>CAXAMN010002336.1:224695-390866 GCA_963970005.1 Durusdinium trenchii
TTGTGTGTCAAAAAAGAAGGATTGTGGGTCAGAAAAGAAGGGTTGTGGGTCAGAAAAGAAGGGTTGTGGGTCAGAAAAGCAGGGTTGCGGGTCAGACAAGAAGGGTTGTGGGTCAGAAAAGAAGGGTTGTGGGTCAGAAAAGAAGGGTTGTGGGTCAGAAAAGAAGGGTTGTGGGTCAGAAAAAAAGGATGTGGGTCAGAAAAAAAGGGTTGTGGGTCAGAAAAAAGGAATCCCAATAAAAAACAACTTATCCATTTGGTGAGTCGAGCACCGGAGCGCTTTTAAAAGAAGCTGCGCTGTGCTGTAGGAGCTTGAGCGGGTGGAGAACGAGCTGCGCCAGGATCTGCAGAGGTGCGATGCCGGCGGTCAAGACAGTCGCCGCCATGCCGCGAATTCAAACGCTGGGTCCGGTGTTAAGGTCACCTGGGGGACTGTCCATGTCGATGTTGCTTTTGGGGACTTGTCTCAGATATGGCAAGACCGCTCCCATTGACGCGCGCATCTGAGGCGTAGGTGCCCTACGAGTATAGGCCACATCCGACCATTCACTGAAGTGGCAACTCCAGGCACTTGGGCCTCTTGCGCCAGCGAGTGGAGAGCAGCCAGCTTGAGGGGCACAGCTTCGGTGGCTTGGTTTCTTCTTCATTTGAGTGGACTGTCGTGGTGCTGAAAAGTGTGCGGGTTGGGAGGAATGGATTTTATGGATGGACCCGCTTTGGTTAAAGAAAAGAATCAACACGAACCGTCCGTTTGGGGTCTTTTCTCCGGCCACTGGAACATCCTTTTTTCCTCCGTTCGGTGGGGAACAACGCGATGGATGGACGATGTGATGCTTCGGGCATCGCTACGGTTCAGGTCCTTCGCGACGCTGACTGTAAGGATGCTCCGTTCGGTGGGCCAGGAGCCCCTACTTCCTAGCGAACATGATTGCTAATGCCACTTGTTACTACTAGCCATGCACTTGTTACTAGTATAACTCAATAAATATATCCGAATCAAAAACACCGGTTTTCACCGGACTCCGTTCGTCCAGATCTCCGGCCGGTCTCGGTGTAGCCGGGGAGACCAGGTGTGGTAGAACCGTTGAACCCTGGACTAGGGCGACCTTTCGTTTGGACCCACTCACCCACCCCGCCAAAAAAAGACCTTGTCTGAGTTCTGGGTTCCTAACTACTACGCACATATAACCATTTTTTTACGGTTAGGGACAACTTCGATCTGGGACGTTCGGTTGTGTAGAACCGCCCTGGCTGAGGTCAAGACTATGCACTGGTCTTGCAGAAACGTGGCCCGTGAGGAGCCACCTGCGAGAGCTGCCGGGCTATGAAGGTTGAAGAACCGGAGGGGCGTTGGTTTTCTGGGAGATCATGATGTTTCAGAGGGGATTTCTGGTAGAGTCAAGTAGATTTGAAGGAAGGTGCTGGACATTAATGTATTTTTTGACATGGGGATTTGACAGGACAAGAATAAAGCGGGACATAACCGCAACGACTGGAGGCACAAGACAGAGCAGATTGGGCATCCTCCTCAACCAGTGGAAATAGCTCCAGGCACAACTCCCCATGGTGTTGGTGGACACAACCACTATGACAGATGTCAACAGGACGAGTGTAAAGGAGAGAGGCTTCCGACACCAACCAAGACATCTAACTGACTGCCATGAAGCAGGAAAAAAGGTGGACGTCCGGCGCAGAAACGATCCAACCTCCAACCCCGAGGTTTTCTGCCTTGGTGAAGGAAACCCCCACCCGGTGGGGCATAGGTACGCCTCTCCAAAGAGATCCGTGTAGTCACCAACGAAGCTCCAAGTGACTCCACCGGAGCTCCAAACCGGTTTTGGCCAGGCGAGCCGAGCCTCCTTTAGTCTGAAATGTCTCATCCAGGATGACGATGAACTACGCACTGTGGTAGAAACCTCGGACTTGACGGACCTCCACAGGGTTTTCATGGATCTCGGAAGCTGGTTGAAGCAAGTGCTGACTGCTGCTTTTGCTTTGGAGGCTCAAAGTGGCCGAATTCACATGGACGTTGCTTCCAGCAAGAGGCAACGGCAAATCAGATCATTGATAGCAGCTATACTATACATCAATGATCATCACCGTTTCTTGGCGAGCACAGGCTGGAATCCCAGTCATGGTTTTGAAATTCACCACTTGCCTGACCAGAATTGCACCAATTGGGACACCCACCCTTGACCGGCTCCACGCTTTCTTGAATCCAATTTTCCTGACTCCCAAGAACAAACTATCTCTACCCCCAACCTGCCCGTACCACCCAGGGTCCAGGAAGAAACTCATCATGCAAGCCCAACTGGACAGCCGTGAACGTGGATCAACCACCGTCCTCTACTCTCCTAGGCCCAAAAGCTCTCTTCCAAACCCAGAAGCACGTTTCTATGCGTTTCTGTTTCTGCGCGTTTCTACACACCTTTGAAGTTTCTACTGAAGTCTGCGGCACTGGAGCTGCTACATCACCCAGAACCACCACCCAGAATCACCCACAGCTGCTGGTCGTGCTCCGCTCGTGCTTCTGCTCCGCTCGTGCGTCCTCCCCCGGTTCCACCGTGCTCCGCAAACCGCGGAACATGGCGGAGAACATCCATGTGGCCATCCGGATCCGGCCGATGAGCGAGAACGAGGCGGCCGACGAAGAGAAAACCCGCGACGCGAGACGCGACGCCACGCCACGGCGCGAAAACGCGACGCGGACTGCCAACGAAAACGGCGACGGCGGTTTTTCCGGAGCGTTTTGGGACGACGGAATGGGATGGGATGGGATGGGATGGGGGGATGAAGAATCGCTGGATGGATCGGACGGAGATGGAAGATCGCTCGTGACACCGGAATGATGAAGCAGGCCTTACTGAGAGAGGAGGTGAGGTGTACACGAAGGGTTCTCCAGTGCGAACGGGGTCATTTTGATTGACACGATTCACATGCTCTAAATACCTAACTACTCTAGGATGGTTGAATGAGGTTGAACGACCATTGACAGACAATTGGTCCTTTTTGCATAGTTTGGAAGTCCCAAGTTACTAGGAACAAGGACGCTACGAACGGGCCTTAGGGGCTCCTGGCCTTACTACTAGGAACAAGAAGCTACGAACGGGGCAAAGGGTCCAAATATGAAGTGTGCGATCACCTTGACTCTCGAAGTGTGTCCTCTCCCGGTCGTCGGCTCGAGCCCATCTCCACTTCTCTGGGTCGTCGGGCAGCGGGGCACTGGATCAAAAGGAACCGAACACCAAACCACCATCACCCTTCGTTTTGAGGGGTCCAAGAGTGGAGTCTGTCAGAGTGCCTTGAGGGGTCCTTGTGTGTTCATAATTTCTTGACACATAAGTGGTTGAGTTGATAGAAAGCCTGGTAAGAATGGACATCCCTTCAGCCTGGGCACTTTGCAAGGCATTCGCTGTTTGAGGGTTTCCTTCAGTGGTGCCGGATAGCATGCTAGCTAGCACTAGCTAGCACCTGCTCGACCTTCTCAGTCCGCAAAACCAGAGGTCGCATCCACTGGTTTTTGAGCAGAGCCCAAGTGGCCCAAGTCATCACACGCACAAGTTAAATCTTCACTTTTCTGTACTTTCGGCATGATCTTTTTTCAAGGTACTCCCTCTATCTCCGTCACACAACGTTCACCAAAAAAAGGAGCTGCATGCTGTATCCCAATCATTCCACTTCATCTGTTCGCTCGTCGCAGGAAATCACCAGCACCTGCGCGATTTGCGTGCCCACCAGTCAGCCGACCGTGGTCGTGCAGGCCAGGCGACGCAAGCGGGAACCACCGACTCAGTCGGGCCGTGGTTCCCGAGGGTTCCCGAGACAGAGATCTACGAACTTCTATCCATTTCAGGGTCAAACAATTATTGTTGGGACTCCATTGGTGACCTGTTGAGTTTGTTTTTAGTCGGGCCGTGGTACGGGTTGATGATGGTTGATGCCCTGCTGAAAAGATCAGCCAAGCATGCCAAGCATCAAGCATGCAAGACCAAAGTTTTGGTAGCTGAGAACCACCAAAGTCACCGACATGCTTCGAGGTCAGCGCCAACAGGCTTCCTGACATAACAGGCTTCCCCAACCTGTGACCTCTGGCAGTGTCTTTATTTATGGCAAGTCATGGCATGTGTAAAACCTCGCAACCGCACAGCACAGCCTCTTCACCCACCCTCGCCGACCGAAAAGCGCGCAGGCATCGGATGGGCAAATTAAGCATCTCGGCGCGGTTGGGCGTCAGAGAGTGGATCGTGGATGGTGGATCGTAAACGTTTCTAGCAGTTGTCGGCATACGCAAAACAGATCGGTAGTTTGGCGTTGCAGGTGCTGGAAGATCTCACAATCTTCCATGACGAACGACTGGCTTTTTCATGTCCCAGTCGTGGTCGTGGACGATCAACGGCGCCGTGGACCATCACATGTCATAGCCAATTTCTTTGTTTTGAACCAGGAGTCACATGGAGTTGGGTGGCTTTTAGGTCCATCCAGGGCTCGTGGATGACAGGGGCACCCCCTCCCTCCGTTCGGCACCCAACTCCATGGAACTCCTTCCATTTTGCTGGTGCCCTCCTCGAGCTTTCGGACGACCGGACTGCCAAGACCGCCCACCGGGGCGACTTCGCCTTCCATCGATCCGCTCCGGTGCTTCCGCTCCGGATTCCGCTCCGGATCCGGCGCGGAGCGCGGAACCGCGCGGACCGCGCGTCTTGAGGAGCTTCACCTACGACCACTGCTTTAGCTCCCTGGAGCCCAGCAATGATACGGGGACCCAAGATGCGGTCTATACCGAGTTTGGTGCCCTGGTCGCCGTCGCGACGGGTCGCCAGCGCCGTTAGCGCGGAAAGCGTAAAGCGGTCTATACGGGCACATGGCAGTGGACCAGCACTTCGAAGGGTTTTTTTGGGGCGACCCCCGCCCAGAGTCGGGTTTTTCCTGCGCCGCCGCCCACGCCGACGTGTCATGTCATGTCAAGTCATGACACATGTGTTCATGTGTTCATAGGCCCGGGCGAGTTTTGCACGCAGGTGCCGTGTCGATGCTTGATTCGTGGATTTGGGATGATTCGGGTGTTCGACCTCTGGGAACCAAGCAGACCAAATCCATTGGGCCAAGGAGGTCCCCCGTTCTCAAATTGCAACCCAATTGGACCTGGGGGATTGGCTTGAGTAGTGAGTGGAAAAGGCGGCGAGCGGTGCTATGAAAGCATGGCTTGGCCGTCTCTCGAATTCTTTGGATGGTCTTGGAAAGGGGATGAAAGGGGCAAGCTCTGAATGTTCTTGAATGTCTTGGAACTTACTAGTAAGTGTGTGTGTGTGCTGCCACTCCATGGTGTTAGTAACACTGTCCTAAGGTCGGTGAGTTCTTCCCCAAACCTGGATTGGCGACCTTTGCATCTACTTAGGGGGCACTCTACAGAATTCAATCGCAGATGAAGTGTGTTCTTCTCCTTCTTTGTGTGTTTTTTTTTTTCCGTTTGCATGCTTTGACTTTCTTGCTTCTTCCCTTGCGCATCTAGCCTGCTCACCACAGCTCTGCGCTGCCGTTGCGATGGTCTGCATGGAGAGGTGCTGACTTGGTGAAGAACGTGCTGGAAGGCTACAACTGTTGTCTCTTCGCCTATGGACAAACCGGTGCTGGGAAGAGCCACACCATGACGCTTGCCTGTCGCTAAGTAGCCTAGGCGGAGGTGGAGTAGCCCAGGTGTTTTGGGAAGGGGATTTGGATACGTATTTTGCATGATAAAGGCTTTACGAAGTGGAGGGGAGTTGCTGGTAGTTGCTGGATTGGGTGGACATGTAGGAAGGGGTCCTGTCTCCATGTGGCAGAAAATCTCCCCTTGGAGGTCACAGGGGACCTACACACGCGTCAACAAAAACTGCCATTCCTGCCATTCCAATCACAGGGCTTTGCCGACATGAACACCTGAAAACCTGAACACCTCGGGAAGTCCGGCATGAACGCCTTGTCTGGGCCAGCCTGGGCGCATCCTGCCAGCTCCGAAAAGGAACGCGGCAGCGACCGGTGATCCCTTCCCTGAAGCGAAGCGACCCCTGAACCGGCTGACGGCGCCAAGCCGTGAATCGGTTTCGATCGGAGGGTGAGACAGAGAGATCTGCGCGAGCGGTGATCTCACCCCAGACCAGAGGATGTCTGGGACTGGAATAGAGTTTACATACTACATGAACATCACCATGAAAATGACTGCATGTAGGTAACTCTTCAACATCACACGCACCGCACGTCGCGGTTTTCACAGTTTTCATCCGGCTTCCGCACGTGTTCGGTGAAGGATGGGCTATGGCGACCAGCCCGGGGTGATCCCTCGCTCGGTGGAGGAGCGGGAGGTCACCGAGAAACGCGTGTGGATCTGTGGGCTCCGAGAGGTTTCCTCCACAGGTTTGGCTTGGGCACAGGACCAAGGTCCTTGGATCCTTGTCGATGAGGACGAAACAACACATGCGTGGCAGACGCATGGCAGGCGCACGTCTTCAAGACAAACCAGCAAACTAGAATTTGTAGTTTCAGAAGACATGTCATCTAGAGCCGGGCAGCCGGGCAATGATCACCATATACATTTCTGCGTGATTTCTAGACGAGAGATGTGGAACACCAGAAGTTTTAGTAGTAGGCTGGATCCCAGAGCCATCAGACATCCCGATTGCCTATGATTAGCCACCCAGAGTCTGCGTCCTTTGAAGCAGTTGCCAACTTTGCGTGCACCCCTCATATCCACTTGCTAGTATCCTCATATCCATTTGGTTTGTTTTATCAGTTAATTAACAGGCTTGACCAGGTTGTTCTCATTTTCACAATCTCCTACACTGGCAAATCTGCACCTTTAGAATCCACCCCACCACATGCGAATTTTCACGTGCCAACCAACTCTCGTTTCAATGCGATCAAGGAGAGGTTTGGACAGTGAAATCCTCTCCCGCAGAGCTTGATTTCCCTTATGTTTCTCTCATCCTCAACTCATTCCCCTGACAGATGAGCAAGCGCAAGCCGCAAGCCTTCACAAAGAAAAGCCCCGCCTGGGAGCCCCCTTACTGAATCATGACCCCTCCCCAGGTGACACCTCTGGTTGGTGAAGGAATGGACGGGCACCACGCACTTCCTCCGTTTCACTCGGGCGATCGGACAGCGGTCGGACCGTTCCCGGTGACCGGTGAAGGTTCGCGCGACGCGACGCCGTAGGATCTCTTCGGGCAGAAGGGCCAGCTGCGCGGCGACGAGCTTCGGGTCTGGTGTTCCTTCGTGGAGATCTACAACGAGCAGAAGCTCGGGGCGCACGACGAGCAGAAGGGGGGGTGGACTGGAGGAACCATGGAGCGCGCAGGACTTGATAGAGCGAAGAAAAGAACCCCAAAAGCAGGAACCGCCAGAAGGAACCAATGAGTCCTGGAATTAAAAGCCCAACGAAAAGCATGTGATAGAACTCATAGGACACGAAAAGCATGGAGCCCGAAAAATGCCGCGACTGAGTGCCGCTTCTGGTCCACCGTGCCGGGTCCGCTGCTTCCAACGACTTCAGACGGACCGAAACGCCGGTGGGAAGGTCACTTCGTCCAGCCGGTGGGAAGGGCAAGCGTCCATGGCTTGAGAACCGGTTTTTTTCGCCAAAAACTCAGGGGACACTGAAACACTGAAACCCCCCGTTTTTGACCGTTTTTCAACTCCAACTCCGGTACCGTGGTACGATTCTCGTGGTGCCGACGAACCGACCCCGGCAGACGAAGCGTCCGCCGCTTCGGAGCAGCACGAAACGGGGGGTCGAAAGCGGACGGGCGGGTGGGGCAGAGACCAAGAAGGAACCCACCTGTGGGGGCATCCCCAGGCCCGCATCGATGTGGGCTGACCCCATGAGAACTGGTTTTTGCTTTCATTCCAGGTCCTTTTGGTAGGACTTTCATAGGAGTGCAATGGTGCGATCAAGCCAATGATGTGATTCATAATTACTTTTGAATCTTTCTCATGTATCAAGGTTGTTGTGCGGTGTTCACCAGCTTTACAGTCGCAATCTGGATGGTGGATGTCAATCAGACAAAAGCTTCCAAGCCTCCATCACCCCCTTCATCCATTGAAGAAATCAAAGAACACAGACATCCACCAGGACCTTCCAACAGGGGGCTTTTGGATACCCCTTAACCTCTAAGAGGCTAATTTATGGACACCTCTTGAAGGCGACAAACATCCATTTGCAACAACGAGGTCTAAGGATGCTTTCCGCACCTCCGCAAAGCTCCTAGACCTCGACCTCGACTCGACCTCGACCTTATGAGGATTCGAGACCTCTTGGAGCCCAGTGGCCTGCGACAAGAAACACAGAGTAGCCTCAGGACTGTGACGACGAACCACGACCAAACGACCAAAGAAATGATGTCCCGGATCTCTGCTGCAAAGCCATACTGAACCATTTGGATGGATGAGGACTTTGACCAAAAAGAAATAGTTTTTGTTCCCAAATCGATACATATCTATATATATATATAGAAATTACGGTTTCTGGTGGGGCCAAATCTCCAAGAAGCAGACCCGAACCTTCACACCCATCGTTTCCTGCGACCGTTCCAAACTCAGTCGTGCAAGGCGTATCACGTATCTCCAGTGTCCACTTTCACGGGTGAGTTTTTTTTTTTTTTTTTTTCGCCGAGAACGTTTGAGGGAAGCTTGGCGAATTCTGAATTTGACATCTCCATGTACACCAAAAGGGCATCTCTCTGAAGGGAATCCCATGCGAACAAAGAAAAGCCAATCAGGTTCGACTTTTGCCTTCGACCAGTGCTCCTGAAATTAACTGAGTGGTTTGCGGGCGAGGTCATGCATCTGGTGTGGATGCGCAAAGGAAGTGCGTCCAAGCCTGCCTTTGCATCACCAGACACGTTCCACCAGACACGTTCCGAGTGACAACGTGTCTCAATCTGAGACGTTTTCTTGGTGTTAACACTCCCTGGAATAATCATGGTTGCTCGGATCGCTGGCATGGCCCCGAGTTTGACAACTTTCCGAATACCAAACTGGGTGGTGCCCTCCGCGTATACATGATGCCAGGGAGTGTACTTCACTAAGGAAAAAGGTATAGTAGTACCCTCAGTGCCAGGTCTTTAATGAGGGTTGGGAAGGCCCCCATGCCCAGGTCTCAATTGACGACCTGTAGAGTCGGTTCCTGGTATAGTCCCATTGCCACCTTGGCACCGGCGGTCGAAGACCGAACGCCGCTGTGCCGATTGCACGGGGGTTTCCACCTCTGTGTGGGTGTGTAGCTCAAATAGGGACTGAAAGGGTTCTCAAAATAGACCAGTCTACCACCCAGCCATGGTTCAACTCGCTCTCGAAACAAGGGGCTCGAGGAAGATCCTCCCGCCACTCGTGTGTCTGCACTGCATTGACTTCCGGCTGTGGACTGAACCTGAACCAAACTCTCATGTCTCTGCATGTATTGACGTTTCTCCTGGTTTTGGCTAATGTAAGGTGATCATTCTTGTTTTTCCCGGCTTCCTGGGAGCAAATCCCAGTTCCTCTCGGATGCTGTGGACTGAAGGCCCCTCCCCTGCGGCCAAGTGTGTAGAGCACACACCGGACCAATCACCCGGCCCACCATATAGCTTGAAGGGGTTTTCACTCATCACTTTCGAGATCTCAAGTTACCGCGCAAGTAGACCATCCAGCGCGGCCCCTCCAGGATCATGGACCATCCAGCGCTGGGCGTCATCATCCCCGGCCTGGTGGAGGCTGCGTGCCAGACCGTCCTAGAGGCCTTTCCGCCGGATCTGAAGCCGTTAAGTGGAAGGGGTCCCACCGTATGACGAGCCGTTTTTTGGTTCGGCTTCTTTTTTTTCCAATTTTCCATGTAGGGATATGATAGGATGCAGGGAAGAAGCCTCTGCAGTTCTCCTTCTTTGGACACACATCGTTGCAAGAATTGGGTGTTTTCTCTTTACCAGGCCTTCACACATTATTATATACACTGTAAGTGGAGGCAATAAGTTATCGCCCTTTGAATCTGCGGGGTTTTTATTGGGTGTGGCGCAAAAACACTGGCCCCTGGCTGGGAGAATGGATGGATGCAACATTCATAAGCCCAAACGCTTCTGGATTTTCCTCTGTCACAGCAGATCCAGTAAAACTTTGCGATTCCATGGGTCCTCTCGTGGCTTTGCGAGGCCAAGAAAGAAGATGGTCATTTTCTTTGCATGCGTCATGGGCGTGTGTTTCGACCGCCTGGCCGACATCGGTCAGGTCAAGAAGCTCATCAAGTTTGGCCTCAAGAAGAGGGTGCCACAGTCGCCATTTTCGCCGGGCCGGTCGTCGCAGAGCTTGTCACGTTTCTTTCAAAAGGACGTTCGAAAGCGAAGGAAGCCAATTTCGGTCATGACATCCCTAGTCGTACCGTGCGCAGCTAAAGCGCCTCCTTTGGCCAAAGTGCCTGGCGGGGTTGCACCTCTGAACCAAAGGGTTTGTTCACCAAGACGCCTGGGGGTCTTGCAGCGTTGTAAGAGGCGCCTTGTTTGGTTCCATGAAGTGGACATTGGAACTGGGCCAGCGGGTCAACAGAAGGATGTGCAGATGGCAGATGGAAGTGACAAAACATGTGCAAAGCCCATAGAAAAAATAGGGAATACGGGACATGCCAAAAAAATGGAATGGACGTATCAACATTGTAGCACCCATTTATTCTTGGAACTTGTTGCTTTCTTTAAGCACAAACCTGGACACTGCAGATTTGAACCTTGGGAAGGTGCAAACAAGAAATTCCAGCTGCATTTGCAGCTGCGATTCCGAGCACCAATGGTGCGGCGAACTCGCCCGGGTTCTTCCTGAACCCATCGGGATTTTCACCTCGTTGACCGGGTGGAACTGTTGCAACCCGGAACCGGGTCCCGACTCCGGTCACGCTGACCGGGGTGTGGAGTCCGGTCCCTGACCCGTGTGAGGTGACCTCGGCCACGATCATGAACAACACCTCCTCCCGAAGCCATGCCGTTTTCATCATCAAGGCGAGAGCTCGAGACCTCGCTTCGCGAAGCGGCGAAGGGGTGCTGGGTTTCAGCTGTTTCGGTGCAACCGTTGGGCTGGTTTTCGATCCGATTGCCTGGGGATTTCGTGACCGGGTTTTGGTCGAAAAAGAACGTGTCACACATGTCATCTCGGACTCTCTGTGAAACTTCTTTGGAACTTCAAGGCTAAGGGATGACGGGTTGAGGATTTGATGGGATTGGTTTATTGAGACCCCCACATCAAGAGGCAAGGTTCGAGTTGTATACCTCGACTGTATATAGGGTGTTTTGCAGGAATTCCAATCATTTTAGACACCTCAGATCTCATTTTTCAGTTTTTTCTCCGGCTTTCATGTGACTTGACATGAACGACCTCGTTGCACCGGTTTTGGGACACCTTGGTTCATCGAACATGAACGGATTGGACGACTGGGCAGGTCAACCTACCGGGCTGGTTTGACCTATCCCCACATCACCGGTTTTCTCTGCGCCAGGTGCAGCGGGTGGCGGGCGAGGGCCGGGTGGACTCGACCAATGCAAGGATGAACCTAGTTGATTTGGCAGGCGCTGGTCGGTCGGTCGAATCTGCTTTGGGGAAGGGGGCGGCGTGTGGGTTTTGGGGGGAGTATTTTTTCAAGATCGAACTGAAGAACCACTAGGCCTTTGGAGAAACAGGAAGCTCCAGGTTCAAGACTTATATAAAGATATATAAAGGGGTTGGTTTCTTATGGTTTCTTTCTTATGGTTTCTTATGGTTTCTTCCATAAAAAATCGCAAGTTCCAGTTGTTTCACCAGGTTGAGTCCACGGTGCCTGGACCGCTGTAGGCTCGGAGCGGCACAAAGCGGCCTTTATCCACGGAGCCACCTTCAAAGAAGGCGAGGTCACTCCGTGGCAGTGGGTGGGAGTGAACCGACTCAGATGAATGAAAGCAGTGATGGGATGTGGACGTTGTGTGGAAAAACCACTATGATCTTGTTGGTTTTGGTGACCAACCTTCTCTTGACATGGCGGTGATGGACTCGACCTGGGATATGGACTCGGCAGACGGGTTGTAGACAGTGACGTTGATGGTTGATGTGATCGACCGATGTGGTTGGAAACCGACTCCTAGGATGGCCCAAAGAAATATGTGGAAGCTACCAGGAACGCTGAAGAGGGCCTAGGGGCACTGAAACGCTTCATGTATCAGCTTTGGTCTATGAAGGGCTACTACTACCAAATGCTGGATAGATCGTTTCGACTGGTTGGCCACACGAACACCAGCTACTTGGCCTTGAGGAAAGCCTCCCAAAGATTTGTCCATTCGCATCATTCGCCACCTCTTGATCGATCAAATCCACCCCTGCTCTCCCAGATTTTTCGCCGCCCCACCCCGTCACCATGGACGAAGACGGACGGAGAACGATGGACGAACACGTTCGGAGAAAGAGGATGTTTGGTGGCGCCGTTCGAAGTGAGAGGATGTGCAATCAATCAATCCCTTTCTGCCTTGGCCCTGGCGACTTGGTTGATGGAAAGGATTTTGGGAGATGGGGAAAATTGGCAGATGGGATGACAATGGCATGCGAGAGCAATTGCAGGGTATCACTTCTCGTGTGATTGAGAACCTATTGATGCGGCGGAGAGTAGCGAAACTCACGAGTCCTCGTCAGATTGATTGATTGATCGAAGATGTGGTTTTTCTCGCCCTTGACGGTGCGGCCCCTCCTAAGATTCATCCAAATTTCTTCAACACTCAAAGTGTGCCCTTTCAGGAAGACAGAACTGCACGAATGAGGAAACTGGAGCTCTACGGTTTGGTGGAAGAGACCCACCAACCTGAGTTCACCACTGCTTTCGCGGAAAAGAGCAGAAGCTTCCGCTTCTACATGCCTTCTACATGTGGGTCTTTTCCCAGGTGTACCGGATGTGCCCCTCTTTCCCAGCCACGCTTTCTGAGCCGTTCTGAGCCTCCGAGCGCCATCGAGAATCGGATGTGGTGATGAGAAGTGGTTCAGCAAATGGTTCAACTTACTGTAGATGTTCATTCGTTAGAGTTTGTGTAAGGAAGGGCTGCATGGTTCTCGACCCATGACCCATTCCGTTCCAAATGGTACCATTTCTGATTCTTTCTGGATTTCATAAAAGAGTGAACACAGTGGGTGGATCCCTGAAGGTTCTTCTCCAACCAAAAAAGGCCGCGTGGGCCGCGAAGAACCATCAGAACCCAGGTAGCCGCCTTGAGTTGGTGGAAGTGTTCTTTTTTCAACCCCATTCTTTTGTGGCTGTTGGAAGGTGTTCAAGAGGTGGAAGAACCACATGAAAAGCCATTCAGCAATGCCAAACAGAAACATATTGGAATTGACGCCACTGTGACGAGGTCATCAAAGAGCTGGGAGAGCAGCAAGCACGCAGCCAGATCAGGCCTGTGCGGCGGAGGGATGGAGATGCTGTGACAATGAAGCCACTTCCCAGACAATCCATGGGACTGGCCCATTTACCTATATTTACCTAGTCCATTGATTTGAGGAGTCCATTTTCTAGGCATCTGACCAACCGACCAACCTGAAAACCCCAGTCACCCCAGTCGTGCCAAGTGTCAGTCGCTCGCTGGTAGTGCGATGATGGTGGTCCACTGATCCCCCAAAGGCACGGTGGCTCGGTGGTCTACTTCTGGTCCGGTCAGAGGTCTGTGCCTGGTGAAGGCTGCAGTGGACCAGGTGGACCAGGGGACGACGTGAAGGCTCCACACCCCAATTCCTCCGGCGAAGGAAGTCATGTATGCCATGAACCGGTGAGTGAAAAAACAGCCAACTCCGATGCACATGACATCGGAAGACTCAGACAGTGCTCGAGAAAGAGGATGTTCTTTTCCGACTCAGACGGTTCTTTTCTAGGCATTGCCGCACCGCTCGTTTTTGCCAGCAAGAGCGGCCTAGGTACGACCTTGGTCGGTCAAAAAGGGGATACCTGGCACGTTGTGGTAACCTCACCAGCCAGAGACGCACCGACCCCCCGCATGCCGACCCTCCAAACGCCGACCCTCCAAACGTGAAAAGGCAGCGCACTCGGAGCTTCAGTGGTGCCCTGCCGATGACGGCCACGCAGACACCCATGGAGGGCAAGGAGATCGGGGATTTTTTCCTTGAAGAAGCGGTCGCACTTTGTTACTAGTAGCGTCCTTGCTCCTAGTAGTAACGCCAGGAGCTACTGTCCTTCCTAGGGATGAGGTCAGGTCGGTCATGGCACTCGTTCGGGGTCCGACCGGTCCCACCATGTAGCAGTAGGAGTAGGGAGTAGGTATCCCGACACCAGGTCAATGCAGCGGGCGGTCGGTGTCCCTCGTGGCCGGTCGACGTGTCCCTCTGAGTCTCCAGACCGGGCTCGCGGTACTGGGTGTCCTGGCTGGAGATCCGCATGTATGGATAGTGTGACAAGGGTATATATATATATATTATATTATACTACTATATACTATATTATATATTATATTATATTATATTATATAGGTCCAGCCACGGTAGTCCAGCCTGGGCAGTGTGGAGAAGGAAGAGAAGAGACAAACAGTGTTTAAAAGGATACCGTTTCTGCTCATGGCTTCAAACAGGGGGTTGACACCCTCTGAAACCTGTTTGATCCGTTTGGGCAAAGCTGAGCTTCACTGACCCCGACGCCGACGGCAGAAACGGACACGCAGACTCCGTGTTCACACGAGCCCGAAGGCATCGCAGACTCTAAAAAAACATACTATAGTAACAAGTGCATCGCTACTAGGAGCAAGAAGCTACTAGTAGCTACTGGCATTACTACTAGTAGCAAGAAGCTATTAATAACAAGTGCATCGCTACTAATAGCAAGTTCTGTGATCCTTTGAACTCCCTCGCATCGCTTCGGAGTGGAGGCCTTCAATGCCATGGAACTCTTGCACCTGTTGTGTCTCCCTCAGTCCACCAATCCCAATCGAACGCACCGAACTTCTGAGTTCGACACGTGTCCCAGGCACCACGAAACACCGCCGCTCACGACCTTCCGAGCGCCGCCCAACCTCCCCGTCACCGGAAGCCGTCGTCCGAAACCCCAACCCACACGCGTGCCTGCCATGGCACACCGGGCACCGCGGCGCGCGACAAGCGTCGAGGAGGTGGTGCCTTTTCGCTCCTCGAAGCTGACCTTTCTGCTGCGGGACTCCCTGGCGGGGAACTCGCGGAGCCGCATGGCGCCTTGGGCCACGAGGGACGGAGGGACGGAGGGAAGGAGGAGGTTTTTCTTCGGGGGTGGTGTGGACTCTAGACATCACAGACGTTTTGGGCGGAGAGTGCCGTGTACTGATGGCATTTGTTGGAGTTCGTGCGTCGCTTTCGGTTTGGGGAACCTGGTGTTTCGCTCCATCTACACTTTTTAGTTTGAGTGGACGGACTACTCGATGGACTCCCGTGCAAACGTATATACATACGCACGCGTATTCTTGTGTCTGACCCGAAGGACGCACGTCCGAACGACGAAAGGCAGCCCGTCCCCCGTCCCGCGACGCACGTCCGAAGAACACGTCTCCACTGAGCGACGCAGGTGGCGGCCGTCTCCCCCGCTGCGTGCAACGTCGATGAGACCATCAGATCCTCGGTGACGAACGTCGTCCACCGACGTCCACCGGTCGGGTCCGCGGTGTTCGGCGTTTCGGCGTCGCGCCTGGGTTTTTTTCCTCCGGTGTTCGTCAAAAAGAGCTTGCGGAGGGTTCAGGATAAGAGGAGAATTGGGGTATTGTTGAAAGTTGGGCGTTCAAAAGGAATGGCCTGGTATCCTTTTGGGCATGGCCAGGAATGCGAATACTCTTGCCTCCATGAAAAACTTTTGTGGATTTGCATAAGGACCGGGATGCTGAGTCACTACTGAGTCACTACTGGGTGGGGTTAAACTCATTCTCAAACGCTGTCGGTCCACGCTGTCGGTCCACTCTGTCAGCATTTCGGACCGGCAGCGAACAGAGATGAGGCACCTTGCGCTTTGCATCCTCGGTGAAGAAGGCCGTGTGGCTGCAGAGATGAGAGCATTTGATGCAGAAAGCCACTGCAGATCTAGAAGGGGAGCCCACACTCCCAGGCAAACAAGTGACGGTAGAGGATTGATGCCAACATTTGCACCAGCTGCGGGGGCATCGGGTCAGTAGCGAATTGTTGCTCAGTTCCAATGGAACGCACCGAAGCGCTGGGTTCGGTCTGGTGGTGAGGTAAAACGGTCCGAGCAAATGTGTCAAACGCGCTGGAACTCAAGAGTTGCCTTCTCTAGGAACTCAACAGTTTGGTATATTATACATACACATATGCATATAGTTTGTTTGTTGGAAGCGCCTCCTCTGCACGAAGACTGGAAGAAACAGGGCGCCCTTCATCACCTGACCCAGGTCCAAATCTGGTCCTGAAAACCTCATTGACTCGTGTTTTTGTACGATCAACGTCCAATCATGTCTCGAAGAATGCATCCCAGACCATCCATGGGCATCTTCACCGACCTGAAAGCCAATTGTTCAACCACCAGAAATATATATATATATATATATTGTGAATTTTCAGTTGTGAACCATTCAGCATGTCGAGAGCTCGGCCATCGCACTTTCCTTTCCGAAGCCTTTTCGGGCACGAGTCCGTTGGGTGGTGAGGGTCAGGGCCCCTTGGAGAGGCCGTTGAGCCATAGCGTGAGGACACGCTCGGTTGCTTGGCGAGGACGCCAATTTCGTTCAGGCAGTGGCGGAGGAAAAGGCCGCCTTGGAGGTGCTGTGGGCACCAGCTGAAGGTCGAAGGGCTACCAGTGTGGGCAATCCACATTGGTAGCGGAGCTCCGCTCCAAAGCTCCTGATCGTTGGCCTTGAGAGCAAGCGTGTGTTGGAACTTGAAGTGTTGGCAAATCCCGGGGCGGGACGTTGGTTGTTGCATTGATCTCATTGGTCGAACGTTGTGTCGTACATTGTGATTGGCAACAGCAGTGCATTGTTGACACGAGGCTACAATACATTGTTTTGCTTGGTTGAGTTGAGTTGATTTGAGCATTGGTTGATCGTTGGGGAACGTTGAGACACTGCTTACATTGCTCAATTTTGTTTTGGCCAACGCCGTGGTGAAGAAAGGTGAGCGGTTCCAGGGAGGCAAACATGCCAGAGACGGAGCCATCCGGCTCGACGTCAGGCAGTGGTGGCCTGAGTCACCTCCCATGGAATCAGGTGCCTCATTTCCGACCTGGAGAAACAGATCTGACAGAATGGACAATGAAGGTTGAGTTTTTGGCACAACTCTGGCCTCCAGAACATCTGCAACACCTGGCACCCCGGATTGCACTTCAGTGTGAGGGATCCGCGTTCCAGCGTATCTCACGACTGGACCCAAAGGTGCTGCGGGTCAACTCCGTGGACGGGGTCAAGGCAGTGGTTGAGCAGTTGGGAGGAATCTGGGGGAAATCCAACCTGGAATCCAAATTTGAGCGTTTTGAGCGTGCCATCTACAGCACAGTTCAACGGTCGGATGAGACCAACGAAAGCTACCTGGCAAGACACGACCATCAATTCGAGGAGCTCCTCAGCATGAAGGTTGCCATGGATGAGTTCCGTGCATACATCCTCTTGCGGAACTCGGCTTTGAGTGCTGAAGACAAGAAAAGGTTGATTGTCGAATCTGCTGGATCCTTAGATTACAAGACCGTTGTCACCAACCTCAAGCTGCTGGGAAGCAAGTTTTTCCAGGAAGTCCATGCAGGGAAGGCTTCAAGTGCTCGGTCCAAGACCTACGAGGCCAATGCATTCGTGAGCCACGATGCAGGATCCACAGAGCTGCCCTCCGAAGACTCGGCGTTTCATGCCGATGATTGGAATGAGGAAGAGTGGATTGAACAGTTGGCCAATGACGGCGACGAGGACGCTGCATTGATTTTGGACTATGAGCAATCCATGCTGGACACCATTCAAGAAGACGCAGATCTCGCATTGTCCCACACGACCTATGCCGAGGCCAGAAAGCGTCTGTCAGATCGATTCAAGAACCGTGGGTTCTGGTCATCGGGTCCGCCAAAGGGCAAGGCCCGAGGGAAAGGAGGTGAAAAAGGAAAGAAGGGCTTTGGTGGCTTCCGCAATTCCGGCAATCGAAAGACATTGCAACAAAGGATCCTTGAGAGCACCTGCCGGATATGTGGCCGCAAAGGTCATTGGAAAGCCGAGTGTCCTGAGAGAGGACGTTCCAGCGAAACTGGCCAAACCACATTGGCAACCGCACCCACGCTGGTGACTCTGGAAGACGGAGTCGATGCTTTGCCCTTAGAGTTCATGAGCTTGCCTGAGGAGCCCATTGAATCCTCACGGGACTCTTCACTGACTTTGTCAAGTTTTGCATTTTGTTTTGGGGTTTTGGGGAAACACGCTGGGCCCAATGCCATCAATGAAGGGGAACTCATTGAGAGGAATAGGGAAGCCATTGAGAAACCTGGCATGTCATGCATGCACGCACATCACGAATTCAGGAGTAGAAAGAATGCCGCCCACTGTGCTGAGAGTGTTGCCAGCACGTGCCTTTCGACCATGCCGCCTGAACCAGCCGGATCGCATTTTGCGACATACAATTCGTTAGGGATCATTGACACAGGTGCCACCAAGACGGTCATTGGAAGCCGACTCGTGGCCTCACTGATCCAGAGTCTATCGCCTGAGGTACGACAGCAAGTGACCAGGTGCCCATGCAAAGTCATGTTTCGTTTTGGCAACCATGGAACACTTGAGAGCACGCATGCACTAGTGGTCCCCATAGGATCATTGAGATTAAAGGTTGCAATTGTACCGGGTCAAACACCGTTCTTGCTGTCGAACACCTTGTTCAGGGCCATTGGGGCCACCATAGACACACGACAGGGCATGCTACACAGCACGATGCTAGAGAGATCCATACCCATCAACATCAACACCAAAGGTTTGTATGTTTTGGACCTCAACGAGCTAGCGAAGCCCTGCACAGCCAGTATGAAGCCTGCAGACACTTTTCACGTGTCCGAGCTAAAACAGATCGAAACGTGTGTCAGCCATCCGACATCAAGTCAGGACAAATCTCAGAAATCATCAGGCGTCCAGGTATCAGGTTCCACGGGGCAAGTCAAACAGCTAATAGCCAAGTTCGATCGACCGTTCGCCGAATCGTGTGAACATGCAGACCACACCGGAAGAGGTCAGTTCAGCCATCTGCGAATGCCGAAGTCTCAGCGCTCAGATCCGTGCAATCCTCATCCTCGGCATACGCTTCCTCAGACCCATGTCGAGTCAGAGTGCCACCGATCTCCAGGCCCGGTTGACCAGGGCACTGGGGGCATCTCAGACTCGGTCCGAGGAGATCTCGATGGCAGCATTTCGGGAGTTGACGCTGGAACAGCAAGGGACCTATCTGATCACGTTCGGAAAGACCCACTGTGGCCGAAGCTATGCCGACATTTGGGAGAAGGAGCCAGGGTACGTGAAGTGGTTCCAAGCCACGTACCATGCCTCCACGAAGTCAGAGCATCAGCGCTTCCTCCACTATGTGACTCGACAGGTGGAACACTTCGAGGAGACAGCGCCGAGCCATCAAGTGACTCCCATGTCAGCTCCGAAGAGCAAGGCATATCCAAAGCCGAAGCCTGCACCAGCGCAAATGCCAGTGACAGCTCAGGACCTTGCCGACCTCAATGCCGAAGAGAGCTGGGAACCCGTGGAGCTGGAGGAAACTCATCCAGTCTATGCGGATGTGGCCGCCCTGCAGGATCGCATGATGTACCTGGAGACGGCTCTCCAGGAAGTGATCGGCCATTTGCGTTCCTCAGCACAGAGTGGCTAGACAACTTCGAAACTAGGGAATGGGGTGAGTATCTGAACACTGAACCATGCCTCAACAACATAGGAGAAAATCAAGCAAACCTGCATGGGAAGTTCGATAGATTGCTTCAACAGTTTTCGAAGGAAGCCAACGCTGTGCAGCAGCGATGCCAGAACAAGTCCGATGCCAAGCATGTTCACCTGATTGAGGTATTCTGCCATGCCAACAGCGAGTTGACCAAACAAGTCAACGACCTTGGGGGTAGAGCCATTCGAATGGGCCTTGATCAGGGAGATCTCAAAACCCCCGAAGGGAGAGAAACCTTGTTTGAAATCATGTTTCGACAAAGACCTCGAAATGTGTGGTATAGCCCCACATGCAGCCCGTGGTGTGCCTGGAATCAGTTCAACGAAAAGAGATCCATGGAGATGTTTGACCAGATTCAAAGGGATAGAGAACAACATCTGTTTGAACTTGCTCTGGGAATTGTACTCCTAAGGATCACCCGAAGCCAAGGGAACCATATGCACTGGGAACAACCCCGAAAATCCTTGATGTTCAAGACACCACTGGTAAAGGAGTTGTTCAGAACCACTAAAGAAGCACATTTTGACATGTGTAATGTGGGAGCCCTCAAGTGCCCAGAAACAAGTCGTCACATCCAGAAGAGCATGGCAGTCCGGACAACATCAGCCGAGATGTTCCTCGCCCTCCACGGTCGCACATGTCGACGCGACCATGAGCACCGAGCCATTGCAGGGACTGTCCATGTCAAAGGTGATCGCATGTCATGTAGTGCATACACAGAACGATACACACGCAAGTTCTCGAGATACGTAGCTAAGAACCTCATCAAGATCAAACAACACATGTGTGTTCCAGTTTTGGTCAGTCATGATGACAGTCGACCTGATCGGTCCGATGCACCATGCAAGAGACTTCGCATCAATTCTCCATCGTCGAGCAATCCGAAGAGTCGAATGCCACCAACACCGTTGGAAGTGCTCAGCGGCCATCTAAAGAGACGCCGCATTGACGGAAAGACCACCGAAGGAGAGCTTGCACAGTCCCGACAAACAGAATTGGAACGACTCATCACAGTGATCAAACCCCGAATTCCAAGAGTAGGCAAAACAGAAATCAAAGACCCAGACTTGATAAATCAATTTCAGAAGATATTCCCAGAGAAGATCATCCGTAGAATCATGGTGTGCAAGGGGTCGGATCGAACATTAGCCCCACCCAAAGACATTGTGAAGAACGAAGCACCATATCGCATCGCAGCAATTGTCAGCCGTACCGATGAATCCGTTCGTGTTGAGACCGACTGGGAATTTTGGCAAGAGCTGTCCAATCGTCAAGTGGTCAGACCGTCTCATCCCGCCAGGATCAATATAACCTTGTTTGCCAGCAATAGGGAGCCCGGCAAAGAAGGAGACCAGACTGAGTCCACAAGAGCCGAGCACACAGTGACCGGTGAGGACCTGCCAAAGCCTCAACATGAAGTCGAAGACAAGACGTCAGGACCAACCCCATCCAGAGTGTCAGCCAACACACCAAGCCAGAAGATAGACCTACAGAGTGCAACCCATGGGAGCCGATTCATGTGTTTGTCCCCAGAAGAAAAGACTTTCCTGATAAAGCTCCATCAAAATTTAGGACACCCAAGTCATGCACGACTAAGTCAGGTACTCCGAGAACAGGGTCACGAGCCATCCTTAAGTCAAGGGATCCTCGATATGAAGTGTTCGACATGTCAAAATGAACAAAGGCCCAAAATTCAAAGACCGGCAACCATCAAGGACGATCTTGACTTCAATGACAAGGTAGGAATTGACGGTATCAAATACACAGCTGCCAGCGGGACCCCATATCATTTCTATCACATGATTGACTATGGAACTAATTATCATGTGGCATGTTCATCACCAGGTCAGAGCAGTCAGGACGCCATCGAAAAGGTGGTGACTGGTTGGTTCCAGTGGGCTGGCGCCCCATTGGAGCTCCATACCGATGCCGGCACAGAGTTCACCTCTCGAGAGTTTGCCAACATGTTGACCCAATTCAACATCAAAGCAGTCGTCGCAGCACCTGGAGCACACTGGCAGATTGGCAAGGTTGAACGACACGGAGAAATCCTGCAGACCATGCTTCGTAAGTATGAGCACGACTTTCCGATCAAATCATATCAGGACCTGCAAACAGCTTTAGCCCACTGTACTTCAGCAAAGAATGCTTTAAGCCTTAAGCAGGGGTATTCACCAGACATCCTGACTTTTGGGAAAACAGTGCGAGTTCCAGCCTCAGTAACATCTGACTACAACCTCCCATCCCATTTGCTTGCCGACGAAGAGACTCAAGAGGGAATTCTGTTCCGAAACAAGCTGGCCAGACGTGAAGCTGCCCGCAAAGCTTTTCACATGACAGACAATGACATGTCATTGCGGAGAGCAATCCTGCGAAGAACGAGGCCAGATAGAGGCATGTACCACCCTGGAACTTGGGTCATGATGTGGCGCCAAACGCCAACAACACAGGGATGGTTTGGACCTGCACGAGTGATCCAACAAGAAGGTCAACACTGTGTCTGGTGTAACCATATGGGAAACCTCATCAAGATATCCCCAGAGCACATTCGTGAGATCAGTGAACAAGAGAAAGAACAAATCCCACAGAATCTACACCCAATCCAAGATCTTGAATTAGAACAAGAACCAACAAGGGGTACGAGAAGACAAACCATTATAGAGACCATAGAAGTACCCGAAGTCCCCAATAACACCCAGGAATCAGGACAGTCTCAGGGAAGCATTGTTCGACCTCCGTCATCCACTCCGGAAGAACAACCAGATCAAGAGCCAAGTGAGGGACCAGCCTCAGGGTCACCTGATGATGCCTCTGAACAAGCGGCCGAGATAGATCCGGCAAACGTGCCAATACCGACGGACTCAGGTGATGAGCTTGTGTGTGACCACCTGCTATGTGTTGAAGGTCACGACGAGAACTCAACAGACCCTGACGGTCATGTCGGTTGGAAGTATGAAGCCGCTGTAACTGAGCAGGACATCAAAGCATGGAAAGAATCAGAACATCCGTCCGAATACCTCCTAGTAGCAACGAGTGCCAAACGTGACCGAACTGAGGTAAAGCTCCATCAACTGTCTCAGGAAGAACAAGAGCTTTTTAGGCAAGCGAAAAACAAGGAAATCCAGAATTGGCTTGATACAGGCACGGTCAGTCGCATCTTCAGACATCAGTTGAGCCCGCAGCAAATCTTGCGATGTCGATGGATTTGCATATGGAAACCACTCGATGAAGAAAACGCTCAGACGACCGAAGTGAATCAAAAACCCAACCAAAAGACGCACAAACCGAAGGCTCGCCTAGTAGTTCTTGGTTATCAAGACCCCCAATTAGAGACGATCCCGAGAGACAGCCCTACTTTGGGAAAACAATCCAAGATGCTTCTACTCCAATTAGTAAGTTCAATGGGATGGACACTGAGAAGCTTCGACATCCGTGCTGCCTTCTTGCAAGGCAAAACGCAAGAAGGTCGAACCCTAGCCATCGAGCCGGTTCCGGAACTCAAAACAGCATTGAACCTGAAAGAGAATCAAGTATGCAAACTCGAAAAATCAGCCTACGGGTTGATAGATGCCCCATTTTTGTGGTATAAGGAGTTGGACCGGACCTTGAGAGAACTGAACTTTGTCCCAGCACCTTTCGACCCATGTGCATACATCTTGTATCAGAAAGATCAACAGCTTCCATCAGGGATTCTAGGTGTCCATGTCGATGATGGCCTGTGCGGTGGCGACCAGTTCTTTGACCAGCAAATTGCTAAGTTGGAAGCCAAGTTTCCATTCGGGAGCAAGAAGACAGGTCAATTTACATTTACTGGCGTAGATATCGACCAAAACCCAGATAAAAGCATCGTCATGTCCCAAGGAAAATACATCAGCAAGATTGAACCAATCCATATGAGTGCAAACAGGCGAACATGCCTGACGGAGCCAGTGACTTCCGAAGAGAAACACGGTCTTCGAGCATTGATAGGAAGCCTTCAATACGCAGCAATAAACACCAGACCTGATTTGTCAAGTAGGTTAAGCTACTTACAGAGTGAGATAAATAAGGCAACAGTACAAACTCTGCACGACGCAAATCGGGTCCTTCATGAAGCCAAACGGTACAAAGACACCCATATTCGAATCCAGCCAATTCCCATCAAAGACCTGAGGTTTTTGATGTTCTCAGATGCATCCTTTGCATCAGCCAAGAGCCCGGAAAGCCATACAGGAATGATAATCTTGGCAACTCATAAAGACATCATGGAAAACTATCAGTGCCCAGTCAGTCCTTTGTCTTGGGGGTGTAAGAAAATCCAGAAAGTGGTGACAAGCACCCTATCAGCTGAGACCACATCACTACAAACGAGCTTGGACCAATTATCATGGTTAAGATTATACTGGACCTGGCTTCTAGATCCCAAGACAAACTGGCGACAGCCCCAAAAGGTGTTCCAAAATATTCCACCACCAGTGTCTTCAACCACACACTTAGCACAAATGCTCCCGAAGGCAGTGGCAGTCACAGACTGTAAATCCCTCTATGATCTTGTGACTCGAACCGCCCAACCGAACTGTCAGGAGTTTAGGACACAACTGCAGGCCAGGGCGATCAAAGATCTTCTCTCAGAGGGGGTGACTTTGAGGTGGGTACACACAGGGGCTCAGCTTGCAGACTCACTAACCAAGGTAATGCAAAACCACTTCTTGAGATACACCTTGCAACAGGGTCGTTATCAACTTAATGACGAGCTGCAAGTATTGAAGCAAAGAGCAGATCATCGAACGAGAGTGCAGTGGTTGTCATCCGGATGCCCAGCCGATATGAAGCCCACAAAAAGTTTTGAAGATTTTTTGGGAGTGTGAATTTTCAGTTGTGAACCATTCAGCATGTCGAGAGCTCGGCCATCGCACTTTCCTTTCCGAAGCCTTTTCGGGCACGAGTCCGTTGGGTGGTGAGGGTCAGGGCCCCTTGGAGAGGCCGTTGAGCCATAGCGTGAGGACACGCTCGGTTGCTTGGCGAGGACGCCAATTTCGTTCAGGCAGTGGCGGAGGAAAAGGCCGCCTTGGAGGTGCTGTGGGCACCAGCTGAAGGTCGAAGGGCTACCAGTGTGGGCAATCCACAATATATGTACATATGAGTGTATCTTAAAATACGGAGACCTCCCAGGCGTTCCGACCCTCTGGAAGAAGGACATTGAAGAGGTGCTTCCCATGTTCTGGAGGCCGCGAACGTCGGGGGCGAACGGGGCGAACGTCGCCGAGGTGAAGACCAGCGCCTCCGTGAACGTGGACCAACGAATGGGTGTGGTACAGCATCTGCAGGCGCCTACGTTGTCGGAGTCGACGGGTTTCTTCCGCTCGCGTGTTTTCCTGCGCCGCGCCGGAGGATGAACAGCCTGTACATACGGGGGGGGTGGTTGAAAAGGGTTGAATGCAAGTATATATGCCCAGTCCCATGGATGGTTTGGGTACGGGATGAGCTATACCACTGTTCGCCAGTGCTTCTACCTCACGTGACGCCGCCCCATAATGAAACATCAAGTGGCTGACATGGCTTAGTCTTAGTCTCCTTGGAACCACCCAACCTAAGCTGTTTGCTCAAACCGAGAGCAGCACAACGGGTGGTACGGTGGTACCTCCAGTTTCGGGTGGTGGTGACTTGTCAAGCTGTCAACCTTCTCATAGGTGGCCTTTTATGCCCTTGGTTGGTCGATTAATAGAGATGTGACCCCCAAGTGGACAACCAATAGGTATATATTATCTGGTACCAAACTTACCCCACTATTCTTCAGAAGTCTTCCCAAAAGGACAGAACTGAACCTTCTTCCTCATCACCACTGCTGGAGATGCCGTGAAACTGCATCAATTGGAGCCTCTGCCTGGTAGACATGTGTCACATCCTCCTGCTCTCAGGCGGAGGTGCGTCGGCTGAAGGCCCTCCTAGCGGCCCGCGGAGTGGAGGCGAGGCTCATTCCCACGGCACGGTGTTCACGAACGAAGTTCACACTGCACGATACGATGCAAGAAGCTGAGTCAAGAGAAGGAAAACGATGAAAAAGGCAGCCCACATTGATGCCTGAAAACAAATCCCAAATCGATGCATGATGCTTTTCTCTATCTCCAGTCCTTCGTCTATTTGACCCAAAGGTCCGCGCCTGGATGCTCAACGATTCAAGCGTTCGGATCATTCCGACGGTTCTGGGCTTTCCTTCGTGTCCCCCGTCGACGCGAACGTGCCTTTCGTCTTTGTCTTCAGACTATTGACTTCAAACTTTCGTCTCCGTGTTGGCACCGGTGGGCAAAAAACATACTGTTTTTTCTCCAAACAGTTGGGGTTCTCTGTTGGGGTTCTCTGCGAAAAAGAGACTGGCCACAGTTTCCGGCCTCGTCCCTGTGTCTCTTTTTTCTCCGGGTGTTGTGGTCTCTGTGTCCGGTTCGGGAAAACCACGAACCACACGACGCCTCGCGCTCGGACGGCGCCGCGCGCCAGGTGGATGCTTTAGGCGCCGGCTCGGTGCAGCAGGAGATCGCCGACCGAGAGCACGTTTTGACGCTTGGCTGGGCCGTGGGCCGCGCCGGTCATCTCCGTTCGGTGCCCGGTGGGAGGCTGAATTCCCAGGAGTGTCAGCGCCCGGTGGAGAGAAGTGGAGATATATAAGTGGATGGAGAAATGGTCACAGTAAGTGGGGGCTGGGAATTGTATGCAGTGTTCTTTGGTGCGGTTTCAGTCCTGTGTTCTTGCGGGTTCAGCTTTTGATATAGGAATTTGGAAGGACATCCGCTAGGCCCAATACATATACAAATATATTTCGCATGTCTCGAGCATGTTTTCTTCTTGTGTTTGATACCTGATTTGGAAGTCATGTAAAGGCTGTGGTGCCCCCCAGTCCCAGGGCACCCAGATGTTCACTGGTCACCCAGATGTTCACATCTCTAGGTACTGAACATGCGAACATCACAGTGCTCTCTTCGCGAGCTGGGCCTGAAAATACCTCACTGAAATGGCTGTTCGTCAAAACCTAAAGCCCATTTTTCATCCTGGTAGTCTATTATGTTTATTTTTGGTGGGAAAAACCAAGCCCCTGGTTTTGACCCACAGCCAAATGGTCGACACCCACGACCCTCTTAAGTGGACATCACCTCAACAAGCGATGTTTTTTCATAGCACCTCTTCCAGAGGACGCAGAGAGAGGCCACGGATGCCATGGTTGATTTCCTGATGAAATCGATGTTGACTGGTGAAAAACATAATACCCCCACCACCAGAATGGTTCTACATCTACAGGCTCGTTCTTTTTGTTAGATATCCCTCGCTTTTTAAAGCTCATCAACAGTCTTGGTCCTTTAGATATATGTATACAATACCCTGGGAGTCAAAGACTATAAAAAATGGTCCTTAGGGTACTTGAAAGGGAATTTCCTTTACATCACGAAGGAAAAGTATGTATATAGTCAAACTGGACTTCTAGAGTATATGTAGATGAGTTAAGCCGCTGTAAACCGCCGTTCTCGTGCGCGAAAACACGTAAATGCGCACCAAGGAAGACCTTGCGGCAGTCCTACACGGTGCAGCTGGAGGAGGTGTGGAGTGCGGTCGGGTTCGGTTTGTGTGATGTCAAATCGAGAGAACCCCGACCGAGGGCATGGCTGGTTCCAAAAGAAACCAAAGTGACAGGATTCGCGGTGGAAACAGTGGTTGTTCAGAATTTTGGTCAGGCCCCTTGCCATCCACTTCGATGACCAGCGGTTGGGGTCGGTTTCAGCACCTCAATGCTGACTCTTCGCTGTCAGTTGATGCTCATGGTAGGGGTTAGATTCAGATGATTACTTACGTTTGCAATGCTGACTGATGAAGAGCACAAATGAGAATGACCTTGCCAGTGTGGTGCTGCAACGGTGACGATTGTGGTGCTGCAACGGTCATCCTGATGTTCGGATTGCCCGCTAAAAGCCTCCAGTTTCTGGCCAACATGTCAAGAAACCAGCACCGATCTTCAAATTGAGCATGCCCTAAATTTTGGAATTCCTCCATGTATTTTTTGTAGCTGTAGCCATGCGTGTTGTTTTACCGCGAAGCGATTCCAGGTGCGTGCTGAGATGCACCGAACATAGCTGTCTCGAGAAAAGCCAATATTGTGATTCATTCCGCAGGAGTTGTTCTGAGCATGAAAGCCAGTGGTGTTCATTTGGTCAACACTGAATTTTTCCATCTTCGAGTTCTTACTTTCAACGTTATGCCAGTCTTCTCTCAAGCAAACACAGAGACCGACTCAAATCCGGTTGGGCCATGTCCCTCGTCGTCGTTGGGCTTCGGCATCAGCCCGGTCCTCGCGATCGTGCGCGGCTCTCGAGCCTTCGAGCGTTTGCCCGGAGCGCGAGGCGCAGCTCTTGGCTTCGGCGCGGCAAGAGGCCTTGGACCAACAGGGCCTCAGCAGTGAGGTGCCGCGGGCGGAAAGCGCGGCCATTTTTTTCGGGGCTGGTGGGAGCGTTGATGCGGACGAGGCGGGGGGCGGGGGTAGGTGATGGCACATGTAGAAGGAGTCCTTTGGAATGAGGGAGCTGGTTTTGCTGAGAGGCAGTTGAAACCTCGAACTTCTTTTAAGTTTTGCTGCGCAGTTTTGGATCTTGGAAAGGAGTGTGAATTGCGCTCAGTGTGAGGAGTCAAAAGGCCTTGCTTGAAGATCCAAAGATTTGCATTTTTTAAACGAGCATGCAATGGAAAGACACAGAATGTACTGGATATTACCGGATTTACTTGTCCACTTGTCGTTTCATTTGGTTGCTTTGCTTGGACAATGACTTTCAGAACTGGACGAGTTGATAGGATTCAATCCCTGCTCAGGCCGAAAGGAACCTGTCTATCAC
Source organism: Durusdinium trenchii (assembly GCA_963970005.1). NCBI lineage: Eukaryota > Dinophyceae > Suessiales > Symbiodiniaceae > Durusdinium > Durusdinium trenchii. The sequence continues at coordinate 253,413 of CAXAMN010002336.1, forward strand.
TGACATGACCCACGACCATGTTGCACCATTCTCTGCGACAGAAAAGAATAACCTTTGCAGATCTCCGGACAACTTATATGGCTGTGGGTCACCAAACATGAACAGAATAGACTACAAAGAAGATCAACCTACCAGGGTGAAAAAAATGGGGCTTGAGGTTTTGACTCACAGCTGATACTATCACCTATCATCTACGTTCTCATTTCGCCGCACATCCATGATACGCACCATGCATCTCCTGAACCGGTTGAACTGTTCCGGCCAAAACGATGGAAGTCCAGACACGACCCGTGTCGCGTCCATCCGGCCTTTTAGACCCCTGGCCTCAATCAACAACGGCCTGAAAAAGATGTCAGTCCCAGGATGGGTCAACAAAAATCAAGAACATCTCGAAATCAAGAACATCTCGAAACCAAGTTATTTGCGTCACGTCCGAGAAGAACTCACTGTCGTTCGTCTGCAGTCGTCGACTTCGCACAGGATGTGGATGAAGTCTTCGGTCTCGAAAAGCCGCCCAGTTGCATCGGTTCTTCTTGCGATCGCGTTTTTGCGCGCAGACGGGGAACCTTGGGGGAGACGAAGGGCCTGCGTGGCGTGAAGATTCGGTGGCACAAAAAACAAGTTTCACCTGTTAACGTTCTTGGCCATTGATAAGGTCGGTCTGTTTCGAGGTCAAGGTCTAATCTGGTAATGCATTAAAGGGTTAAAGCACTCCAGATTGAAACTGCACTGTGCTCTTGCGAGCTTTCTTCTAAGTGTGTTTCTTTGCAAAGCAACTGCTGGTGTGTGTGTGTGTGTGCGCATGTTCATTGAAGATCCTCTTCTGCTTGGACTCCCTTTGGGTCCATGGACAACCTCTTCAATCCGTTTGGACCTGGACACCCTCCTTGGTTGAGAAAACACGAAGGGATGATATGTCCTCATCCAACCGGTGCGTGGTGAGGGAATGTTCAGCGGTTGATCCTGCTTGACAGACTTGGGGGGCAGAAACAAGTCTCTCTGGAAGGAGAAAAGACAGGTGAAAAACCTTTGAGGGAACCTGATTATGTAGACAGACCAGCGTGAGGAATGATGGGGTTCTCCCCAAGCCAGAACCCAGTTCTTGTTGCCTTGGAGCAATCACATTTAGGAGCCCTGGCAATCTTAAGACACCCGAAAGATGCCTAAAACCCAAGCGACCACTGCCACCGGAGCATCCTTTTTTTTCAGACTCTTAGCCGACGCTCCTCTGCTTGTTTGAGCTTTTGAGCTCCATGTTGTCGTGCCGAAAAAAAACAATGCACCAGTTCCTCCCACGTCGTGCTCCACAAATCGCCAGGTTTTTGCTGATCACGGGAGCATCACACGTACCCTACGTATAGGATCGCTGTCAACGAGGTTGAATTCATCGACGTTGGCTGGTCTGTTGGGCTGATGCCTTTCATGAAAAAAACTCCGTGTGGTTCCGTTATTGCCTGAGGTGATTGTTGGTGAACTTATCATATTTTTTTACTTCAGCGACCTCCTAAATCATCCGTAGGCCGTAGACTACGGGCACTTGGTTCGACACAGCCCCCACCAACCACTCCACGAGCCGACCATCCCCTCATGAGATCGGACCCTTTTCTTCGCCCCGATGACACCGACAAACGACACCCGATGGCACTGTGGGTCGGAGAGGTGACACGATCGTTGGCCTAGGAACACGCCTCACTTGCTGAATATGAGTGACTTGGCGCCCGCTTTCCGCATGCGCCAGCTGTGGTATTTTTACGGAAGTCTTGCCCGAAAAACATTCCAAGGACTCTGTTGCAGATGTTGTGCCCCTCTACGAACGAGCAAAGCAGATGTGGAGCAACAAAAGATCCTCTTATGCCCCTCTGAAATCTTTTTTGTTTTGGCTCTGTTTTTTCGTGACCGTCACGATCTGGCTCCACCGGTGTTTCTCTGTTCGGCCGCTTCACCGGTTTCGCCTTGGCGAAGCCAAGGCGATGATCCAGTGCTCTCAGGCTGCCTGGTCTATTTCCTTCCGAAGGCGAGGAAGCGGACGGACCAGAACTCTTGGGCGCATCGCTTTTCGTGTTGGGTCAGCCATTGGTTGGGGGTTTGTCTTGTTCCTGCATTGGGGACCAAGGCCCATTTTTCCTCAGTGATAGACTACTGCAAGGAAGGAAGACAGTGGTTTTCTGTGAAGTTCTTTTCGTGAAGAAAGCTCATCCACCTGAATCCACCTGTCAGCTTGTTGTCACCCGATCGCTGCTTCTGTGCTGTTCGCCAGGGCCAGCTGACCAAGTTGGGTAGTCACCCAGAGAACCAGATCGCCACCCGGAGCAACTGGCTGGGGACGACCCTCGGTGTGACACGTTGGATGCGCTCGGTGCAGTCATCCAAACCTGGCTCGTCCGCGCCGTCGCATCCGGGCCGTCTCAGATGACTCAACTTGGGACTCGGATGAAGCTTGAAGCCAAGCCGCGAGAAGGTGAATAAGCCGCGCAGTTGTTCCACTTAGGAGGGTCATCCAGGTTGAAATTGGTGCCTTTCCCTCCTGGCCTTGTGTTGTTTCCTGCTGGAAACTGTGTGAAGCTTTGCAACATCATCCGCAAGTAGACCAGCAAAACGCGTCATCATCACCATCACCATCACAAGACCAATCAGTACCATCCTGATCCTCATCGGAACCACGGCCGCCCCCAGCGACCCAGCCGCCCCTCGTCAGGTCATCAAGGGCCTCGGGATCTCGGACTTCGTGTGCCACTTCCGAAACCCCGACCAGCGACAGGCGAGGCAAGCGAGCGAAGGAGTCTGCGAGCGGAAAGGAGTCGTTTGAACCGGGTGAGTGTTTTTTTCTTTCGGGGTTTAGGGTTTGGGGGCCTAGGCCTAGGGGTATGTTTGAACCGATGTTTGTATCGGTTGGTCATGACATATGCTGTTTAAACATATCATATCATGTTTGTGGTTGTTATTCCATGAACATCCAAAGGAAAACGTTTCTAGAGCATCCCTGATCAGCGATGATCCACTCATTGAAGATGGTTTGGTGGAAATTCTGGCCTCTGACCATGCAATGTTTGTACACAATCTGTGGCCGGGCACCAGGTGCCATCCAAAGAACACCTCGTGAGTCGGAGTATCATTGGGGAGGGCATCCGCCTCCAGCCTGGCTCACCCCCAAAGTCTCGGATCCTTTGCACTTCGATCCTCGTATCTCCTTTCGGGTCGGCGAGGTCCATGGTCGTGCCTGCACGATGCGGTCCGAAGGTCCTACCCTGACGAGATTCGACTCCACCTCTCGTCGACATGACCTCAGGTGGTCATTAGCGTCCCCCGAGAGGATGTCTCGGAGAGGTCCAGAGATGCTTGGGAGCATGAATTAAGGCGAGCGCCCAGCTGCTTGTTTTGTTCCTGAAAGAGGCCCTGCGCTTGTTTCTGTTGCTTCTTCATGTTGTTTTCGGCCAGAAACATGCATGGGTGAAACGGTTACTCTTCACTTTGAGTCCAAGCGCAGGTCTTGAGTCACCCCAGGCGCAAAGGTTCAATATTTGAAGGACAGGCAGTTCGTGTATGGCCGGGATTTTGACAAAAGGACTCGTGCCCCGAACAAAGACATCCAACCCTCGCACATCTTGCAGAATGCACTCCCCCAAAATTACCCTACTCACCCGTCATCTTCCGTGCTCGCTGGCCTCACACACACATGTGGGAGGACCCACAACAATTCGCTGGCCAACACATTTTATAGAGACAAGACATCCTCTACAGACTTTATATAAACTTTACATCAAATGCAGGGGCAACAAATATAAAAAATCAATCGGCGGCCGGCGGCCTTTGTGTTCTTTCTGTTTTCGGCGTTCGTTCTGCCCGGGGGCAAATTTCCATCCGATCCCTTGCCCTGCGGCCGCCGGCGAGTCGCGTTGGACGGACGGTCCGAGGTGTTGGTGAATGGACAGCTGCTGAAGCCGGACGAAGTGCGACGCTTGAAGCACTTCGACCGACTGCTGTTTGGGAGGGCCACTTGGATGAAGTGGGTGGTGGGGGTGACCTGAGGTCAAGGGCGGGTGCCAGAGGAGATTCGAAGAGGTTTTGAAGGTAGATTGGGGTTCGGTTGGGCTTCTCCATAGATGGAGATTGGCCAGCCTACTACGTAGTGATTCATGAGCTAAGCTGCTGGTTGAGTGGCCACTTGGGCGTTTCGGATGGTATCCATTAATCACCCTGAAACGGGGGCCCTGGTAGAGGTCAGTTCCCTGAGCTCATTTGGAGTTGTTCATGCAGTTACGCAATGAGCCAATGAGGTCTTTAGGACCAGGACGGGACCAGGCACACGAGAGGATCTCCCGCCCTCCCGCCGTGGCCGCACTCTTGGCGGGATAATTTTTGTGTTCAAGTCGTCATGAGTCATGACGACCAGTAGTCATGAGTCTTGGTCGGCAGCGAACACCATTAAAGCCGATGATGATCTGTCGATCCAGTGTTGGAAGCTGGTGAAAAACCCTTTCACTCGGCCTGCATCTAGTCGAATGATGCTATCATGACGAGGGCCGCTTAGCCTTTGGCCTTTTCCCATGACGAAGAAGCCAAAGCTGAGAAGGACCGGCCGGAACATCAGTTCTCACAGAAGCAGTTTCTGGCATACAGACTCTTGCTTTGGGTGCGTTGACTCTTCACAAAAAAGGACCGTCCAACAAGAGATTGTCATTGGCAGCCCAAGATACTGGATTGAGACGTCATGCGCCGTTTGGATGACGGACCATCTCACTCTTCCAGAGCAGGGCTTTTGATTGGAAAAGGCTTGATTCGGCTCAGCTTGGCAGCGGCCGGTTGAACGCAACCACTTCTGGGGCCGCGGAACCAAACTGCTCAGCTTCGCGATCGCACATCGCACGGCATCGATCTTGATGGTCTTGATGCACCGATCTGCGGCGCTTTTCGAAGACGAGCCCAGAAGCACAGCTCCCGAGAGCGAAGCAGGGCTCAGAAGCCAGACCTCTTACCTTTTAAGACGTCTTCTACACATCTTCTGAGCAGGTCACAGACGCTCAGACGTGGGCTATATGATATTTAGCTCAAGACGCTGCGCATTGACAGATCTGAGAGTGAACTCATGCAAGCAGGGTTTACTCATCCATTCATGACATGGTGCTGTCCAACCACTGGATGTGAAGACATCCTTTGGCCATGCACCTGAAACAACTACCGTGAAGATAGTAACACAGGGCATCGATACTAGGAACAAAGGGCACTACTACTAGTAGCAAATAGCTAGGAACGTAGCTTCTGTCACTGATGTCTTCTCGATGCACCGAGGCCTGGATGATGCGTTTGGTGGTGCCCTTAGAGCAGCAGGAGCCCCTCAGACTGTTTCAGCACCGGAAGCCGAAGCCGAAGCCGAAGCGCTTCAGCGGAATTGGTACCCATCGGAATGTGGAGAGACCCCTCTTCACATCGCGAGCCCGTGACTTCAACCGATATCGAGTTGGAGCGTCCTTCAAGCGAGTCGATGTCGGAAGCAAGCCTGCAGGACATCCCAGGCGTTTTTCACGACCCTCTCGTCTGTGTGGCGAGTCTGACCGAACAAAGAGTCGGAGTCTCGGGCGTGCTTCGTGGAACCGGGGGGTTCTGTTCTGGAACCGGCATCTTCTTCCAGTCCCAAAGAAGGGCGTGTTTGGGTGAGCTCGCCGTTTCTTCTCGTGGAACACCCCTGGACCGTTGGACCATCAAACCCCGATTGCTTCAGACAGACCTCCATGAAACCAACGCCGCCCCCCGGAGGCCGGTCGACCGGTCGACCTCTTTGGGTTTCCCGGTCGACCTTCCCGGTCGACCGGCGTTCGGAAAGTGCCCGCCCTGTCGACCTGCGGAGGACCTGGCTGCGAACAAGTCCCTCTCCAATCACTCGGACACCGACTCCTCCGAGGAGGGGCGATTGAGGGCGACATGTGGGCGAATGCCTTGAACACGGAGCACAGGTGGGTCTTTTGGATTCTTTTTGACATCCTGGGCTTCTGATTGCACATTCCAACTGCTTCAGACTGCTTCTTCTTTTGCGCACCAGGATCAGGACCTTTCATGACCTTTGGGGGACCTGTCTCAGTGTCTCTCCGACCGTTGGATCTGCGCGACGTGTGGAAGCGGCCGAGCTGGCGGCCAGGATGTGGATGTGAAAGTCCGTGAACCCAGAGTGATCCGTTTGTGGCGGCCGCTGGCGCTTTTCGGTGGTGTGGCGGCTGGCGCGTGGGTGGCCGGGTGATGGTGAGAGCACGAATTGGCAAGCAGGATAGGGTAGGGGGAAGGAGGTTTTTTGTTTGTTGGTGTAATCAGCCTCTGGGCCGCTAGGGGCATAGTCCCTCAAGGTAGGATCGAAGAACCTCTCATGATCATTGTCCATCTGCCTGTGGTGCCTGATTGGACATAAATCGTTGCAGAAAACAAACCTGAATTGCTAAACAGGATTAAAGTTGAAGAGGAAGGACCACGATTTTGGTTAAGACACCGTGACACAAGACTTTTTGCACTTTCATTCCAGTTTTCTGCAGGCCATCATATCCTCCGAACCACAGGTATATCATGGTATATCTAGGCCACTCTTTTGTGCGTGCAGGATGCTTCCCATTCGCCAGCTGATTCCACCTGATATCTCAGATTCATTTTTTGTCCATCATGTAGCCTTTTTCCCTGGCTGTGACACTGACTGTCAAGAGCTACCCGTGAGACCCAACCTCCGCATACGCACCCGATGCTCTTGTGAGCCATTGCAGTTGACGGAAGCCCAATATACCGGAACCATCCAGAACCTGATCCCCTCCAAATGCCCGGCATGAACGGGGTCAGCTGACCATTTGGTCGATGAAGACTCCATGAAGACCTGCGCTTTGAGATCTGCTGCGAATTCGATTCCGATCACTCGATCGACCACCAGGTCATCAAGAAACGGAGTATGCTGAAGCACGACACCATGAAGCTCATCTTGAACGACGAAAGTGAAGCCTGGAGCGAGCTGGCACAACACGCCACGGACGTCGCTCGCACACACGCTCGCGGAAGGCCCTGATTTCTGGGGTATAGGAGTTTGATGTAATTTGGTCACAAGCGAAGTCTTCTTCAGCAGGGAGTCTTGGAATTGCTTGAACTATCAGAGACCATCAATCTCATTTCAGTCTCCCATGAAGTCATCCCAGAGCACCAGCAACCAGGTTTCCGGGATGGGCTTCGTTTTCAACCACCCGTTGGTTCCACCGTTCCACTCCTCACGTCTTTCGCCGCCATTGAGCACGCTTTCTTGCGCCGAAAAAGCCGCGACCGCGAGGAGTGAGTTGCGCTTGTACCTGGGCGACTTGTGGGAACGCTTGGGCGAAGAGCGCGGGAACGAGTTCTTCTACTATCTCAGCAAGGCGCCGGCCGAACGGCGCCTTCGGCGCGGCGCGCACCCGGAAGGGCGACTTCGATCTGCATGCCTATATGATATGATCTAGCGAACTGCTGCGCGACGACGGAAGGCCGATCTATGCCTTTTCATCTAATTTTTCACACCCAAAAAGGACTTTGGCACAGTTGGAGGTTCTAGGCCAGTCCCGCAGATCGAAGCCACATGAAGCCACAAGCTGACTGGCTGGGGCGGGATCGCTGATCAGGTCGACTGTCCAGGTGGAGTCGTTTTGCGCGCGCGGTGGCATGACTGCCTGTTTCCCGGGCAGCCAACTGCTGCGACGGTGAGCGATCTCATTCGTCCCAAAGCTTGCTGTTTCATTGGCAGCTGTTGCAAGTGAACCCAGATGTTCCAAGATCATTCTCATCATCCCAGTGAGTTCCTTGTCGGTTTTTTTTCCATTCAGTCTCGTGGGGTGAATGGAATTCATGGGCAGTCCTGGCCCTCCAAAGCCTCCATTTGAAGCCTCCCCTTGGTCCGGAACCAGCTGAAGCTTCATTGTCCTCCTTCCAGCTGGAAATCGTCATCGATTCTTTGGATCCAGAAACCTACCCAAGATCGGCCTACCTGGACACCACGTCCGAACTCCCGACGTCGCGAACCGCGAACTCCCGACGTCGCTGATCGGCGGTGCGTGCGTGTTGCGTCGCTTGATAGGCGGCCTACCTGGTGGATGAGGCCAATGACATCACCACGGAGATGCGCTCTGAGGACCGGCCGTGACCGGTCGGTGGGGATCCGGGATGATCCCGGTGGAGCTGCGGAGGAAGGAGAAACGTGCTGGGAACGATGTGTGGTTTCCTGGAGATGGGGACGCTTCTTCACAAGACCCTCAGAACCTGCCCTCCCTTGTGGGTCAAGCTCTCCTTTGAAGAAACAAATAGGTAAATCGGATTTAAGCGAAGAGTCGTTTTGCGGGTGATGTTCGGATATCTTCCCCAGGTCACTGTAAGTCACCCTTTCCGATGCACTTGATGCACTCGATGCAAACCTTCGATGTTGTTGTTGTTGTTGTTGCGGGAAGTGATCAGCATGTCCGTTTCCTCTCGAGGTAGTGAAAGACTTCTTGATCTCCGAAGGTGGTCTCCAAACGACTTATGCGGGGCAGTGCCGGCTTCATGGGAAGCTCGGTATTGTAGGACATGTAAGGACGTCCAAGTTGACGGAGGATGCGTGCGGCGAAAGCAGGAAAGCTGCGTGATTTATCAGGTTGAACACTGTATAGCTGCTGAAATCAATATGAAGATTGTGGCATTTGGCACTATTGCAAAGGGCTGGAGTGCACCATACAGTCCCAGTTTTTCTTTTTTTTTCCTCACAATTAGTGCCGCTGTTGAACATTTTGTCTGCCAAGTGCATCTCAGCATGTCCCCAGATGTCCCCCATGTCACGACGTGTTTTTGTTGAAAGAACACCCCACTGCCAAGCGCCACTTCTTGGTAGGACCGGCTGAAGTTTGAGGTGGAACTCGTTTGGGACATCCACCGACACGCGGGGGCCACCTGTTGACTGGAGAACCGCCAGAGCAGAAGGTCCGATTCCAGCGGTGTGGTCTCCTTATATATGCCCAATTGGAAGGCGAATCATGCTGATGATATTTCAACCCCCCCAAGCCTGAAGAGTGGGTGTGTGGTTTAATAGGGAGACCCGAACCAACGCGTTTTGTCTATTTCCCTTCTTCCAGTTAGTCGAACTGTGAGGTCTCCCTTTTTGAGCTATACACTCTATTTGAGGGCGTGTTGAACATCAATTGTTGGAAGACCTACTTTTTGTTGGTCCTTTTTCAATGGTTTTTCTTGAGGCAACCATTTCATCCGCCACGAATCGCAGTTGATTTCAGATGACTTCATGTCGGCTCGATCGTTTGAAGCACCACTGGTTCAGCGGTCGATGGTCATCGATCCGCCGCCATGGTGATCGGTGTTGGAACGATCCGGGTCTTGGAGCCTCCCTTCAACCACTGAAAATCCATGACAAACCACTCACTCCAACCATGACATGGAGACCCCTTTCCTGGAGACCCGCCAAACGTCGCGACTCTTCAGCGCCAAAGAAAAGAAGCGCCGGACTCCGGACTCCAACGATGGTGCCCCTGTGCTTCGTTGTTTTCCCCAGCTTCCAATCCTTCGAGGTCTCTGACATCATCATCATCATCCGCATCACCCAGTGGAGCGCCGACGGCCAAGACGCCTCGGTGCTCTCCTATTGGACGCCGCTCGGCGTCAAGACCCCTCGTCCGGTGGTCACGGTGCCAGAGAAGTGAACTAGTATGGAGAGAATGTCTGTATGCTGTATGTATGCCTCCATTGATGCCTGAAACCACCGGAAGGTAGGTAAATCTTACCTATATGGAGTGTCGACACGGGTATGCTTGGTCATAGGCTTTGGAGGTGAAAGTCTGGTACCAAGGAAGAAGGACACTTTGAGTGGTACAGCATGTTTCATGATTGAGAGGGATATGGACGAAACGTCGCCAGGTGGTAGAAGTCTCCAGTTTTACCCAACTGGGTGGTCCAGCGCGCACTGCCGCCTGCCTCGCTGCACGAGCTCTACTCTAGCCTTCGCCCAAGCTGTCCCTTGCGACAGAACTGACTCCCCCTTCCTCCAGTGGTTTTTATATGCATCGACGCCGCGGGGGCTGAGTTGGTCTGAACGCTGAGGGTGGACAGCTTCAAGCAACGCCTGGAGATGATGCGGGACTGTTCCCAGGATGAATTGTTCTTTTTGGGGGGAGAGAGGATGGGAATGAAGCAGGGAGGGTGTCTATCATTATATACGATATCCGAATAGAATATACCGAAAAGATGACCAGTTGCCTATAGTTTCCTACTTGTGTTTGGACAAATGTGCCACATTCTATCTGCTCCAGGATGGAGATGGAGGTGGCTCGGAAAGTATGACCTTTTGCACAGGTTGTGGTGTCCTTTTCTACACCTACCCATTAACCATACCTCGGTCTTCCAACTGCAAATTGTCTGCTTTTGATTCGATTTACACGAGCAAAAACCATATGGTGGGCCAGGAAGCGGGTTAAGCGAGGAAGCCGTACACTTCCTCGTCAAAGCTCACTGACTTCCAGGCTACGACACCTTCTGCAGTAAGGGACGGTGGACTGGCAAAGGCGACCCCCTCGAGGCGTGGACTGACGAGCGGCCCGCACTGAACACGTCACGACTGGATGTGAGAGGCGCTAGGTGGTCCTAGGAGGTCCTAGGTCTGTGGGACTCGCGACGGGTTGTGGACCGGGGGTGAGACCTGCTCGCGCGGGAGTAGGTTGTTTTTGAGGTTTTGGACTCCAAAAGCTTTGAGGCACAAACACCTGGTGGAGTTGAGTTCAATCATCATCTGCCATTGGTTGAGTTTGTTATGTCAGGGACTGGGGAGTGTACTCCCATGTACTCCCTCGAAGAGGTATATCCGAGGAATGACGTGGAAGCAACCAAATGGTGATCATTTTCCTGCTCAGTCTTTGTCATCTTTAGAGATCAACATGAACATCTGCAATCAGCTGGATCGAAGAATATCGAAGAGGATCCAAGAGTTTCCCGATTTGACGGTTTGGGGGGAGTACAATGAGCTGTTGAGTTTTTTTCTTCCCATCTCCGGGTTCCTCGAATCTCTGCACCTCCTCATACCTCCTCGAATGTTGTGGCGCTCCGTGCAATCCCTCCGCGTTCCTCGAACCGAAGAAACGGCCCAAACAGACGACAGTCTCCCGGTCTGGGTGACGGTCGTCGATGATTCCAGGCATCGTGTGTTTGAGAAACACCAATCCTCCAGTTGATGTGATCTTTTTCTGGGTGTTTCTCAGATCTAGATTTATGAAAAATAAATAATCAATAACTGATGATCCTGAAAAAGACAATAAAAACAAAAAATAAACAAAAAACAAACAGCACCAAAAAAACAATCACAAAATGTGTAAACACAACAGACAACAAAAAAACAAAAAACAAACAAACATAAAACAATATTAACACAAGCACCCAGAACACGTCTATTTGTTCTGTTTTTTTTCTGTTCTAGCAAAAGCTGGCCTTGAAATCAGGTTTTCTGTAAAAACCCTAGGAAAAAAACACAAAATAAACAAAAAATAAACAAAAAAGAAACACAAAAAAAACAAAAAAGAAACACAAAATAAACAAACAAAAAAAAAACAAAAACAAAAAAGAAACAAACAAGAAACAAAAAAGAAACAAAAACAACACAGCTCGAAATGGAGGGAAGGACGGTCTTTGACAGGGTTTTCTGTTTTTGTATTTATTTTGTTTTTTATTTATTTATTTTTATTTTTTAAATCTTTTTAATGACTTCCAGTCTTTGATGGGTCTTGATCATCATAAGTCTAGATGGAAAGGAATCGCGAAAACACCGGTCATCACGCAGAATCGTGCGCGGCAAGCTTGGGCTGTATGTGTCATGTGTGTTTCGGAGCGATATTTCGTTCAGGCACCTGTGGGAAAGAGTGTTTGTGACGAGGATCAGTTCCAAGCCGCAGGTGAAAGAGGGTTCGCCACTCCGAAGCACTCCAGTGACCCAAGAGCAGGGCATAGAGAGAGGCCCTCGAGAGTGATCTTCCAGAGCACAAGTGCTGCAAGAGTGACCCGCAATCCTTTCAGCCACCACCTGTCTAACTATGCAGAACCATGCCCATCCCTTCAGCCCCTGTCCAACTATACCCCAGAATTGTATTTTTTTTGGTCTTATTTCATCTTCTTCGACCTCCTCCTCCGCCCACCTGAGCTCAGAGCTCACTCCTTTCCTATCCTTTCGCCTGGCCTCGAGCTCGACCTCTCCCCTCCAGGATCCTTGGATGGACCCATCGACGGTGGAGCTGATTGTCCAGATGCACAAGTCCGTGGAAGAGCAGCTCCGCATCGAGGAGATCTCTCCACCCGTGCGCTCGCGTTGCGTCGGTGGTTTCGTGCGTGTTCGTCGTCCTTCGCCGAAGGCATCGGATGGTCGTGGCCGAATGCTTCTTTTCTTTTTTTTTCATTTTTTCATTTTTGACATGGTCGGATGGTTTTGGTCGATTTTTGGTCGTGGCCGATGATTATTTTTTTTTTCATTTTTGACGTTTTGGTCGATTTTTGGCCTTTTCATGGTTCATCGGGTCAAGAATCACAGCCCAGCCCTGGAGAATTCCCACCCACCAATCGCCCTTTCACTTGAAAGCCAGACCTTTCCAAGTTGTCTGGGAGAAGCATTCTCAGACCATCCATGGGACTAAGTAGTCTGATAATGGTTGTATACGGTCAGGTTCATGAAGTAGATTAAATGTATGCCCTCAAAGTCAAAGACCATAAACATATTGGTCTTTAGGGTGCCTGAAAGGGAATTTCCTTTACTTCACGGTTGGATGTAGAATTATAGTATAGACAGATGATAGTTGGATAGAAGCCCTAGAGTGTATGTACTGTAGATTCGGAGTTCTCATCGGCACGGCGTAGCCAATGTGGAAAAGCCGTTCGGACTAATGTGGATGGCAAAGACCTACCCAGGGTCTTCCAAAAAACCTATGAAGTAAAGGGTCATAAAAGCTCTTGGAGCCTCCAGAATCGGAACAAAGCAGGAGAACGGTGCCCCTGCCAGCAACAAGCATGGTTAAGTGGACGTTTTGGGTTCTGACTCCACGTAACCATGTGCCTTTTGCATGGAGGGGCCAAAAATGCAACTGTTTGCCTTTGAGGGATTGGGATGGACGCATGTAAGAACCCACCGACTTCCAACAGCATACCACACAACCAACTCTTGTTCTACACGACAAGGGCAAGTTTTAGCAATTCCATTATAGCTCTTCCCTTGTAGGAAAGTTTTTTAAGTGCCTTTCTTCCCGCAGTCTGGATTGCTGTGTGCCATATTGGTGGTTTTAAACATGTTTTGAAGAATGCCCATCTTCTTGATTGACAGGAGCTGCGACAAAGCCTGTTGAGCTCCAAGTTGGAAAACGGCAACAAGACTGGCGCAGGTGCTGCCAAGCAGCCCACATGCGAAATCGAGCGCTGTTCGATCGATTTGCTCAAAGGTCGAAAGGAAGATGTCTGTCGCAGGCTGCGCAGAGTTGACCTTTGGCCAAGGATTTCCTTTTGTGTGACCTCTGGAATTCTAGGACCCCATAGGCATTCTGGATGAAGACGGTCAGAGCTGAACTGTGGTCATCTTTTTTGGTGGCGTCTCATACCGTTTGATGCCCAGTTACTGCCCGCTTCACAACTCAGTCACTGGGCATCTTCTCAGCTTTGCATCCTCCCTTCTCCACCCGCCCGACCCACGCCGGCGGCAGGCGATCGCTCTCAAGCGCTCTCGGCCGCACATTCGCGACAGAGCAGCAAGCGGCTGCAAGGTGGTTTGGGTCTCTGTCTTCGGCCAAAAACGGGTTTCAGCCGGGATAGACATGTCTAATGCTGATTTTTGTTATTTACCAGCCTACTTTGTGTCTACCAGCGTGATCTAACCTGGTGAGAAAGAACACGTACATTGGTAGGGGAAAATCGTCATGCAGTGCTCAAGCAAGTTGCAGAAACCATACAGGTTCAGCTTTTTGCTATAGATTATTTTGTGAGTCGCCCTGTCCGTTACATCAGCGACTTGAAAGTCCTGGGGACTCTCCACTCCATTCTAGATAGGGAAATTGTAACGTGTTTCTGGAGTGTGTGTCGGGAGTATGAGGGAGTGCCTCCTTTTCTTCCAGTTCGAGTTCCATCTTTGTGCCAGGTGTGAGCACCGTGAGCTCCCGTCAGAGCTCCAAGCTCTTCTCCAACACGCCTTCGGTGGTGAACTCAGGCCTTGGACCCTGAAACGGACGGGGTGTGCACCGTTAGCTCAAGGTTGTTATAGCTGTGGGGTTGAGAGTAGATGGCACAGACCCCAAGAGGTGGTCGGTGGTTTATATGGACCCCCATTTAAAGAACATGGGGTCTGTGCCATCTACGGTACTTACTCTGAAGCCAGTGTATGGCCGTGGGTTGCCATGGCTCTTTTGAAATGGCGGCCTCCAACAGGGGAAGCTGGCAGGTGGTTGGAGTTTTGGGGAATGGCATTTGACCATCGTCAGGCTGGTTTGAATCAGGCCAAGGTGCAAGGTGGAATATTTTTGCCAAGCTGCCTCGGCTTGGGAGCTTCAGGGTGTTTTCAGCACATCCAACCAGTGATCCAATCAAAAACATGTTGAGCGAACGGGCACTTCCGAGTGACAGAAACAACAGAACCACAAGAGACTGACAGCATGAACGCATCACATTCATAGGAGACCTGTGAAGTTCGTGACATCCAGCCACTTTGGATTTAGTAGGGGGTGGATGCATTTTTTACTCTAAGAGGACGCCCAGCGCAAGGACGTTTCGCAGGACGACCTTGAGTGTTGGGCACCACGGTTCGCTCTGTGTTCGACGGGCGGATGTCCATAGCATATTCCAAGAGAACCAGCTCTATGGGGTTGAGATTGTCCATTGGGAATCCATCATCCCAGCTACAGAAAGGGGACGATCCACCAGTTTCTGACTCAAACCAGGGATCTAAAACGCAACATCAGAGCCTTTTCGGGACCTTGGGCTCTGTACGTTTGACTGGAGCAGCCTTCCTCCCTTAACTCCAAGCCCCGAAATCGGGGTTCTGTCGAAGGCGACGTCGAAAAGCGAGGCAGCGTCCAAACCGGTCGCATTGATTTGCTTTTTGCCAAACCCAGGGTCTAGGACCCTCCGACTCGGATGTCCTTCTTCGTTCCAGTTTCACGATCCTCTGGAATTGGTGGAGATACCTACAAAAACCACGTTCACCGCCTCCATATATTTGAACATCTAGAAAAAGGAGTTCTCTGGACCATATTGGAAAGCGCCTAAAGGAAGGACACACCATCCAACCGCAACTGGTGGACGTCGAAACTGCGCCTAACAGGCCGGAGCTCGTTGACAGGCGGAGGGTGGACGGGAGGGCCGTTTTCCTGTTTCCTGTGGCCTTTGAAAAAGCCCATTTTGACGGTTCTTTCAAGGCCGAGGTGGAGGATGGACAGCGGCGGAAGTGGGTTTGTGATCGTTTTCACGACGTTTTCTTTTTGGAATGCTTTTTGGGGCACCTTTTGGAGGGGCTTTGGGGCATGGGAAGGAGGCCGGCCTGTTGTGTTGCGCGATTGACTTCGCACCGTCCCACCTGGCCCGAAACCTTCTGGACACGGAAGTTGATCCAGATTGAGTCGGTTGAACATTCAATTCAATGTGACTTGACATGTGATGATTCCATGTTAACAGATTGACATATACATTTTAGAGTGGCGACTCAATGCACGGACTGGTCTTCGCTTTTTTTTTAAAAAATGTTCTCAAGCCTCATGAGAGGGTTGGTTTGAACAGGGCCAGAAATGAAGAACTCAAATAGACCAATCAATCTGTACTTACTTTGTACATTCCGTACTAAATTAAAATCCATCGAACAAATGCTTCAAATGCATTGAACAGTATTCATCCGACCCCAAGTTGATCACTGAAAAGAACAGAATACTGAACACCGGCTTGTTGCTTTGATTCGAGCGGGGCGCGGTGGACTTGTGCGAGACAGGCAAGGAGGTCCGCGCCATCGGTCGGCTCGGCTGGGGACCTCAGTCATACGATGTCATATGGGGTGAGAAACGAACAACGAGAACAAAACCCCAACGTTTTGTTGAACTGATTCGCGGCAGCTGCACTTGTAGGTCGACTTGTGGGAATTGTGGGCATGTTTTGGGGATTTAGGGCGTTTGACGCTTCTGCCGTGACTTGCGTCACGGACTGAAGTCACGGATGACTTGTCGCGTCGACCTGTCGACCGCTGCCGTATGTTTCATTATAGGATTTGACTATATAACATTGTTTGTTAATGTTTGTTACATTTGATATACTATTATTACCACCTTTACTTGAAGTGGCGAAGATCCAAGATCCCAGATGGAATTTCAGTGCTGCGCCACAGCGCCACTGGGGACCTAGCTATCCTGGACGGACGGGTGTCTGTAAGGATTTTCCTGGGCACCTTGTTGTCAACTTTGTAAGAATATTTAAACGAACCACGTTTACTTCAGCAAATATTTTATATTTCTATATGAAAAACGGCCGCACACACAATCAAAACAGAAGTAACTTCAACTATATATATATATAGTTCCAAAGCGTTTTTGCAGAGCATCCTCCCATTTGCCTGCGAGCAACTTGCTCCCAACCATCTCTCATTCCTACCTCTTGCCCGCTCCTACCTCTGCCCCGCTATTTGGCTTCCAAAAGGATCTGAATAACCCAGTTGGATACTTCAAGCTTGGCGGAACCGCTGGAAACTTGATGTTTTTGGAACATGTTGTTTGTTTCGGCGGAGACCCTTCTCTGGTCTATCCACCATGTCGCTTCAAACGGATTTGCGGCGTGTTTTGCCACCTGTGACCTTTGCGTTTCCGCCCCCCCACTACCCACCCACTCCTCAGTCGCTTCGCTTTGACGTTTGCGACGACCGTCGCCCTCTTGGTTCGCCTCGACCGGATTGTCCGGCGTTCCGACCGAGGCTTAGAGTCGGAGCCCGCTTCGCGGACCAGCAGCAAGCACTCGGTCTCCGTCGGAGGCGGGCGCTTTTACCGGTCGAGACCCGAGGTTGGAGGAATGCGTCGATCAGTGAATTCCGTTTCACCTCTAGCAGAAGCATCGGGGTCAGTTGTCGGGAACGATGGGTTTCGATGGGAAACCCCCATTGGAGGTCCCCTCCTTGTGCCTATTTGTCATTGTACCATCCAAGTCACACAGCCCGACAGGTCCCACAAAGACCCTGACACCACGGAAGGCGGGCACTGTGGGAAACTGTGGAGGGGTGAAGGAGAGGATGGACAGGTGCCGATGTTGTTGGAGAAGGAAATCGGGGTTCATGAGAGGCGCTGGCTGGCCATTGGGGACTATTAGCTGTGGGAACCCCCACGGCTCTCACACAGGTGGTGAGTGAGTAGTTCCTGAGTCACACCCAGAAGTGTGCATGAATTGTGACCTTGTGCTTCAATTTTGCGTTTTTCGTCGTCCTGGAGTAGATAGATGTCAGGCAGTACCAGATATCAGTTCTACCACCTTCTGTTCGCTGGACTCCAGATTGTCTCAACCCTTCACCTTTCTCCACTTCTGCAGTGGACGCCTCCAGGACTCCCGCCCGGCCTCCCCGCCGCCCACGCTGCCGCCCGCGCCGTTGCTGGCCGCGCCGCACTCGGCGCCGGCGACGCTGCGCGAGGCGACGGCGGGGTCCAGGGCGGCGCCTTGGGCTGAATGCAGTGGGCGGAGTCGCTGAAGTGACACCGCGGCAACCATTTCGGAAGCATCAGCGGGACCAGTAATTGGAGTGGATGAGAGATGCAAAATGATGCAAACCAAGGTTTAGTTTTAAAAGATCATTTGACATCCAAATCCAGTTCTTTTTGTCATCCTGAGGATTTCTAGTAATTAGGTTCCCAAGTCTCCACCGAACGTGCCCGCCGATGGGGCTGAGGAGGAGTCAAAAGATGCAGAGATTCAGGCGTTACGACAACAGCTGAAGGAGAGAGCCGGGATGAAACGTCCCGGGAAGATCGTAAGCTTCCCATTCCAAGTTCGGCCCTCAAATGGAAGTGGTTTTGAGGGTCCGGACCCCTGCGAAGGTGTCGGGTCCGAGCCCTGCCATGGAGGGTCCAAGATTCTTAGGGTGGTTCCTTTCCCACTTGCTGTCCTTTTCGAAAAGCACAGTTGGGAGTTGATCGTCAGATGGGCTGGCTGATTTGCTGTTGGGAGGATGCTGACTTTGGCATGTGACAAGCTCCTGTCCTGGATACACCGCCGGGCTGCGTGACACAGGGCGTTCAGCGGGGAACAGCAGGAAGGGCTTATCAATCAAAATTAGAATGGATGGGCATCAGATCAAGTAGACACCAACATTCCAAGCCCATAGGGAGCCTTGCATTCCAAGCCCATTCTCTTGCCTTTTTCATGGTCCATCTTGGACCTCAGACGAGGACACTTCAGTTCGCAGCATCAGATCACTCGGATTTGGGTGACCCGAAGACCACGGGACGGGCGACGAATGCTTCAGGAGAAAGAGGATGTGGAGTGCACATACAAAGATCGGATCCAGGGCATGGTCCGCCAGCTGCAGGAGATGGGCGTTGAACTGAAGTTCAAGATGTTGAAAAGGACCTAGAGAAGTGAAGCGACCTGAAAAAGGGCCCTGCTCAGGTACCCCATAGGTAGCCGATAAGGTTCTTCAAACTCTATTGGATCCGTTCTGGCCCTGGACTCCCTGGACCCTCAACATCACCTGGACCGAACCTTTGGGGGGGCCAGACATAGGTTCGACTCCATAGACCTACGTAGGTGTGGAAGATCTTTCAATCGTTGTCTAGTCGACCGGAGCTCGTCTTGCCTAAGCAACGAGGTCTGGCGTCGTCCTGCCTAAGCGCGAGAAGTGAGGTGATCAGACGAAACATCAGACGAAACATCATGCAACTATACAAAACATTTGCAGTTGGTGAGCCTTACTAATGTGATGAGTGGTGATGTCCGAAGTTTCGACCACTTTCAGTTCAGTGGTGTTTTTCTATCTCCAGTTTGGTCCGACGTGTTCCGACCACCTCAGGAGCTGCAGAAGAGACACGGACCACTTCGAGACCTGTTGGGTGGTGTGCCTCGACGGCCTCGACCACTTCCGCCTGTGTCGGAAAGTCGGATCAGACCATTTCAGCAAAATTTTATGGAGTTCCTGGCTCCTGGACGCATTTTTTTGGGGTGCCGCACAGCTGGACTATGTCAAGATTAGGCCAGTATGACCATTAATTGATGTGGTTTCGCTTTTTTTTCAGATTGACCTGTTTGGCCAGAGGCATTCCTGTTTGTGATTTTCTCTTTCCAGACCTCCAACACGCGCCACCACGCTTTTACCTGTTTTCCTTCTCTTGGAATCCCCATCGCGGGGGCGCGAGTCGGTCGGGTCCAGAGCTTTCCAGGTGCAAAGCGAGGGCTCGGCGCCCACGACGCGGCGCTTGAACACGTTCCCCGGGGGCGGCTTCCATAGCTCAGGCTCTGCCGTTTCGTTTTCGGTGGAAACGAAGTTTGGGAGTGTCCTCGCGGGGTGGATGATGGCCCACATCCCGTTCGGTGGTGCCATGGGTGTCGAACCACCTGAAGATATGGTTGGAAGCCTACTACGGTGTGCCCATCCTGGGATGATGGGAGGCGAGGCGAAAGGATGTGGCCTTTCCACTTCTGTTTCGCAGTTATTGATGTTAGTTCCAGGGAAGAAATTTCCCTAGCGAATGGGTCGGGCCCAGACTCCAAGCCGCCTTACGATTCCAACAACTTGTATTTGGTCTTTACCAAAGAACCATTGCTTTACTATGGATTTTGGACTACAAAACCACGTCAACCATTCTTTAGACCTAATTCCTGTGATGGTCTTGGCGCTGGTCTTGACGCTACGGGCCCAAGCTGCCGTGTGGCACAACCCGCCGGCGCTGCGATCGCTGTTCACAGGTAGCGAAGGGCGGAGCGGTGTCTTCTCCGTGGGCGGCGGTCTCGTGCCGCTGCTGCGGGAGGTGCGCGAACCGCTGGCACGACCACGGTCGCCCAGTGGTCCAGCAGGCGAGGGGAAAGGGAGGCAAGGGAGGGAATGAGGGGTCTCCTGAATTTGACTCTTTAAACATGATTCTGGTTTGGATGCAAGGTTTGCAGGATATATCGCTACTGTTTGAGATATTCTGTAGCTAGTACAACTCGCACCTCCTCATTGGCTTTGCCTGTGGCCAAAAAAGAACTTGCAACAGGAGATGTCTCATGTGCTATTCTTTTTGACCAACGCAGGGGGTCGTGCAGGTGAGGTTGTGCAGAAGCTGCCACTGAGTTGTATCCTTTTTTCTGCAAACAAGAGGCGCTTTCAGGCATTTTGATCTAAACCTCCAAGGAGTCTCCCAGAATCCATTCTCTACAGCTCCAGTCTGACCCAGTAAAACCCTGGTCCTGAAAACCTCATCGAGTCTCTCCAAATTCTCTTTCTTGTATCATCAAGTCCATTGTAAAATGAGGTCAGTGTTACCAAAACTGACCTTGGCTCCACCCCTCCACCCCCACCCCCAACCCGCTCGACCCCACCCCGGTCGACCCGGTCGACCCGATCGGAGGCACCTCGACGGCGCCCTTGAGCCCGCCGCATCCCATGCGCACGGCGTGCGGGTGGCCCGGTGCCGTCGGCGGTCGGCGCATGCGAACGATGCGAACGCTCCATGCTCCATATGGTCCTTTTCCTTGAAGGTTTCTAAGACTCATCTTTTTTTGGGGGGTTAAGGTCAACCGTGAATGAAACATCAAGCATTTTTTTGAGAAGAAAGCTGTCGCGCGGCTGTTGCTTTCGCCCAGTTCCTATCATAGCTAATTATACTGATCAGCTTTGAAGATGAGCAGTGCATCGGGTGATTTCGATCCAGTTTGTTTGGTGTGCAATATACCGACACCCACGGCTGCCGTGGGTGTCGGTATGTTGCAGCAGGATGGAGGGTTTAGTGAAAAGAAGGAGGTGGGCCTGGTTCAACAAAGGTGGGACCACTACGACTGCTAGGAGCTCCTTCGTGGGGTGCACCTCACATCCCCCAGTCAAGACGGGGATTGACATCTTAACACAGTAACCTTTAGGATCCTTTAGGACCTTGGGGTGGTACCACCGGGAACATCTCTTCGGAATATCTCTTCCAGTCCCCTAGTTTGTCGCTCCGTGAGTCGCTCTGCCCAGCCTGACAAGATTGGTCCTATTTAACCCCTCCAAAGAAATCAGGTCCAGGGTCGAACCTGGGTGCAGTCATTCTGAGTGAGAGTTTGAGTTCTGGGACCCAAGAAGGGCGAACGATCCAGACAGTGGGGAGGACTCTGAGGATGGCCTTTTACAATTCCCCCACGCGCCATGAAAGCCAAAGACGCTCTTGGGACGCCGAGCTGCTCGGTGGCCATCGCCACAGATTGCTTTAAAAGGGCCATCGCGACTCGAAGCTTTCGTAGCACGGAACGCCCCGTTCGACCTGCCGCGCCGTGCCTGGGACTGGATTTCCTTGTCGCCCACCTCGAGGTCGGTCGCCTCCAATGGCTACTCCACGATGCCACTGCCGTCGGGGAGCCGGCGGTCGACCGAGGGACAGCGGGACCATGCTGTGGTGGATGGTCGGATGCGACGGAGGGACAACGGGTATCTTCAGATGCCTTGAGGTTTTAGATGGGGGCGTGAATCTCACAAAAAGCATCTGCATGTCTCTCAGTTGTTCTACACAGCGATGGCACGGAATTGATGCAGTTACTTTTAAGATCTTTTAAGGATGCTTTTTCTCATTTTCGTAGCAACACCTTCTACTCGGTATACCCCAAAGCTGCATGGAGCTTTGTGAACTCAACTCTGCACGTGCTTGGGGATTGCCAGGGACGGACGCGTCCGTCCGGTCCAACCCAGGTCGCCGCGGTCGCCAAACTCGTGGGTGCACTACACGCCACGAGCCCTGCAGACATTGGTTTGAGGCCGGTCTGACCGGTGTGTTGTGGGGGAAGGATGATCCGAAAAGGAGAGTCTTTGGAGGGTTTGGGTCGGTTTGGTATTCTTGGGCAGATGGTGCTGGAAATTCTTGGTGTGGACACTTGGGATTTGGAGCGAAAACGAGCGAAAGTCGGTCAGCGAAATCGACGGTTCTTCGCCTTCGCCATCGAAGGAATCTCCTTTCGCCCTGTCATCGAAGAACCAGATGCTTTCAAGGAATCACCCATCAACAAGCCTATACACTAGACTCGACGTCTCCATTGGACACCAAGACAGGAGACGCATGTGACTTCTTCTCCTCCGTGACCGCGCAGACCGCCTCCGGTTCGGCGGTACGCCCTGCGTCGTGAGAGGACCGCCAGGATGAGCTGAGAGGACCTGCGAGGACGGGATGAGTTAGCTGGGTTGGCAAATGAGGACGAAGTCCCTGGGCTCAAAGAAGGAGAGAAAAACCAGACAGGATCTAACGCTGTAACCAAAAGGTTGATGCTTGTTAACCATGTGACAATCAAACGTACTGGGTAGTAGGGTCAGCCGCGGATCGAATTACCAAGCCCCATTTTTTTGTGGCAGGTGTGAGACGGTCAATTATCACACCGTTTTATATAACGTCAATATCAAATTTATAATTTATAACAATAAAGTAGGCTTCACCGTGTGAAAAATGACCGCCCACACGGTCCCAGCTCTCCCAGTGTAGGATCGTAGGGGGTAAGTTAAGGGTTTGAGTTTGAGTTTGAGTTTGAAGCGCAACTTTTGTCTCGGCAGTGTATCCTTTACTTCCTGGACCAAACCTCTGGCGACGGAGGGACCAAGGTCTGGGAGATGGGAGTCCCGAGCAGAGTCCGCACCCAGATCCTCTTTCCCGTCGAAACCAACCAGGTGGGGCGGGGGCAATCCATAGATGTTGTCGTCCAACCTTATGCGGATTGGGGCTCTCGGTGCCAGTTGAGGATGATGAAACCATATTATAACCTCACTCGCACCGCAGAAGCTGAACCAAAAGAAAAAGGATTTGCCAGAGCGGATAAAATTGGACGAAAGACATTTGCCAACCCGGCTTCGTAGTTTGTACATATACAAGAAACGCTCAGGAATGGCCCAGAGTTTCGGTCACTTCTTTTGGCGCGAAAGCTGCCTGCATGACGCAAGTTCACCGGTCAAGCATGTTCGCAGGTGTGTTGGACATGAAACAAGCAATGGCCTGGCAATGGCCTCCAACCTACTAGCGATGGCAACCGACCTAATAGCAATGGCCTCCAACCTACTAGCGATGGCCTCCAACCTAATAGCAATGGCCTCCAACCAAATAGTGATGGCCTCCAATTTATTTAATTAAGTATACGTAGGGAGTCCCTGGTGTTTGAGTGGTTGCAAGAGTCGAGGGTGCCGAATTGTCAGACTTCCCGTCAGGTCAATATGTGATGCACGTCAGGTCTGCTGCAGATGGATCTTCTTAGCCACCCAATGTTCCCACAGGTCTCTTCTTTTGTGAACTTCAGGGTGACGAATGGCCTGACGTCTCCATATGGGGGGGGTTCATCAATCCAAGATATATTAAGGGAATCGCCTCTGTGTATCGGGCAGCGAGTGCGCCAATGAGATGCTGCCAATGCATGGCATGTGTCACTTGTAAGCGGATGGGCCAGGGGGACTGTGATGGACCGTCTGACTCGTCGCGGTGTGATGGGTCTTGGTGCGGCTGAAGTGAAGTCATCCAGTCATCCGGTTAAGAAAGAGACTCAGATCTTCCAAGAGGTAGGAGACATGGGTAATCTATGTCTGGGGAAGAGCTGGGATACTTACCCTGATTGGAGATTTCAACGATTTGGGCAGCTAGGTGCCAGTAATTAGGAGGGCAAGTATAACAGCAAGCAACACGGCAACAGCAACTCATCTCATATCATAGAAACCCTCTCGGCTGCAATCAAAAGGAGGGCCTAGGTTCATTCATTCCTAGCAAGACGAAACATGCCTGAAGGCATGTTTCATCAACTTCAATTCTCAGGTAGCGCAGCAGAAGATCCTTTCAAGTTTAAGCTGGGAGGACTTGCTGGTGATGGAACTCAGACTTGCTTAGGGACCAGTTTACTGGTCAGTGCAGGAGAGATCTGGGTCTAGAGGGGGGAAAAAAGACCAACACGTCTCTCCTTGGCGGAGTCTCTCCGCACATTCACGTCATCCATGAGCAGTTGCGGACCGACGGCGGAAGGAGTCTGCATGTTCCGCCCGTCGATCGTTTCGGTCCTCGTTTCGAAGCACTTCCTTTCATAGCCTATATAGAGATCCTTTGGAACGGTCATGTCACGTGGCCGAGAAAAGGCCAGGGGTGAGGAATTTAGATGTGAGGATACGAAGAATGCATGGTGCAGCCCCTACATGGATGGGCCATACTGGGCTTGTTGGAACCTTCAGAAGGAAGTACTGGATCGAAGAATGAGAGTTCGTCCCACTGGCCCTTTGCCGTGCCAATGCAGATGATGCAGATGGCCGCGCGCAGATGTGCCGTGTTCGGCGAAAAAGAAGGACCACCGTTGCGAAGAACTGTTTGTTTGGCAGTCTATTGAATCTGAAGACATGTTTTCAGTCGAAGGTTGGGACAGGTATAGAAGGGAGACTCCCCCAAAATCAATGGGTTAAGTTACAGTTGATTTTTCCTCTTCCCTGGGATGTGAGTTTTCTTTTTTCCATGGGTTTCTACGCCCTGTGAATCTGAAAGTCTCAAAACTCCCCCCTACAAGGTCCTTCCCTCCCCTGCGAAGAGTTTGGACTTCAAGGATTGTTTGGGTACCCTAAGAATCCTTGGGCTCTCCAGTTCGCAGGGTACCTGGTCCAGAAGGGCCTGGATTCTTAGGGGTGGTGACCCCTTTTCGGGCTCGGTGGTGAGTCGTTGCGGGTTTTCCACGGCCTTCACACCTGGAGCGGCACGAGCGGCACAAGCCGACCGTGCGGTCAGGCCGCGACCTGCATGCGGCCAGCATTCTGTTGGGATCATTAGCCCCACTGAGTTTCTCCCAGTTTTGAGAAATTCAAGACACCTTTCCTGAGTGGGATGAACGGTTGCTGGCTTCCTTTTGGAAAGATGCAACCCAAACAATTCTTCAGCTTTACCCAGAGGTGCTCGCACCACCGCACGGCCACAGCCGCACTCACCCAAGCTGCTCACTCCGTCCAGCCGCGACGCTGCTCGCCACAGCCGAGCGGTCATGCTCCGTCCATGCGAGCTCGCCCAGTGGACGACGGTGCTGCTGACCGGATTGCCGAAGAGTCTGAAGGTGCGGAAGAGTCGGAGCGATCCGGACGCCGACCGACATCGCTACGGGGCGCAAGAAGAAGAAGCTAAAAAAAGGAGCCTTTCGGGCATCGCGACTCGAACGGAACAAGGACGCGACGAACGGGGCGCAACTGGCCATACTACTAGGAGCATGGACGCTAAGTAATAAGGACCACTGGATTCCGGGAGAAATGCCTGGAGCCCCCAACCCCCCCCCCCCCCCCCCCACCCCCTGGCCCAACCAATGGTTTTTGGTCTATTTTCCCTATTCCAGAGGGTCAAACTGGGAGGTCTCCCTGTTTCAATAACCCATTTCTGGATGGGTTGTCTGGATTATGTTGGATTCCTCAAGAATGTCGACAACTGGATCCGGATATATCCGGATTATATGTAACAAACATCTCTGATGGGCGACAGCGTTACGAATACCAAAAAGGTCTCGGCGAGGACCCTCCAAAATGACGTCCAGGTTCAAATGCTGTTGGATCTATACTGCCCTCCCAATGGCAGTGTCGGTTACATTTATTGCAATTCTCACATGCATGTGGCTCGAGGGCCCAACCGGACACATCTCCGTTCTTTCGGACTCTTAGACTCTCGGACTCGCTTCGGACCGTGCCCGGCCGTGGCAGGCGCCGATCTTGTTGGGGCTTCTGGATGATGAATTCTTGGGAGAGTATGACTATTTCTATCTCCCTGTAGATCGCCGGACGTTGGAATGCAAGGGCTTGGCTTACATCAACTTCCGCTCTCCTGAGAAGGCGCTCGAGTGCCAGAGACACTTCGAGGGCTGTGTGGAGTGGCCGTCCTGCGATCCCGATCCTGCCGAGGGATGTGGGGTGGATTGGGCTTTTGTCCAGGGCTTTGGGGCGAATGTGGAGAGACAGCGGAGGCTTAACTGAAGATTGCTCTAACTAGTTTTTTTTTAAAGTGATAGTCCCTGTAGATTGGGACGACAAAAAGAAGCACACACTAATTTTAGTATTTTATTTCACCACTGGTGGACTTCAGGAAGATGTACTGGGAGCATGTGAATGTGCCTGAAGAATGCAAGCCAATGGTCTTTGACGAGCATGGGGCACCTTTGCCCAGCACGGTGGTCTTTGGTGCGAACTTGGATCGTCCAGACCTTGATGACGTGTGGTGCGTCTTTCGTCGGACGCCGTCTCTGGAGGTCGAAAATCCGGAGACTCGTGGATCTTTGCGGGAAGCGTTCCTTGCTGATGCTGAGGGGTGATGTCTTATTCTCCCGAACTGGGCTTTCATCCCCTGGCATGGGGACATCTGGGGAAGATGCAACCAGGAGACCCTACATTGGTGGCACCGACGTGTCCATTAACTACCGGTTAGACTTCCAAACAACAGCCCTTGGGGTCTCCTGGTATTTTTTCTTGGGTCTCGACAATTTCTTTTGTTTTTCACACACCAGGTCAACTATCCTTTTTCTGGTCTTGGCAGCCTACTATGGTGCGTGTTCTTTTTTCAATGTTTTGTGTGGCTTCTTCTCAGCAAATCCTAGGTTCTGGTGGGGCTGGTGGAGTGATCCTGACCACGATCCACGCGGGGGGTGCGTGCGGTCAGACGTGTCGGATGCCAGTGGCCCAACACCGTCCACAAGGGTCTCGGAGTGCGAGGTGTTCAAGGGGAGCGAAGACTCAAAGGAGCTTGGGCTATTGGGCTATTGGGGGAAGGGTAGTTCCTAGCCCTAGCCGGTTCCGAGGAGAGCTCTCTTGGTTTTTAGCTCCATTCAACAGTTTTCAAAAGCGTGGGCCCATTCCGTAGGATTATTGATTTTGATCGTCTTTACCGAAGAACCAATATTGTGGATTTTACACTACAACACCAGGTCAAACATGTTTTAGTGGTCTTGGAAGGGCATTTGAGTCTTGCTTTTTCTTCTTAGTTCTTTGCAGGGGGTCCACTTGTGACTTGGATCCCAATGCGAGGTAGGAACACATGCTTGGCCTCGACGTGCACATGTGCACTGATTCGCTCCTTTGATTCGTTGGAATAGACTCCCTGGCCCACCGTTTGTAAGCAAGACACTCCATGGGACTGGAATCTAAGCCTGCATTGATGCCCCAAAATGCCCCCCAAGTGATCGAGTCCTGCAGTCCCATGGAGGGGAAGGAATGAGAGAAGTGCAGGAGTTATCACAGATGGCCTTTTACGATTGGTTGGTGGATTTTTCTTCTACTGATAAGCCGGTCGAGCTTTCCACCCATAGGTGTCTATGGACCTAGCACTGACCGTGATTCCTGTTCGGTCGGACATCATTGGGAGGAGCTCCTAGGTTCCCAACGGAACCAAACGAAGCATTTGGATTGCTGCACCGCATCACATCAGTCACGATTCATCATATGTCACATGCTGCTGCCAAACAAAGACATCAAAACCACAAACCTATGATCTTCCACCCATGCAACACTTCTGCCTTTTCATCCACGAAACCCAGCGAAAAGGCAGAAATTCGACATAGTTTGGAAGATCCAACCACCCACGTCATCAAACAGCACGTTTTAGGCACGACAGAATGTACGGCCACGTTCCATCCACCCGGCGACTCCTCCAGCGCGGCTGACGTCCGACCGCTGTTGCGGCTTGGACGTCTCACCAGGACCTGCGCGGCACGTCGACGAATGCGGAGAGCGTCCGAGACGGGCCGCGACTGAGCTGAATGCGGAGGAGCTGAAGGAGACTCATCAGATCAGTGCAACTAGGCCGTGACTGCAAGCGGTAAGCATGAAGGAAACTGAACCCCACACGCTGGACGAACGGCGGAGAATCGTCGTGAACCAATGGCTTTTTCCATCTCTTTTCCTTTTCACCGAACTCGGACTCATAGGTTGTGGCACCCTGAAAGGGGTTGGCAGCCTGGACGGAGCGAAAACTCTTCGATTTCTTCAGATTGATGCTTGCCTGGAAACCCAAACAACCGGAAATAGATGGTCCCAACTACTTGCTATGTAAAGGATTTGAATTGCCGTATATTTGGAAAGTCCATTTGGTTGTTTGGGCTTCCAGGTGCGGGGTGTCTCTGTGGAAGATGCCGCGCCTAAGTCAGACACAGATTTGGAGGTTTCAGTGTTTGGAACATTTTTAAAGGAAAAAACACAACATAGAACGGAAGCTTGGGAAGCTTGGGTCATTTGTGTTCCACTCATTCTTTTTTCAATCCATGTGAGGCAACGGGGCAGCCAGAGCTTCTTGGCAGTGCGGACGTTGATCTGCGACGACGGCGGACGGTCCGGCTGACGGAAACATGTGATTGGTGACCAGCAAAGACACCTGGATTCGACCAAGCGAACCCAAAGGAATCACCTACAGTGGTTTCAGAATAGATGGCACAACCCCCAAGATCTCCTTTAGATGGGGGTCCATATAAACAACCTCTTGCGGTCTGTGCCATCGACTCCCAATCCACTATACGGCGGACCGAACGGCGGACCCTTCGGCTCGGAGTCTGAACCCAGTTTGTTTGGAGCAGGGTGAAAATGGACCGAAGCAACCTGTAGCAGTTGGTCCATGAGCCTCAGTTTCATTCAACAGGATCCTTTGTCTCAGCAAATATCACATGGATGGTGGTGACCTCATCCCCAACTGCAGAGGAGAAGCTCCTTGGTGGCGACGTTTCAGAGCAGAAACTCGTCAACTCATACTTCGACATAGTGATGTGGCAGACTCTCAGTCTGGTCTCTGTTCCAACCTGACGAACCCCCCCCAGGGTGCAGCAAAACGACCTGAGAACCGACGCATTCAGACGACCTGCGGGTCCCGATTTGGGGCTCCCCGATCTTCATCCCACAAACCGACGCCTGGAGCCATTAATCGGAAACTGAGCCCTTGGTCCAATGGCGACATCGATGGACATAGACGTTGGACACAGGGGGAGACGCTGGAATACCTGTGGTCTCTGAAACCCTTCCCATTTACCTATACTTACCATTTACCTGCTTTGTTCTTCTCCTATAAACACACTTCTCCCACCTTTGCCCTGGAGCCACCAAGGTGAGTTTGTTTCCAGCGTGAGTTGCCGTGCGGGACGGGAGAAGGAGGGTCCCGGAATTCGCTTGCAACGCCGGAGGAAAAGGCACCGTGGAGCGGAAGTACATCGGATCGGATGACGAGACGCTTCGTTCTTCAAACGCCAGTTGATCGAAGACCAGTTGAAGTAAAAGACCAAACGCACACCCCAGTTGATCGAACCCATCGAATGACTTCTTTTCTGGAATTCTTTGAGATGGATCGAACACCAGTTGATTGAACGCAACCAGGCTATGATAGCGGCGAATTAGTAGGTGACCCGAGGCGCAGAGTGGTGCACTTTCTCTGGAAGAGAGCATACCAAGACCATCCAAGACCCCCCTGGCGATCAGAGATTCGCTTGGTCGCTTGGTTCGCTGACAAGGCCCGATGGATCAGGGGTGTGCCCTTACCTGTAACAGTCGGTAAACAATTATCACAGATATTTTATGATATTTTAATATGATATCATTACTATTTTATAATATTTTGGAGAAGGGGCCTTTACTTGGCATCATCAACCGCTGTTACAGGGAATGGGATATACCCAACCTATCAAACATCTAGGAACGTCTGGAATGCATGCCCTTGCCAGTCACTGGGATGAACCGACTGACCACGGCGACCACGGACCGAGGTGGATGAGGACGACGATCGAGAGTGCACAGAACACGCGGCGCCGACGACGACAGACGACGACATGCTCTGAAAAAGAAGACGCAATGGGCACGCAGAGATGGCGGGATTGGGTGACGACGGTGGATTTGGTTGAAATGACGGGTGGATTTAGCCAAGCTCCAAATGGGATGGCGGGATTTTTTCAGAGTTTCTTTCTATAGCCAAATGAACCACCATGAGTGTTTTGGTTCAGCAGCTGAAAGTGACCCGTTGAAAGTTGTTGTGAAAGTGCATTGAGCAAAGTGAGTTGAACAAAGAACACAGTCAGCTATAGAATGGATTTTGGAACGCTAAGTAATTAGATCCTTCAAAAAAGACCTGAAACAGCCTGCACCGTCACAAACTCGGAGATGCACTTTGAGACCAGTGAGTACAAAAAGCTGTGAAGCATTGCCCACTGGTCGGCAGGTGAGTCAAACGACCCTACTGGCTCTTCAGCGTTCTATGTTCAACTGAACTCCTGCACACCAGAACGTGGTACACGAACGATGAAGAACGATACGCAGACAAAGATCGATGTTTTGGAACGGTGCCCATGGCTGGGATTACCCGCGAACATCCACAAACCATGGCTGGATTTTGAACTGGTCTATCAGTGATGCAAAGAATGCTGGGATTCGATCAAGATTGACCTGGTTGGTTTTGGCCCAACTTTCGACACACTGAATCCATGAAGACATCGTTGGGCGCTTTGGGATTTGCGCCGCTGACTCGTCCGGCAGCGCGCTGCCCGAAGCTTTTGGAAGCCAAAGAAGCTCCCAAGCCAATTGTTGTCAAGTGGGAATCAGTGCGCATTTTGCGGCAAAGTTCCCAGTTGGGAGCTTCGCTTCAAGCCTAGTTGACTTTCAGCTTGGCAATTCAGCCTCTCAAGGAATCTGATTGAGGGAAGTGTGAAAGGACCTTCGGATTAGTTTTAACATGTTTTAAACATGCAACCCCAACCTGAGCACGCTGTCACAAGCCAGGGTTTCCTCGCAAGCAAGAGACCGGTGCTGCTGTGAAGTCATATCCATTCATAGGCAGGTATAAATCATTGATCAAACTTTCTTTTGGACACGACGTCGACGTGCAGGAACTCAAACTCCCTGACGACAGCAGACGTGAAAACCGGCCTCCCATGTCGGCGCCTGACAGGAAGAGCCACAAGGCTCCGAAGGACAACCGAACCCAGTGGAATCCCAAACCGCAAGGAACCGTTGGGCCCGTTTTAGTGTCGGTTTAGAGTCGAAACGGCTATCAACGACGGGGGACAGGTGACCGCGGTGGTCCTTGGAAACTCCGCTGCGGTCCTTGGCGGTCGCAGGCGGTGTTTTCCACATGTGGATCCAGTTTGGTGCACAGCCCATGCATTTGATGTTCGACGTTAACACACCCCTTGGCGCAGTCCCTGAGCATGAGGTGCTGTGGAAAAATCTTGTACCACCCAAGATTTAAGCAACATTTGGAGGGTTTGGGGGGTTTCGAGGTGCTGCATAAAAACCATCCAGCAACAGTCATCCACGCACTTCTCCAGATACCTATATTCATTTCAACGACTAGGGTTACTGTGACATTCTCAATCGTCCTGTGCCAATGCTTGGTGTTACCTTATATAATTAACCCGGTGCAGACAAATTATTCCAAAGCCTCCTTCAAGGCTTGCCGTGAAGAATGTTTCGTCTCTTGACCGGTAGCAGACTAGAATTTAGAAAGAGTCATTTAGACAACCCAGAAACCTACATGTGCGCGCATTAAAACAGGGAGACCTCCCAGGCAACGACCGTCTACCCATTGGAATACACACCCACATGCTTCATGTTTACCTGATCTGAGGGGTCGATTTCCGCTGCCTCTGGAGGATCTCCATCATCTAACTTTCCGGTCTAATTATACGCCTGACAGCGTGAACTCTTGCCACAGAAACCACAAAACACAGATCCGCAAGTGGCTAGCAGATCAGCATCCCAACCCAAAAGAACATGACTGTCAAGTGGCTAGCAAGGATGTCAAGTGGTGATGCAATCGACGAGCACGGTATTCGGAGGGTCCAGGTGTTGCATTTCGCACTGCGAGAAGACCTGCATTCCGCCACTGTCGCACCAGACCTTTGTTCGCTGCGCGCTTCGCCCCCGTGGTTCGCTGCGCCGTTTTGGTTGCGGGCACCAGGCATGTCACTTGCGCTTCCATTGCCAAATGGGTGATGGGCCGGGGCTCTTGTTCCGGACTGTTTCGGGCGATGCAAAGATGGACCTTTCACTTACTGTACATGTCGGGAATGGAATCTAAGGGTGCATCGTTTCTAAGTAGCGCTTGATGGGTGGAACGGATTTCCAATACCCTGGGACTCTAACTACCTCCTAAGAAGGTGGTTTGAGGTGGGTTTGGAGGAAGCAATTGGAGCCCTAGGGGTAGCTTATATTACGGGTGACAAGGAGCAGTCTGAGTCATACCTCCTTGGCCGATGAATGAGACTGGGCCAAGCGTGTTGCACCAATGGATCTCATTTGACCGAAAGTCAAGCCCGTCAACTCGCACAAGACTAGCACGTCTCCCCTGGAATCTAATTTCACTCGCACTCCACAATGTGCTAGCTGTTTTTATTGTTTATGTGTTTGCTCTAGTGTTTGATTTTCAGTTTGTGCAGGAACCCTTTTCACACACACACATAAATATAAACAATCAAACACATTCCGAAACCATGGCATGGCAGAACATGGGGCATGAAATCATGTCCAAACTTGCAAGAATGTGCAACAAATGACATCAAAGCTGCAAGATCCTGGAATGGAAGTCGAATTCCCCTTTGCCTGAAGATGGAATTGAAGACTCATTTTCCGGTTCTTTAAGCGAATGCAAGTTCTTGCAGCTACACTCACAGCACTTAAGTCTCACTAGAGCCAACATCAGCTCTCCACAAGAAACCGTCGTGTCAGGGACAGGCAGTTTCAGGTCCTTTCATGGTTTTGGGTTTCGCGTTTTCTTGTTTTATTCTTTTCAAATGATCTGAGGAACGCATGAGAGGGGAAAAGAACAGAATTTATTGACCGGTTTCCGATTTGGTCTAGCTGGTAATTCTGCTTTGCTCCGCGCACCCGGAGATGCATCAGGCCGGTGCCCTGCAGGCGTGGGACGCGATTGGGTGGATGGGAGGATGACAGGAGGAAAACCATTTGTTTATAGAGGAAACCCAGCTGTTTATAGAAGGAAGGGGAGTTCACCACCTGCAGATGTACACCGCCTGAAATCATCATGGAAGGGGCGTGGAAATTACCTGTTGATTTCAGGGCCATCGTTTTAGGGTCATCCACTTGCATGATTGTTCAAGGGGGGTGTATATCTTGGGTCTGTCCAAACTTACCTTGTAGCAGTTAGACAATCAACAATATGCTTGAACAAGGCCTTTACTAACCATCATCATCCACTGTTACTGGTTACTGGCAATTGAACCCTTGAACTTGAACTGTTTTTTTCTACTTGAACTGTGGAGGGTCTCATCACGAGGTGTAGGTGTCTCAGCTACTTTGAAGAACCCATCGACAGCTCAGCCAGGCGGATCAAACAACACCCATGCGACGAGCGGTCTCTGCTGTCCCCGTCGTGTCAGGTCCGTCGCATGCGACGACGAATGTGGGGTTTGAGCAGGTGAATCAAGTCGCCATCTGTGTGAAGAGAAGCCCTATGCTCGGTGCTCAGTGCGTCGCTCGCTGCGTCGCTCCGTGCGCTTTCGGCTCTTCGCTCCGTGCCTCCCTCTGCGGTCGCGTGCTTCGATCGTTTTGGTTCAAAAGGAACGGTCGGTTCGTGTCTCCAGAGCGTCTGACACCGATGGCGGCGAGCAAGGAGCGAAGTGAGCAGAAGATGGACTGAGAGGTGGAGAGGCTGAGAGGTGAAAAATAGCATTGCTCCATTTTCTGGGTGAGGGAATCTTCAGATACTGAAACTCGTAAACACGAGTAAACCATTGTGAACCAAGGTATAGAGGAGATGGGGCATGCCTGAGGGCAATGCCTGAATTTCATGAACTGGGCAGGGCCCGATGTTTGCGAGCGAACATGTGTTGAAGGGTCAAGAGACTTTGCACGGGAATGCCAACATCCTAAACTTATTTACTTTGCACCCGAACATTAGCAAACAAAACAAAGAGCAAAACCAGATATCCGGCGCTCTGCCTCGCCGGATGAACTCGTATGGAGTCTGTTGTCATCGTGGCAGGAAGAAGATGTGCAGATGATGCTGGCCTCTTGACCTCCCGAGAACTGGTTCAGTCGTCCAGTCGTCTTGAGATCTGTTTCCACACAACAAAAAGGCACATGGAGTCTCAAAGTACCTCAGAAAATGGGTACAAGTACCTGTTTTTATAGGGTCATGTCACATTTTCTAAGATATTTTGGAGAGTCCAGGTCTTTGTAGGCGGAGTTTCGTCAATCCTTCGAGTTTGGTCCACACATGATGGACGACCCACCTCTGCTGTAAGTCAGGAAAAAATCAAGCCCCAAGCCAGTTTCGTGAAATCTGCTGGGACCGTCATGGTCATCCCATACAGATGGACTAGTGCACCCCCTGGTGCTCGCAAACCCACCCCAAACCATCAGCTGGCTCCACCGCCAGCGTGGCCCGCAGAACGGGTGCTCCGTCGGGTCTGCAAGGTATGCAAGACCCACTTGGGCACCCGCAACGTGGATTATCGGATGAAGCGCTACGTCTTCCGCCGCACGGTGGATGGGATCCACATCATCCATTTGGGCAAGACTTGGGAGAAGCCCCTTGGCGGGAGCAACAGAGACTGTGGCGCCCAGACAGACTGAACCCTTTCCGCGCCCTGAAACCACGAGATCTTGCAAGATCACTTGCAGATTGTACCAAGATCAGGCTCAGTGACCGAGGGACGAACGTGATACTGCAAGTACCGGGAGAGTTCTCACCTTCGAACAGCCGCCCAGTTGAACCGGGTGAACCGCGTCCGGTTCATCTGCGTCTCGCGTCTCTCGCGGTTCTTCGGACGGATGGGATTTTGGCTCCAAAGTCTTCCTCAATGGGCGAGGAATGCACGGATTTTGCCAGTCAGAGCAGTTGGAATTGATCCCATGTACCTCTACACCGTGTACCTCGAAAAAGAGGCTTCAGATGAACAGCCTGCGGGTCGAAATGATCCAGTCCCGGCGGGGGACTGGAAGGGCGGAGTTTCATCTGCTGAGGTTGCAGTGCGCTGCTCGGATCATTGTGGCCATTGAGAACCCTGCGGCAGCTTCCGCTGCGAAGGGAGGAGCGCGTTCGGCAGCGTGCGTTCGGCGGGCGTTCCGCTGGCCTCGTCGAGTTGGATAGGGTTGGATGGGGTTGGGATCCAGGAGGTGAAGGGTGTGGTGTTGGATGAAGCAGGGAAGAAGAAGAGAAAACCTTTAAGGGGGTCGACCCTAAAGCAAGTCACAGTGTGGTTGATGGAAACAGGAAAAAGCGGTTGTTATAGACCAATAGACCATCTTTGGGTTTCAAGTTTCAAGGGATGTGTGGCAGATGCTCGAGGATTCATGGTGACGGTGAACTACACTGCACTCTACAACACTCACAGACACCCTTGGTTAGAGGAAGCCTATTCTCCCAATCAGCTGTGAATGCGAATGTCGTCATCGAACGTCTATGTTTTTTGGAGCTACTTCACCAACCATTTGTATCATTTGCTCTGAACGAGCATTCCCTAAACAACCGTTTAAACAAGAAAGACCTGGCAATTTGCCAAGCTCCCAGCCAGTCCCTCTCCCCATCCAGTCTTCCCCAGCCTGGCCATGGTCCAACACCGAAAACACGCCGAAGAAACCACCCACAAGGTCCGGACGAGAAGGCGGTCCACCGGACTGCTGGAAAAGGGAGCCGGATTCTGACCCATAGCTATCTCATGGTATCATAGCATATCATAGCTATCTCATGGTCTAAAATAGATGAAAAAGCAGACATTTTCTTGAGGTGAGTTGGAAGATCCAGCTATGGATCCAGTATGTATATGGTATGCCGGTTCCATGGGCTACATTGACCCCTTGCACTTGAACCCCGTTTTTCCCTGGTCGCATGCCGTCCGATCCGACCCTCAGATCCCCGGTCAACGCCGAACGCGGCCCGACTCGTCCACGCCGGACCGCTAGAAGACGAGTCCAAGAATTGGGAGCGACCTGTGACCTGTAAAATCTTCAAGTCAAACAATGGTTGTTTTATGTTGTTTTGACAAAGCCTATTATATAAACTAATTTGTGGTTGCAATGGAAGACCTTCC
This sequence comes from Durusdinium trenchii, assembly GCA_963970005.1. Lineage (NCBI taxonomy): Eukaryota > Dinophyceae > Suessiales > Symbiodiniaceae > Durusdinium > Durusdinium trenchii. The sequence goes on from CAXAMN010002336.1 coordinate 289,557, forward strand.
CACATTTTTTCAGACAAGACCTACCACCAGGACCTACCACCCAGACCCATCCGTCCACCGTCCCGCGACTGAGGACATCATCGTCGCGAGCCAGCGACCCTACGGTTCGCGGGCCGTGCTGAAGTTCAGCCAGTAGCTGGTTCAGCCACAGTACGGGAGGGCGAAAGCGGCGAAAAACCGAAAGGGCTAGGTCTGGCGGACCCGATAGGATCATGGAGGCTTCCGATAGTATGCTGCATGCTGTGTTTCCTCGTGAGAAGACCGTGGGTGGGAACACTGCCCAAACCTTTAGTCATTGGTGAAACAGACTCTTTTTAGAGGCCGGTTTTGACCGCCGAACACGCGCCGCGCCACGTCGCGCCCACGGCCCGAAGACCGCCAAGGTATACTGGCGCCAACCCACTTGCTGGACGATGGACTCCTGGTATCTTGGGCCTTACAGGAAAGTGTGACCGACAGGTGTCAGTGGATTGCACCCAGCATCACTATGTCATGTCCATCTGATCATGTCCAAGCCTATGCAGGGACCAACAGTGCAAGTTTTTTTGGAACTATTTGACTATTTGGAACTATTTAGTCCAGATTTTCTTGGTGTCCTCCATCCTCCATGTTCAGGTACCTTGACCAATCAGATCACCCAGAAGTACCTCGAGCCCCGACTGCTCATCGTTACGGACTGACCACGTCGCTGTGCCTGTCGCTGCCGTTGTTGTCAGTGGCACTGTGTGACGGCACTGGTGGGCGTCACTCGCGGGTCGCGTCACTCGCGAGGACGAAGAGTGAATTTGTCCTTCGACCGTCCTGACACCATGAAGTACTCGCGTGGTTCGATTTACTGGGGCAGACTGGATCTGTAGCAGTTCCATGCCAGCTTCGAGTCCAAACCAATTTGCAGTTGGAGGGAAAGCAAATATGGCGCGGTCGACATGGGCAGCCATGAAGCAAGGAACTCTTCTACCCTTAGCTGCGGCAAAGCAGATTGTTTTAGACACTGCCTCAAGAATCCTTGGACCCTCCATGGGCAGGGGTTGGACCCTCCATAGCAGGGGTCCGGACCCTCAAAACCCCTTCCATTTGAGGGCCCGGATTCTTTGGGTGCTGACTGCCCACAATGGGAAAAAGCCACGCCGCCGAATCCGAAACTTGCAGTCCTATCGGTTTGGACACTGCTCCTCTCAGCGTTTGAACGCAGATGTTGTGTTGTTTGTTTTTGTTTTGTTCCCAAACGGTTTACTGTTCGGGGGGTTCTCTCTTATGAAGAAAGACACCGACCACAGTGTGCGCACACCATGCAACCGGATGCCGCAGGAGCCGTCGATCTATAGAATTGTCAGATGAAACGGGGGCCTTGCGCTGTTTAGACTGCAGGTTTCAGTTCCCTTGTTTGTCTGGTTGATGTTGGCTGTGTAATGTTGTGTGTTCTTTTTCTCAGAGCCGTGGCAGGACCTCATTCGTGCCCGCGTTTGGCTTCCGGCTGGGCGTGTTGTCTTGGGCGCCCAAGCTGCCAAGGCGGTGCGGTCGACACTGGAAGGCAGCAGCGCAGGCCGCAATCCTTGGAGCACGGCCGCGGACAGGTCCATGGAGGCAGGCAAGCGTGGCTTTTACAAGTGAAATTGGCCAAAACATTTGGAACAGCTGTGAACCGTTTCCCTGCGTAGGAAATTGCGGGCGCTCTTGCCCATTGGTGGCACGCTGGCGGTGGGAGGGACAGTCTTCGCCGTCAACTCGGGGCAGGCGAGCCCCATATGTTTACATGCGTGTCGCCGCTTATGACTCAATTGAGGCAACTTGCAACGGAAAGCAGCCGTGGACGCTTTGAAGGGCGTGCTGCAGCGTCGAAGGCGCTTTCAATCAACTTGTCCCGGGGGCCTGTTCAAGATTCATCTCTACTCTGGCAGGAACGTCCGTCGCTTCCTCAGAGCAGCGACCAGTGGCCGTGTGTTGCATTGCTTACCCTGCTGCCCTCTGCTCGCCACGCTGAGGTGACTAATCACCCTCTTGCATCCTCTTGCTGGGGTTGCAGGGGTGGGAGCGTACGGGCCTCGTCGTTCTTGGGTTGTTTGATTGTGAGCGGGCCCTGCTTTGCCCCACCGTGCCAAGGATGACACAAGTGAGTGCAGCGAGACGACAGTGCCACGTCAGTAACACGCGCGGTGGCTTTTCACGTGAGCTACGGCCGTCAGGGGGACACGCGCTCACCATGACAGCTCTCATCCTTGCATCCATTTGTCAGTAAATTTGGGGGGCAAAGAGTTGCAGCCAGTTGCAGCTGCTCCCTGTTGAGACCGGCGTGCCTGGCCTGAATTCATACAGTTACTTTTGTCCATTAAGTCCATTGGTTCGTTTTCGTTGCGGCGTTGTGCCAGGTCAAAATGACATCGCCATCTTGGAGGCGAATTTCCGAGGTATTCCTTCTTCTTAACCATGTGTCGGCGTGAGCACTTTTCCCAGGCCGGCCTGATAGCGTCGCCGCCGATGCTGTCATAGAGGATTCATATAGTAGAGGCTTTCAGTTTAAAGGCAGAATGAAATGACTGCATCTTTTCGGTGCCCAGGACTGCCTGTGTGGTCGAATCAATCTCAAGAAGCTTTTGTTTTGTACCACCAGGACCGACACCGGGTTGCATGTTTTCATGATGCTTTGTTGGGCGGGTCACGCGCGAAGGCCATTGGCCGCGGCGATTCCCTTGACTCTGGCGTGGTTGAAGCGTTCTGCAGATGCAACTGCGGAGGACCAAGCCTTCGTTCCAAAAGGCGACAACTGTGACGACGACTTTGGTGTTTCTGGTGGCGCTGATTCTTGCAATGCTTCTGGGCCTAATAAGCAAAATGAATAAAAGAAATCAATTCAATTACAAAAAGCGAAGAAGAAAATGGCTGTTTTTCTAAGTATATATACCAAAAAGTTATCTATAACATATTCATTGCGCTCAAAATGTTTACATCGTATTAATATTGGCCTAAAATAAACATTCGAATATGTTGTTCTTTAAAGTCAATTGTATTAAACTCATCATTGGTTATTTTTATATGATGTTTTAACATTCATACATTTATACGATATAAAATTATTGCATTGAATTTTCAATAAGAGACTTAATATACAGATATGTATATATATATATATACAATTTGTAAAGCTAATGCATTTTCAACTTTCTAAATATGTATAGCTATTTTTGCTTTTGACTTCATTGAACGTATTTATCATTCCAACTTATAATATAACTCAATATTTTTGATATATTTTTAACTAAGGTTTTTAAATCATAAACATTTCATAGTAAAAACTATATATTTTTAAACTATATAGATAAATTAGAAACAAAATTGTATAAATGAAGTTGTTTTAAATGTTTTAAGGTTTTTGCTAATAGAACCTTTACATATAAAGCCCTTGGCAAAGGAGCTGGGCCCACCGCGCTCCTCTGGCCGCACTTGAGCCCTGTGTCCACCTGGCTGTCCTCCTGCTGTCCTCGCGCCACGCTTGTGAACCCTGTGTCCTGCTCTTGTCTTCCTGGTGTGTCCTCCTCTTGTCCTCCTCGTGCCCTCCTGCTGTCCTCTGCCCGCGCTGGCGAACCCTATGTCCCTGCTTGTTCCCCAAAGAATTTATTGATGCCCTGTCTAAAGAATCTAAAAAGGATCTCGCCGCACGAGAACGAACAACCATGCACTGAATGTTCCACACAGCCATGAACACTTTCTATTTAGATTTTGTGAACATAGACCCCAAGCAGTTTCAGCTTATTTGGCGTCAGCTCCTTGAGTTCCAGTGTCTGTGGCAACGTCTGTATTGGGAAGGGCATGTAAACAAAACTGTCAAAAAACAACGGCTCTTGATTCCTGAGGTTGGCACAGGTGTATAAGGACGAAGGGATGTATATGTCATGAGAAATTTCGAAGATGATATCAAGCGCTGCGTCGCTGTCCATTCATAACCACATGAGGACATACCTGGGCAAAACGGTGGAGAAAGGAAAAGGGGCATGGCCAGGCAGGGGCCGACAACGCCGACAAGCAGGACAGACCCGCGCAAGGCCTGGACAAAACCTTCACAAGGCGGGATGCGAGGGCGCCCGGAATGCATGGAACCGGAACGGAACTTTGTGCTGGTTGTGGACGAGAGAGAGAGAGAGAGACAGAGAGAGCGAGTACATTGGGGGCAGTCCCTTCCCACATGCAGGTGGTTCTTGTTCTTCATGACTTTCTTCAGTCCTCTCTTCATCTTCTCCCGGTGCTCCAACTCTTGGAAATCTTCCTCACCTCGCCAAGGGCGAAAAGAAGAAAGAGTCTCGAGGATACCTGTTGAGACCAAAGTTTGGTCGGTTGTTTTTTTAGAACGCCGGCTGCGATGTGACAACCCAAGAAACGTAACGCCATGCATGCTCTTCAACAGTTTCAAAAGAGAGGTTTTAGGCGCCCAAAGCTGGCAACCGCAAGCCCTTGCAGATGATGGCAAGGCAAATCCTGAAGACTTTATCGTTGCACTGCGGCTTTCTTGGTTCGTGCACGGCTGTTTGAAATGAAACACACGACGGGCACCGGATCGAGCGCAACACAAAAGTCCAGCTACCGGCAACCCACAAAGTGGTAACCCAAACATCGACACGCGCCCCATAGTCGTATATTCAGGTCCAGCAAGGAATATGTCCGACGCAATGGTTTTGCATCGCTAGCTAAATTTCGACATAAGGCTCGTGCGTTTCTATCGCAAATTAAGAACAAACCATGTTGCCGCCATAGCTGACGACATCCTTTCAGTGTTTTCAAGGCTACCATGACAAGTGTATAAACGGATGACTTTGTTTTTCCCTGCAAAACCCTAGTAGCTTGGAGGCCCGTCCTAGTAGCTTGGAGGGTATCTCTAGTAGCTCGTATGCCCTCGCCTAGTCTTTTACCGGATGCACGTTCGAATGCGCGTACTGCACATCCCTTGCCTTGTTGCGCGCTTTTCGTTCCATTGCCAGGTCGCTATCTACATTGATCTTGTGGCGGCGCTGCAGGAGACGGATCTTCGTCGCAGAGCAAGAAAGACAGTTTTGCACACGTGATGCTGTACGTTCTCGGTCCATTCTACGCGAACGATGTGATCATATCGCCTGCCGTGATTGCGCCTAGGTATATCTCACAGATTGTGGAGCTGTTGTCGTGCGCTCGTGCTCGGCGCTGAATGCCCGTGCACGACATAGCATCGTTGGCTGCTGAGGCGTCTCACAGTGGGACGGCTGTCACACTTGTCTTGTGTCTTGTCTGGTGTCTTGTCCTCTGTCTTGTCTTGTGTCTTGTCTTGTGTCTTGTCTTGCGTCTTGTTTTGTCTTCTCTTGTCTTGTCTCTTGTCTAGTCTCTTGTCTTGTCTTGTCTTGCTTTGTCTTGTAATGCTTGTTCGTTTGTTTGTTTCGTCTTTTTGCTTTGTTTAGTTTTTTGTTTGTTTGTTTGTTTGGTTGGTTGGTTGGTTTGTTTGTTTGTTTGGTTGGTTGTTTTGTTTTGTTGTTTTGTTTTGTTTTTTGGGGTTCAAGTGCAGATTTCGTGGCGTGGGGGGGGGGGTGGGGAGCGCCCCCCCCACCAGAATACCAGATCTGAATATTGTTTGCATGTCTTTGTGTGTTTGCCTCTTGGTTTCTTTGTTGGTTGGTTGGTTGGTTAGTTGGTTGGTTGGTTGGTTGGTTGGTTTGGTTGGTTGGTTGGTTGGTTGGTAGGTTTGTTGTGTTTGCTGCCGGTTGGTTGTTTTTTGTTGTTGTCGGTTGGTGGATTGGTTTGTTGCTTAGAAGGCTTGACAGCAGGCATGTTCACCCAAAAAACCGATTTCGTGGCAGGTGCGGGTGTTGGGGATGAAGTGCAGATTTCCACCGTAAATCTCGATTTCGCGGCAGGCGTGGGTGTTGGGGATGAAGTGCAGATTTCATGGCGCAGGGGGGGTTGGTGTCAGTTGGTTGGTTTTTGTTTGTTGTCGTTTGGTGGGTTGGTTGGTGTGTGTGACACGAGCTATTCAATATTCCTGTTTTGCAATCCATCATCCATGCGGGGTCGACTGCAAATGCTGACCGCGCGTTCACGTTGCTGTCCAACCTGTGGCAGGAAACGCGTGGATCTGATCGGCCCTCGTTGCGGTCTTCTGTTGTGCAGGTTCACAAAGATTTTGCCCCTGCTTTTGAAAGTGCTCGACTGCACCACTTCCCAAAAAGTCGCCCTTGTGATGATTTTTTCCACTTGCGAGATTGATGCACGTTTAAGCCAGACGCATGTGCAAGGAGGTGTTTTTGTGAAGACGCACTTGTCGTGGTCGCGCGCCTGCTTGCAAAGTCTGCGGTTTGCGCCTCGCCTTGCTATCTTTCACGCTTGCTGGCAGAGTTTCACGAATCGGCTGCATGCCAAAGGTGAAGCAAACGTCTGTGAATACCTTTGCAATAACTACACTCAATCGCTGCCAGACCGCTTCGCCGCTGTGGGACATGATCCAGAGTCTTGGTTTGCTTCTTTCTGGTGTGGTTATGAAGGTGTGCTCCCTGGCACCGGCTGCGGCAGTGAGCCATCCGAGGCTCTCCATAAGAGACCCACAGCGCCCGCCCAGGCCGCGGCCAACCTGGCACACAGACCCAGACAAAGCCCGGACAAAGCTGTTGGGTCTTGAGCTCTGGTTTCAAGGTCAGGCGGAAAGATTTCAGCCATGCCTCGGAAGCCCGGCTTTTGAGGAATAAGACAAGAGGAGGACAAGAAGAGGACAACACAGGGTTGGCCAGCACGGCCAAAGGACAACACCAGGACAAGACAAGGACAAGAAGAGGAGGGCAGAGGGTTGGCCAGCGCGGCCAAAGGACAACTGGAGGACAAGAAGAGGACAAAAGAAGGACAAGAAGAGGACAAGAGGACAAGAGGACAAGACGAGGACAAGAGGAGGACACAACAACAGCAGGACAAGGGGAGGACAAGACCCGGACACAGAGTTCAGGGGCGCGACCAGCCAGTGTGGCCAGCTCCTTGTTTTCTGAGAGAGAACCCCAACACTAAATTGTTAGGGGAAACATAGATAATCATATAGAGATGATTTTTTCTTAAAGAAGTAGGTTTTGACCTCCCAAGTGCTTCCTTCCAAAGACCCAGAGCGAGCGACCTCCTTCCCAGCCCTCGCAGGACCCCCGCACGGACAATCAGGCGATCAAGGAGGCGGCCTACGCGAGCATTCCAGCGACTTGGCGCGACTCGCAATGCGAACGGCTTCGCTTCGCATGGGACGAGCGAGGATGGACGATCTTGGCCCGATCCTGAAGAGGATGGTGGCCGGCACAGACGGATTGATCCTGGGAGGGTTCCAGTCAATTTCATAACCCAGAGGCTCATGGACGCAAACCAACTGCTGCAAATTGGTTTGGTCCAAAGCCCTCGCTGTGAGGGTCAAAACCCTAGCTATATGGAGGTCCTTTCTGAGCTTGCTGGCGCGAATCATCTCGTCGAACCGGACGACTCGTCGAAGTGGAGGTTTCCCGTTTATAGAGCCAGACGCCACAGTCCAAGAGGCAGGAATCCGAGCCTGTTAATGTTAAGAAACCGTTGACTGACATTGACTGCACGGTTCATACCAAAACTTATTGTGTTTCTATGGTCTTTCGCTTTCCCTTTGAACCCTTTCAAACCCTTTCGTACGAAACCACCACGCTTTACATCTAAGTGGCACCTCAAAACGCAGGATGCGTTTCCCGAACCGGTTTTTTCCTTTTCGGCCCGAAGAACAACGGTCGTCTTCCACCGTGCTTCATGGCGCGCTTTTCCACGCGCGCTGAGGTCATCGCGCTGTGTGACACCGATTCGCCTTTGGAGAACGTGGACGTGGCGATTCCCGCCAACAACAAGGGCAAGGCGCGCGCGTTGGCTCTTTTGTTTTAACGGTCCCACGCACGAGCGCCCAAACCTTCGGTTGGGACGGTTGAGGTGAAGGGGGGGGATAGTCGGCAAACCACTTTCTAGTTCGTATTCGAGTCGGTGCCAGTGGTTCCCAACGACTTCGTCCCTGTTCAGATGTTCGCCTGCTATAAGAAACTGCCCTGCTAGGAACAAGAGGACGCTAGGGCCTAGGGGCTCCGATCGCATCGCGACTCGAACGGAGCGAACGGACGCAATACTATATATAGGGGCTCCTGGCCTTACTACTAGGAGCAAAAGGACGCTGCACCAACAGAGGTTGAAGAACCCTATAGACTATCCCATCAGTACCCCCAGTAGTAGGGTCGTAGTTCAGGTCACTGAACCTCTCTTGGCAGTTGAAGGTTTCGGGAGTTCCCGAAACGCCTTGTGGGTGACCGGCTGTCACTCGCCATCGCGTCCACCGAGAACTCGTTCTTGGGTCGTCCGTTTTTATCGGCGGGGTCCTCGGGATCTGCGGGTCCCGTCCTCGGTCTTTGGTGGGGCTTTGTTCGGAAAAGGATGAGAGCAAATGATGGAAGATTCAAGGTGATTCCCTATAGAAGTGAATCTGAATTCTATTGAATTCGGGATTTCTATGGGAATGAGCTTCCAAGATCCGCTTTTCCCTCCCCTTCACCCTTTGAGGTCCTGCCCCATCCGCTTCCCAAACTCGCCCAAAACCGGTCGCCCGGTGGTGGGAGGAATCCATTGCGTTGCTCTACTGGCTTTTGGCCCGCGAGGCGGGGGGGTCTGGATGGGATGGGTAGAGCAAGGACTATTCATGTACCATTCTATATGCATGAATCACACCCCCTCAGACAGGGATTGTAAGACCAAGCTCCTCAGGGGAGGGGATGATTTTTCTAAGATTCTACACTAATTAGAAGGGGTGAGCTGTTTGGGAGTACCCACCGTAAAAAGTATCCCTTCCAATCACCAATCACGAATCGGCGTGTTGGGCTCCTCTAATCGACACGCCAGACTAGACGCGGAGTGTCGTGGGAGGGGCCCTTTGGCATTGAACAGGCTTACTTGTGATTCTTTTTTCATGGGGTGATATCGAATTTACGCCGCATTCATCATGCATCAATTTGAAAGTGACAGCCCAGATATCTCAAATGTTAAGTTAAGAGGCTCTCATTAAGAGGATTTAAGAGGTTTTCAATTCTTCTAGTCAGGAACCACCAATTCCACCAAGATCCAATGAATTGCCATGGTTTGCCTATCCCTGACCTCAACAACTATAGGTGTGTCTACGGCTGGAACGACTCTCAAATACTGCAGTGGAAAGTCCATGAAACACAAGCCCTTGACAAGAACTTCCACCATAAAAAAGCCATCCATTTCCAATGCCTTCCATTTCTCTTTCCTGTTGCTTTCCACAAAATGACCTCCAAGGCGACCCACGAACTCCTGTCTGTCACCGCCACATCTGCGAAATGTCAACAAAAAGTCCGGGCGGCTTCACTGTTCCGCACCACGTCTACCGTTGCGTTAAACGCGTGTCGCTTACTTCGTTGGTCCGTCGTCTTTGTTCGTCGGTCGGGGCTTTGCGAGGTGCTCTACCTCCGCGGCACCTTGCCACGCGCGGCGCCTTGGGACGTCATGGTGGACTCGCCCCTCGGCGGAACAGCTTTTAGCCGGTGCCGGTGAATGGGGTGGACGACTCGCCCGGCTTGGGACGTCCGGTAGAGGCGGCTATGTGTCGTTGTTCTGCCGCTGGGGTTAGGCGTTTTTGGAGCGGATGGCATGGAGGTTGCTTGTGTGTGGGTTTGGATTTGGGATCACAATAGATACAAAGAGCATCAAAGAGCATATTATGATTTGTACAACACATTGTGTTTGCATGCTAGTTTTTTAGCTGATCATCCTGCACTAGATAGGGTTGATGGGGGAATTCTGCGAACAGAGAAGGGTGAGGCCTTTGGTATCTGCTTCAGGATGTATGAAAGAGAGAACATTTATGCTTCCTAGATGGCACCTTGAATCAGGTCAAGGTCCTGGGAAGGGCTTGGAGGAAGGGCTTGATAGAGAGGACGTCTGCACGAGTCTTGGGGTGTTTTTCCCATGCTGTTCCCATGCTCAGGAGGTGAAGAACACGACCAGTTCTGATGTGTTTATTGTGATCGGGTCGTCTTGTCTATGCGATGACTGCTGTCCATGCCAGTTAGTCATCTCTGCTTCTTGTCAATGAAACACCCAGTATACGAGCCAGTCAAAAAAGGCACGTTTGAACCCCTATAGATTTCGATGTTCTCCAACCCGGATCCTACCGTTCTCCCACCCCATCCCACCATCGACTTACCGCCGTTCTCCACGGTGTTGGAGATCGAGGTTTTTCTGGCGCGACCCGGAGGAGATCATGCAGCAAGAGGAGGAGATTCGCGACTCTCACGCGGTCCACCCGCATGAAGACTCACGCGGTCCGGTTCCTTCATGGAGACATAGCTGAGACATAGGGCTGAGAACGAAGTTTTTGACCAATGTGCATGAGCAACCATTGAGCAAAACAGCTTGAGAGAGTCACCCCTACCCGGACCCTTCACATGATATACATGTATCCTCATGTCCACCTTTTCCGAGCTACGAACGGGCCGCTGCGCCAGCGGTGCACGGCAAGAGCCTCAACCAGTGCATCAGGAGTGGCAGGCGCCCACACAGGCCTGGGAAGGTGCAGGCGGGGAAAGTGGATGGCGTTGCTTGGGGAGGGATGGCGTTGCACGCCGATCAGTTCTTTCTTCCGCATCTTGACTGGACTTCCCCGGGACGCGGGGCCAGGAAAACTGGGCACCAGAATTTTGGCGGTGAGGGCATGATCCATCTCCTACGTACGTCCAGTCTGACTCACCCTGAAAACCTCCTAGCTCGAGTAGTGTGGAAATGTATGAGCAACGTCCAGGCGCTTCATGATTTCCAACCGACCGGCGCAAGGGGTGTACTGGCGAGTCATCAGTGGGCTGGGTAGTCCTAGTCCAACCCTTGAATGGTCACTGGTATTTATATATCGATCTGAATCTGTTTGAATTTGGATCCCAACTTGGCGTGATCTTATTCAGGCCTCGGAGTCAGATGCGCCGCGACCACGGTGCCGATCATGGAAAGAAGCAAAGGGAGAACTTAGACAACACAGTGGAGATAATGAGATAATAAGACTGATTGAGATGATTTTTGTGAGCCCTTGGATCAAACACCTACCAGCGGTGGGGCGGTCCTAGCTAAGCTTTGATCATGGAGAGTTTGGTCGTAGAGCCGCAGGTGGCCAATTTAGATTTGGATGCAAGAGTTTCGCTGGTCATCCAGGTCGAGTGGATGGACACGAATGGTTGGATGTTAGGGGAGACAGTCTGTCACCGTCAGAAGGTGTGGATCCAACATGACTTAGAAACAGTCCGGGCCGTGAAGATCACCTTTCTGGATTTGGTTGTCACCCGTGCTGACAATATTCCTTCATTGAAGATGGATCGAATGTCCTTTTCCTTTGTGCATCAGGTGCTCACACCGGAATCCCTGCTGCAGGTGGTGGAGACCTGCTCAGGTTTAGGAGCACTTGGTCACGGGGCTGAAGCTGCAGGCTTTAAGGTCATGGCCAGAAATGAAGTCAGACATGAAATCTGCGATTTTTTGGAGCGACAGGGAGGACCGGTCATCATTCGAGGAGATATTGGTGATTCCATCACGGTCGCCACAATCATGAAGCAGGTTCCAACTACGGGGGTGTTGACAGCTGGAGTGTCATGTCAGCCTTTCTCACGCATGGGAGATCGACGAGGAAGCGCTGATGTCAGAGCCAGTTGTTTGCCAAAAGTGCTCAGGGCAGCCTATTGGATGCAAGTCCCAATCATCGTGTTGGAGTGCGTTGCTGAGGTGGTCCGGTTCCCAGCCTTTGACAGGTGCATCAAAGCCTTTTGTGAGGCTTCTGGATTCCACTATGAATCGGTCTTGCTCGAGCTGGGGGATGTTTGGGTTTCTCGGAGACATCGATGGTGGGGTGTCCTGTCGAAAAAGAATCTGGGGCCATTCAAACTGTTTGATTGGAATGGGATCAAGTCCACCCCAAAGATTTCATCGGTTTTGAATTGCTTTGACACTGTCCCTCCCGAACATGCAAAGCAATTGGCTTTAACGTTGTATGAGCTTCGTTCCATCCAAGAGCTTGGCACCTTGGAGCGCTATGTCATCAACATTGAGGAGCAGGCACCGACAGCAGTTCATTCTTGGGGCAGTCACTTCCATGGCTGCAGATGCGGCTGTCGAAATACTGGATTGACCCTGGAGCGATTGCAGAGAGATGGTATCCATGTTCTCTTGATCCCAGTGAGCGGGTCCACCAAGCACATGGGCATGGAGCTTCAACATATGAGATATCCCTCAGGGGCGGAGTGTGCATTGTTGAATGGGTTGTCTCCCAACTTGCAGTGGGGCCAAGATGCTCGGCTTGGGTTGTGTCTGGTTGGTCAACTGGCATCACCCCTCCAGAGTGCTTGGGTGTTAACACATGTTCGCCAACATCTCGCCGTACGAGGACTTTTGCCGCCAGTTGGTGAAGGGCCATTGGAGGTGTTGTCTAAACAGAGGACCAAGCTCATTGAGGAGGCAGAACAGGGTGGATTCTTTCGATTCTTGATGGACGCAGATGGTCAAGGTGCTCCTCCTGTCGGTGTTGGGGCCAGGATTCCCATGGAAGTTCACACTGCACCTTCCAGTGGGATTAAGGATGGGGAGTTCCTGGGGATTGTGAACGGAGTGGAATACAAGATCCCCTTCAAGGCAGGTTGCCAAATTTGGCATTGGATCCAAGCCGAGATGGCCTTTCATCCAGCAGGTACCAAGTTTGTGTGTGTGGACAACGTTGGCCGTTTGGTCAATCTGCATTCGGAGCTTTGCAATGCTACTTGGCTCCGATTGGACATCATGGAAGGGGAAGGGGATAGCAAGGTCGTTCTGCCGGCCATGATCATCCAGGACCAACGACCACCATGCATTTTGACGCCCCAGGATGTGGTGCAAATGAGGAGCAATGGACCCATTCTGGCCCAGAAACTCCTGGAGGTGAGTGATCCGGGCCAACCATGGGGTGATGATGAGATTGCATGGCATCTGGGAAAGTTGGCAGAAGAGGCAGATTCTTTTGCAGTATGGGTGGATCCATTGGTTACTGCTAGTCACCTTGTCCATGGCACAACCGTGTTCTTGGCAACTGATGCACCTTTCTTCCGGGTGCAGGGCTGGCTCTTGAGTGTTCCGTTCATTGAGGGGCACTGGATTCCGTTGTTGGGATTCGCAGATGAGGACCATGTGCACTTTTCGGTTTGGGACACTACCTCCGAGCACTTTGCACTACTGGAAGGGCTCTATCGTCCGTTGACAAAACTCATTGGAGCTGAGACTTTCTCGGTTACCAAATATCTTCGGGGGGCAACAAATCTGCAGAGTTGTGGGCCTGATGCCATTTTGCCATGATGAAATGCATTGCTCCGACACCACGGCAGTTAGAGCACATTTCTTCTACCAGGCATTGGGCTTATGTTCAGCATCTGCAGGACACACAACAGTGTCAAGATGCAGTGTTGCGAGGAGCCGGAACTCATCAAGGTCAGTTGGCAGGTCAGATGACTGCACTGTTGATTGAAAAGGGCATTTCCCAGGTTGATGCTGACCAACGTGTTGCTTTAGCTTTGGAGCGAATTGGCCATCAGAAGTTGCAGCAAGCCATGAAGTCTCCCTTCCCATGGAGCCAGTTGAAAGTCCTTGGGAATCAGTGCAATCCACCATTGAGGTGGATTTCCCAACAGGAGTTAGAAGCACAGATCAGACTCAAAGCGGCCTCGGGTCAAGAGATTGGCAACAGAGGGAAGGTCAAGAAGCAGAAGCCTTCCTTTCATGGGGTGAAGCCTCCACCTCCAGTCACGGTTCGTCCTGATCAGATCTTCCTTGCAGATCATACATTTGTGGGGGTCAATCAGGATGGCTCTACAGAGGGCCTGAAGACAATTTCCATCACGAGTTTGGGTCCGGAAGCCACTGGGGTCGCCTTGTGCCTGCCAGATCAATGCCGTCCTTATTTGTGCCTTCAGCAGCCTTTGTCCAAGAAAGCGTTGGGTTTGGTGGTGGTTGGAGAACCACGGCCAGAGTTGAGTGCACCCAGGGTGACGGAGGTCAGATTTCCGGCAAAAAGGTTGGGAGGCATGGAACCTATTCTGGTCAATGCAGTATTGGTTCAGATTGGTGACCGTCCGGTGCAAAAGTACAAGCCGGATCACTGCATGAGTTTGGATATTCTCCAGACAAGTGTCATCAGGTTTGCAATCTACAGGGATGAACTCCCGGATGACTGGACGACCGTCACTGACAGACCCATCCGGCACCTCCAAGATACGTTTCCGCCTATCCAGATCTGCTTGCAAGATCCGTGCGGATGTGCAAAGTGGCATAGCAAGGTTGAACAGGTGGCATCACCGTTGGTTGACATCTGGGCCAGGAGTTTCCTGACGAGCACATTTCGACCAGCTCGTCCTCAGGATGCCGAGATCTTTTCAGTCATGACGAGGCTTCCAAAGAAGATGATTGAACTGGTCCTTCGAGCTTCGGGGACCCATGGGATCTACGTTGAGCCACGTGCTGAAGACACCAGGGAGGCATGTGCTGACTACCAGGTGATTTGGCTTCCAAAGCACAAACGGGAGGAAGCAACCCTCTTGAGCAAGCAAACTCAGGGGGTAGTTGGATTGGCTCGATCTGGCGACAGAGTGGGCCTTCGAGTTGTGACAGCCCTGGCGGAGAAGGTAGCCACATCTATTCGACCGGATGAAATGTATGTTTCGGCACTTGGTCGGAAGCAGTTTCAGATTGGCCCTATTCCCTACGGAACTCAGCGGGTGGCATTGGCGAAGGCGCTGAAGGAGTTTGGGTGGAACGCCAAGCCGGTCCAGGTTGTTCAGTCAGGATTCTCAGTTCAAGGCCTACATTGGTCCATCCAGTCCACAGAAGATCCTCCAAGTACGGTCCTGCATTTTCGATCTTCGGAGGCCATCATCACCCCGGTTGGAAGTGATGTAGTTCCCACGAGACAAGCACCATCCGTCGTTGCTGCCAAAGGAACGATTGACAAGCTGAGGCCGACAGTGTATCCAAGGAGCAAAAGGACATCCTTCAGACCAATGACCCATGGGCGAGGTTCAAGCCTGCATCCTCATCGGCTACTCCGGTTGATGTCTCCCAGTTGGTGCAACATGTTCGATCTGAGGTCTTGGCGAAGATTCCTGCCCCAGTTTCCACTGCACCTGGGGGGGATGTTGATATGACCAATTCGCAAACGGAGACACGGATTCAGGCACTTGAGAAGAAGATGGAAGCTTTGTCGGCTGCCCAGGATCAGCTCCAAGTGTCCACGGCGAAGCAGGCTGCTGCCACCACGAAGCAGCTGGCATCCATCAACACCAAGGTGGATGAACAGAAGAGTGAATTGAAGACTATGTTCGATCAGCAGATGCAACAGATCGAACAGCTCTTATCTAAGCGAGCCAGGACGGACTGACTCCATGGCGGGAAGTTGATCTTTGTACAGATTGGTGGGTTTTTCTGGACATGCTTGATTGGGCTCTGGCTGGGGTGTGTCAGGCTGCTGGGGAGTATGTCCCTTTTTTGGGGTGGAGATCGTCAGAGGTCTCCGCGAGGCTCGTCATTTCCAATTTCTCTGCAACATTGGCTTTGGTTGACATTGATGGTATGCAGGGTAGGGGAGGCATCCCATCCGGGCCCTGATGATTGCAGATGGAAGTTGGGGCTGATGAACCCGACTGGCCTACAAGGCAAAGAACTGCTGCTCAATGAGCTAGGCCATGGTATTTTTGGAGTGACGGAGACACATCTGTCCACTTTTGGAATTCAGAAAGTTCGACAAAGCTTGAATTTTGCAAGATCACCGTTGACTCACCTCATTCATGGACACCCTGCTTTGCTGCGGGCACATTCCCAGATGGTGGGCAAACATGAAGGAGTGGCATTCCTCACAAGCTATCCAGGCAGGGCACTTCCACAGAGCTTCCCTGCACCCGTTTGGCAAACGGCTCGCATTCAGGTCGCGGGGTTCTGTGTTGAAGATGTCTGGGTCCAAGGGGGCATCATCTATGGATATGCATCACAGCTCAATGGCACCGCTCCGAAGATCCTTACAGATCAGCTTGCTGACTATGCGATCCAGCGCATTGCTCTTGAGGCCATTGGCCCTCGGTTCATTATGGGGGATTTCAATGCTTTGGCTGATGACTTGCTGTGTTTACAGCATTTGCGATCCCTGGGGTTTCGGGAGTTACAGGAGGTGGCTGCAGCTCGGTGGGGGCATGAGGTGCAAATGACATGTAAAGATCGCACACAGCCTGATTTGATTTTCCTGTCCCCGGAGTTGCAACATTGTCTGGTGGGCATTGAGATAGTGCCAGATCTGTTTGCGGATCATGCAGTGGTTACTGGGATTTTCCGTGGCATGCGGAGTCAGATTCCTCGCTCTTACTGGAGGACTCCAGTCCCACCCCCCAGGCAGCAGGAGTTGGGGAAGCAGCCGCTTGATTGTGCACAAGGGTCAGGTCTGGTGGGGACAAATCCATCTGAGTGGTACAAGGCCATTTTTGCTCAGTTTGAAACTGTACTACAACACCAAACAGCCCTTGCTCATCAGGAACCTTTGCAACCGATCCACTTGGGGAGAGCTACCACTGATCAGGTGCAAGTTCGATCAGCCCAGATTCCTCCGGTGAGGAAGGGACGGGCGGGGGAGGTTGCTCCTGAATTTTTCGGGCCTTCCCGCCTCCATGCTCAATGGTTTCGCCAGCTGCGTCGTCTGCAAGCATACTATAGATTGGTGGGTCGGGAAGTGATGACAGTCCATCAGATTCACCAACAAAGTGAGCTTTGGTGTGCCATTAGATGTGCAGCGGGTTTTGGCCTAGGCTTTGCTCACTGGTGGTCACTACATGGCATAGGATTGGAAGGGGCACCGGCGGCAGTCCCCCTGGCTCCACCGGGCTATGAGATTGCATATGCTTTCTTTGACAGCTTCCGCACCCGTGTCCGAAGCCTTGAACAACAACTGAAGTCGACCCGGATCAGGACGGCGCACCAGCGCCGGGTGGAGGATCCTAGCCTCATCTTTCGAGACCTCAAAGAAGAGCGGGCATCGTCAGTTGAGATATTGATCCAAGCCGTCAGCAGTAAGGTCGAAGAGGTTGACTTTGTCGATTCGGCTGTTATCCTTCAAGAAGACACCACATTCCAAATCAATGCTCCGGTGGTGATTGCGGGCCGGTCACGGGAAGTCATTCACACTACACCGGATAAGCTTTGGCTAGAAGACGTGACGGGGGTGACCCCTGGGGCAACAGTGCGCCAAGAGACAGCCACAGGAGATTTGCCTTCCTTGTTTCGGGCTTTTGGCAGAGAATGGGAACGATGGTGGCACCGAAATGCTGACGATGGGCCGGGACGATGGCAGAGAGTTCAGGATGAAATTCTTCCTCTCCTACCAAGGGCCTTGATGCAGTTAGAGCCTATCACCCTGGCACAGTGGAGACAAGCAGTACAGTCAAAGAAGAAGTGTTCGGCTACCGGGCCGGATGGGATCAGTCGCCTTGATCTACTCCAGATGCCTGATGGGTTGACACAGGAATTGATTGATCTGTGTCATTATGCTGAAGACCGAGGTCATTGGCCACAACAAGCATTGGTTGGGATCATCACGGCATTGGCAAAAGTTCCTGGTGCAACTAAGGTGCAGCAGTTCCGCCCAATCACTGTACTGTCCATGGTGTATCGGGTCTGGAGTACTATCCGGGCTCGCCAAGCCTTAGGTCATTTGGGACATCTTGCGAGTCCCCAGGTCATTGGGAATTTGCCCGGAAAAACTGCAGGTCAAGTTTGGTTCGCTTTGCAGAGAAGGCTTGAGCAGGCTCAGATCTATGATCGCCCAGTCGTTGGCTTGGTGGCTGATTTGGTCAAGGCATTCAATGTCCTTCCTCGTCTTCCCACGTGGATGATTTGCAATGAACTGGGTCTTGCAGTTGGGTTGATCCGGGCTTGGGCAGGAGCCGTCATTCCCCTTCAGCGGCATTTTCGGGTCAGGGGATCCGTTGGACCCCCTGTGGTTGGATGCAATGGCTTTCCAGAGGGTGATCCCTTGTCATGCGTGGCCATGGCTGCAGTTGCTATTAGTTTCGATTGCTGGATGTCTACACAAGTGCCCATGGTTACACCTGTTTCCTATGTGGACAACTGGGAGATTACGGCAACCTCCCCAAGGGCTCTCCAGATGGCCTTGGTCGAGTTCCGAGATTTCACTGAGATCATGGCACTAGAAGTGGATTGGAACAAAACGTACGTCTGGGCCACTCACGGTCATCAACGGCAGCAGTTGAAACAGCTACATCTGCCATTGCAACATTGGGCCAAAGACTTGGGAGGCTGTGTGTTTTATGGGCGACGCCATACTACAGGCCTACAGGCAGTTAGGTTTGAAGCCATGGCTCCATTATGGGGGCGACTTCGGGTGTCATGTGCTCCTTTCGCTCAGAAGTTGCGGGCAGTGAGAACAGCGGCCTGGCCTCGGGCTTTACATGCTTGCGCATCGGTTCGGATTTTGGAACAGCAATTTGTCACATTGAGAGCAGGAGCTGTGCGAGGCCTCAATCTCGACAAACCGGGTACAAATTCATTGCTGTTGCTGAGCATGCATTTTCACCCTGTTCATGATCCGGAATTTTTTGCATCTGGCATACTCTTTTGGATTTTCGACGACTCCAGAATGAGCAGGATGTCCAAATTGATTTGCAGTGGATTCTTACTCAACAGGAGGGCAAGTTTCCACCGGGTCCTCTGTGGGTGTTCTTCATGGGCTGCCTCCGGATTCAATGGAGCTGGGATGTGTCACAAGGTTTGTTGTTGGATCGCATTGGGGCATTCAGCTTGTGGCGTATCTCTCTCAAAGAGTTGGAGTTCCGGGCTGTTTATGCTTGGCAGACCATGGTTGGGACACTGTGCCAATCACGTCGGGGGTTTGCAGGCATGGGCCTGGCTGATGCTCAGTTGTCACAAGGCTGTCACCTGCCATTGACAGATGTACAACGTGGGTTGTTGCGTACAGCTCATGATGGCACCTTCTTCACCCAGGATGGTCTCAAGTACTCATCAACGGATGGGGATGACAAGTGCCTCCATTGTGGTGAGCAAGACAGCATTGAGCATCGCATTTGGCACTGTTCAACCTTTGCCCATGTTCGAGACCAACTGGCACATCTCCGACCATCGCATGTTGAATCCTTGCCTGAGTGTACACGCTTGCATTGTTGGATACAAGCCCCACCAGCTCAATTGACTTTTTTCCAGCTGTTGGATAGTATTCCCGATGCATCTCATCAGCTGGAGACTCCTGTTGGGGGAGGAGAGTTGGACTTGTTTACAGATGGTAGCTGCCTTTTTCCCCAATTCCCGCGGATGAGATTTGCGGCTTGGGCAGTTCTCCAAGGGTCGATGGCAACTGATGATGGTTGGTCGGACTGCCTCGCTGGGGGGGGCACTCCATGGATTGTGGCGAACAAGTGGCCGAGCAGAACTGGTGGCAGTTTTAGCAGCGATTCGAATAGGGATTCGTTCTGGTCGACGCACACGAATATGGTCGGATTGTGACAACGTGGTAAAGAAGGTGAAGCTCTTGCTTGCAACTCCTCTCCCTGGGCGTTCGAATGCCCATGACGCAGATTTGTGGGAACAAATTGGGACTGAACTGGGCCGTGACCACGACATCACGATTCACAAAGTTGCTGCGCATGTAGGCTCTTCGGTGGCGGGCCCGGTCGAGGACTGGGCAAGAGGACTCAACGATCAGGCTGACATGCAGGCTAAGCATTTTAACTATGCTCGGCCACCGGAATTTTGGCAAGTGTGGACTCGCCTACTATCTCAGTTGCAGGAAGCAGAAGCAGTTAGCAACTATGTTGTGCAACTTCATTGCAACATTGGGGAAGAGTCACTGAGGCTTCGTCCTCGGGAAGGGGGGCCACAGATGCGTCAAGTTGTCCTGGAAGCACGCCTACCATTGGCCCAGTGTGTGCAGTGTTCGCAGGAGACATCCATGCCGCACGCATTGCTGAGTGTGTTTGGTTCCCATCAGGCTCATCGCCTGTGGAAATGGTTCCAGACGGTCTGCACAGGCCATGTATGGGGAAGCTGGGTGTCCCCAGCCCAGCTCTATGTAGACTACCAGATGGCCTTCGGCATGGTAGGCCCCTACTTCCATTCGGCCACTCGCCGATGGAGTGATCCTAATCTCCCTGGACTTGAAAGGCTTCGAGGTCATGAATTTCCTGTCCAAGTGAAATGGTTCAGTAAAGCTCTCCGTCTGATGCTGCAACATCTACAGGCACCTCGGTTGTTTCGGTTGCAGTGGCCCGGATCGGCCATTCTGTCCCACTGGTGTCAATGCTTGCCAGTTGCGTGGTCACCAGTTCGACGGGACATCATCGATGAATGGTTCCAACGACAGCTGCCTGGTGGCTCCACCAGAAGGAGGGCGGCAGGGATGACATGCTTGCCAGCCGCTGGGAGCGACCCACGGCTGGCAATTGAGGTGGACGATCGTCAACGATCTATGCTCTTGAGTTGGAGGTCTGCGTGACCCTATCCTTTCTCACTGGTGAGGCCGCAAAATGCCGCCTCTTCAGAGCTCAGTGAAAAGTGAAAAGATGATTTTTGTGAAGACACTTTGTTCTCTTGCAACATGGATGTGGACAAAGACCCATCTTGAAAAAACAGTGCCATGGATCATCTCCCCACTTTGCCACGCAACATCGCCGGGATCAGGATCAGTCACCGTTTTCGCAAGGTCCAGTGCACCGCCCGAGCATCCAGTGCTCATTGGTTGTGACACCCCTCCTTTTCACCTGGGTTTTTCAGGGCTGGTGGCTGGAGATGGGTAAAGTGACGCTTCTCTCGGTGAAAAGATTGGGTCGTCCAGGTGCTTTCGGTGGGGCTGGCGCGTGGTTTTGGTATGTTCTTGACACCTTTCACCCGTCTCGGATCCAAATGACTCCTTCAGCCTCCCTCCTTCACGACCAACGTCAGGCACTGGGGGCAACTGGGACGACATGACCAACGCCGCGGGCGATGGCTCGTGGGATGCGCCTGCCGCAGCCGATGACTGGAGTGCGCCGGCAGCCCAGGGACAGTGCCATGGACGATCGTGCGTCGTGGCGCGGGTACTGGCGTCGTTGCGCGGTGTCTGGGGGTTCGGCAGTCCGGGGACGGGGGAAGGAGGGTTTGGGTGGATGGATATCCCAAACACTCCATGGGACTGGATCATTTGGGGGGTGGTTTGAAGGGTCGATGTAGAGATATCTTCCAGTGGTGATGGAGTGTTTGTGCTTGTTGAACAGCCCTGTGGAAGATGGTGTTCCTCCTGAAATTGGGGGTGCTTGCAAAAGTGAGTCGCGGGGGTGTGACACCCTGAAGAGATCCAGAACTACACCCTGGAAGACTATCGTGGACCCTGAACACCACTGGTTGGTAGAGGAAAATCATCTTTCCATGGGGCCATTGTCAGGGTCTATGTTAGTTTTCGGGAGTGTAAACTAGAAAAAGAGGTCTCATCCTCAAAGAAAATCGATCCTGTGTAGCTACCAGAGAGGTCCTTCTTGGGTATGGAACTGGAAAAAACTGGACCACTAGGACTTCTTTGGGGGGTGAAACAGGTGCAAGAAACTCGCTTTTTTGGGGGTGTCCTGCTATAGATACAAAGGCTTGCAAGCTATGCTTTACTCAATATGACAAAGATGTTTGGTGTTTTGAGGCAGAATTTTGTTCGCATGGCAGAATTTTGTTCGCATCAACACTGTTGATCTGCATTGTGGCCGGTGTGAACTGCATCAGATTCGGTGAATTGGGCGGACCTCGGACGTGAACAAAAACGCGTTACAAAGGCCACACAGGAGAGGCATGTCAGAAAGGCTAGAGTGACACGCTTAACGGTTAAAGGGTGGTGCTTCCGGGAAGCTCCAATCCGAAAGGAACCGTGCACACCAATCGCAGCGTTTTGCCTCTGACCTTCTTGGCACGTTTTTGTTTTCATTTGTTTGTTGCACTTTTCCTTTTGGCACCCTTTTGAAAGCCTAGGACCTGGTGAGTCTCAACGTGACGCGACGTTCTGGAGAGAAGGAGCTCGAAAAAGGAGCTGCGTCGGATGGAACCAGGTGACACGAAAAAAACCACAGACCAGGTGACACGAGGTCGGACAATCGTTCACCAGGTGGAGGAGGGGAGTGAAAGTGGTTTCCAACAGTTTCATCCAGATTTTCTGGCTGGACTGGGGGCCAATTTCCTGATTTCCTGAAAGTCGGGTGAATTGCCAAGAGGAAGAAGATGTGGCTGGCTGTCTCAAAGATTGACCTGCATTGACGTTGTTTGTTGTTGTTTTTTTGATGTTGTCAACGGTTTGATGTGAACATCAGGGTTGACCAGGTGAGTGTCACGGTTGTTGCCCGCCTCATCAGTCGGGGACCAGGATTTTGCCGTCCATCAGCGGTGTCGTGTGCAACTTACCTGAGAGGCCGACAACAGCCAATTGGCCAGCCTTCTTGGAGTTACTTCAAGATCCAGAGGCACGACACCATACGCGTGGCAGCCCGACACACGTGGCTTACACCACACGCGGCGGTCAGGAGGGACCAATTGAAGGTGTTCACCAGGGACGAAGCAGATAGAGGATTGGAAGACCTGCGCACATTCAGAGGACTTGGATCATAAATAGCGTTGGTTGATGAATAGAGGGGACCCCTGGTCGCGAACAACCAATATGTACTGTAGTACATTCAACTGACCACTGTATTATATTATCTGATCTATTGTTCCCAAGGGCGGACATCATTGGATTTGGACGAGAATTCCTTTAATCCTTCTCAGAAACTTCAGTTTGGGCTGGCTCGGATGTGCAGCCCCCCCTGAGCTGCTGGTGTCCAGCATGGTCCAACATGTGCGTTTTCACTATGGGTTGACCTAGTGTTGCAGTCTAAAGTCCTTGGTAGAACAATGGTGGCTCGGTAAATACTAAATCAATGGTGATTGGAAGCCTAGGGCATGGGAATACCATCTTTCCATCCCGGCTTGTATGCGAAAGTTGAACCACCAGGTGCGGGAAGTGTCATCGAATCCCCTACCCGAGCACCACCGCCCTCACAAGCACAGGCCCAGTCCCAGTGGCAGTGGAATATGATCATATTAGTTTCAGCCAGCACCCGAAACCTGCCAGGTCACCACCTGCGACTTTTAAGTCTGCCTTTCAGCCACCAGAGGAGACCTGTAGAGCCGGGTCCAGGAGAGTATATACACATATCTATATATATATCTCGATCCCCAAGTTTGTTGGTTTATACGGACCCGCACATAAAAGAAATCTTGGGGTTTGTGCTATCTACTCTGAAACCACTGTGAGGTGTGGGACTCTGGGGGGGGGGCTCCTATCCTTTGGATGGAACACATCCACAGAGACAGCTGCGAGATTCCCAAAACGAGTTCTTGTCCTTCAATCGCATGACGAGCGCATAACCAATACCTGGTGACGTCAGCGGCTCATTTTGGTGCAATCCCATGATCCGACTCCTTCTGATAAAGGCTTAGGCTACAGCCTTTCCAGCGCGAACGTGGGGTCGGCGTTTCCACCTCCAAGCACTGCCGACCCACGAGCATCCCAAGTCTCCCACGCATGCACGAATCGGAGGCGGCCGAGCTTCTGTCAGCGTCTGCCGCACTGCGCAATGAGCTGGCAGGCAGCTGCAGTCGGGATACGTTTGCAGTTCCTTCCGTCGAGGTTTCCCCGTCTAAGTATGTCTAAGTCTTATTGTCTAAGTCTTATACATCAGGGTACTATCATCGCCATTCATCGCCCCAAAGACCATTGATCACTTCTCACCCTACCAACCCGGACTCCACCAAGCTGATTACACCCAAACCGTAGCTGTCGAACCGTATCGGAGGTGCTTTGGATCCATCGGACTGTGAAGAAGTGGCTCGCCTGGAGGAGCTCCTGACGGTCCAGGCGCCCCGAGCCGCCGCCGGTGAAACCGCTCTCCGTCCTCCGTGGCACCAAACACACCACGGCCGCCAGGCCGAGCCGAGAGAGCGTGCACCGAGCCTCGGCGCCGGTTGGGGGGGGGACAGGTTTGGAAGCACAGGTCGACCTTTATTTTTATTTTTTCGGTGATTCACATATACCGGTGGATGATGTCACACTAAACAGGTTATCCTTTTCTTCTTCGCAGTGTCCAAGGGACTCCCTGGACCGTCCAAGGCGACCTCGCCGCGCCCGGGCGCCACCTTTGGGTTCGGTGACGCCGACAGGGTGGCTCGAGGAGGCGGGTGAAGGGGCCAGATGGAACTCATGGATGGCTTCTGCAGGTGAGGGTGGATGAAGGGACTGGATGAAGTGCTTACCTAATGACCTACTATGCAACTTGCGGATGAAGTGGTGAGACCTGGTGAGATGTGGGATGTGCTCCTTTGAAAGGGGATGTGGGATGTGGAAGGCAATATAAAAGACTAAGGTGACGCGGAGCATCTGAGGAGTTCTGACTATGAAAACCAACATGAATCTTGAAGCTGCAAGGAAAGCTTTTTGAATGTACAAAGATCCCACAAAGCAACCCGAAGGCGGTAAGAAACCTTTCCAGTCTCCTGGAAAACCGGTCATCAGGTGCCACCTGAAAGCATTGAGGGGTGCGTGTTGTTGGTTTACTGATGTTTTATGTGTGTTCTCCAGAAATCTGGCTGGGTCATCCTGTTTGGGTGTCCTGGCTAGACTACCCTACAGACTATCCTAGAGGCATATGATGCTTACGGACCTCCAGCCAGGACACCCAGTCAGAATGACAGGCGACTTGACCAAGTGAACAAAGACAAAGCGCCCTACATCGATCACATGCGCAGCAAGGAGCGGCAGACGCAGCGGCAGACATCTAGAGAGCTACTGTAGCCCTATTGGACATGCTTTTTGTGGATAGAAAACTCGTGGATAGAACACCAGGGCTGAGAGGGGATTCACCATCGATCCATTGGGTCATGAGTTTGTATTGGAACAGCCGCGGGCCACATCCCCTTTCGCAATAGAAAACACAACAGTTGCAACCTCGTTGCGCGCCAGGTGGGGTTCCCCTACTCCAACAGATACCCAGCTACAGCTACACTCGGAATAAGAGCACCAGATGGGTAGTATATATATATAATTATATATATATATATCAGCTAGTAGAAAAAACAGTATACAATACAATATAAATGACTATAAGAGAATGGTCTTTAGGGTGCCTGAAGGGGAATGTCCTTTGCTTCACGTAGGAAAAGTATAGTCAAACTGGACTTCTAGGGTGTGTATATAGATGTGTTACATAGTCAAAAGTACCCATCTACACCCATACTGCAACGTGTATATCGGCCTTTATGAATCAAGAGTCAAGAGTGCATGATGTACTGTATATTTGCAATATATATATATATATATTATATAATTATATAATAAGTATTTCATCCACTCCTGTGTTTGTCTCGTCTTCCTTGGACCAGGTGGTGCAGCGCAGCGCCAACGGCTTGCCGGGGCATCTCTTTGAGCGCGGAAGCTCGGGGTTCGACCCAGCACGTTCAGGCTAGCAGTGACCGGCTCACGCAGGTCCAGTGTGACCAACATGGGACCCCATACCAGGACACCAGGACCCCGACTAGAACTAGGTCGGTCGTGAGGCTGTATGGACCGGCCATATTCACCGGTTTTTATTTGGTGCCACCGGTTTTGTGTTCCAAAAAGCATGGCATCCACTCTAATGTAGACTCATGGCATCCCCATATGAAGAGGATTTCCAATTCAAACGAGGGCGTTATTCATCAAGAGTCTACATTAAGTAGGGTCTCTGCGTCTCTGTCTTCATTCAGCCTCTCTGGCCACCGTGCCGATCCGATGGCGAGACCGATCCGATCCGAACCTCGCTCCGATCAGCACGGGTAGGGCCCATCCGCTCGGCGCATGGAACGCACGGTATGTTGAAACCCTTCCAGCACGGTATGTTGGGCGCTTGTGGAACTGCGAAAGTACTGACTGCTTGCGGAAGTGCCAAGTTTAGACAAACTTGCCAGCTCAGCACTATAGTAATAGTAGAAATATAGTGAGATGACAGCGAAGAAATTCTGATCCATCATGTAGGCTTTTGATTCATAACCCCCCCAGATATGGATTGAACAAACCTCTTCTGCCTGGGGTGGTGACATTTATAATCAAGGAGATCTCAAGAGTCTGCATGGCCGATGTTCTGTATGCTGCTGTATGGCCGGTTGATCTTTGGATTGGCGTTTCCTCCGACGTTTCTTTTTCGTTTCGTTCCCAAACCACCTTTCGCAGCAGACGACTGGCGTGCCTTCAGTCCAATGTGATCTCTGAGTCGAAGGAGTTTTCAAACCATCGACAGGAAAACCCCATGGTTTGGGGGATGAACACTCCATGGTTTGGGGTTTTCCTTGCTTGACCGAGCCACGCTGCTGACGTACTGTATATTTTGTTCTTGGGCTTTCCTGATGTTTCCAGATTTTCCCTTCAACCCATGACGACCGAGGTTCTATCCCCCCGTGGTGGACTCCAACTTCGTGGGCGGTCGGTCCTGGGGCCCGGATGGGACTGGACCTGCTTGGACAGCAACGGATGAACCCCGGTGTGCCCAACATTGGATGCAGACTCCCTGGAATTTACAGTCTGGGTTTTTGGAGCATGGCCCCGACCATGTGAATAACAAGCAAACAGGTGGTTTTCTACACTCCACTTCGATGATGGAGTGTAGACAGTGTAGACTCTTAGACTTTTTTGACGATCCGATGGACCCTGAGAATTGACTTCAGTAGACTTCGGCCAGTTTCCTCTACTGAACCTAACATTTCATCAACCTCCCATATATATATATATAAAGAGCTTTTGCCATCCGTGTCTGGGGCGAATATCAAAACAGTCATCTACTGTGGAAACGATTTAGTGTGAATGATGGGAGTGGCGATGAGCCGACGGAATCTATGTATTGCAGCTGTGTTCCACTCAGTGCTTTTGAGATTTAGCTCACTGCGCTGCCTGTTTGCTGACACCAACGGCACACTCAACGGGGTAAGAGCATAGAGCATTTAGATCCTTCCTTCCTGTTTCCCATGCTTTGACTATAGTTGGCCTGTGCACCGGTATCTGAGCTGTGCACCGGTAGCAGCTATGCTCTTTTTAAGTGCTTAGCACAGGCCTCGGAGTTGGTGCACCATGAAATGCAGGAGGAGCCGATTGCTCTTTCTTAACCACTCCGCATTCCACCTCTTCTTGCGTTCCTGCAGCAGGCCACAAGGGCAGCTCGGAACTTCCAGTGTTTCACTGGTGGTGAAGATCCGTTTGAATGACCAGTGAGTAGTTCCTTGGGAGTTTTCTGGACCTAGGACTCTAATAGCATGGTAGGTGACTGTGTGGTACCGATAAGCAGCCCAACATGACTCCAAGTTGGCCCCTAGATGATTCACAACCAACAGAGACGTCTCATGCGCTCTCGCGAAATGGCACGGTGGCCTTCGGGGGTGCATTCGACACTCTAGGGACCTTATTGGAAAGAAAAGCTCAGGGGGGTGTTGACGAAATTTGAGTCGTTCCACTCTGCAGAGTGAGTGGTTTTTCGAGCCAATCCTGCAGCCCTAGGTCTTCGTATTCCAGCTTGCTGGAGGCGAACTGTGCGGGACTGATGTGTTTTTCAGCTGTTCAGTTTTGCGAACAAGTTCTCATGCGAAAACGATGCCAAATGGGAGAAAGAACATGAACCTAAGAGGTTTTTTATCCAGGCTTCAGATGGAAGGAAAGGGAAGGGAAGGGAAAGGGACAGGAAGGGACAGGAAGAAAGGACGGGCAAAGGAATCTTAGGAATCTTCAACGTCAATGAGATTCAGATCTCCCAACCATGTCCTGCCTTGGCCAACCTTCTTTTGCGGTTTGACCAGTGGCTGATTCTACAGATTGGGGTTTGGCCGGAACATCTCTAGACTCTATAAAGGTAGCCTTAGATTGGATCCGCAAGCACTGGAAGCCACTCGCCAACCCGAAATCAGCCTGGCTGGTGAAGACCCAACTCCCTTCTCATGGTGTTTGATGACAAGTGCATCATCCTTCAGCTTGGCTGGGAACAACGGGAACCTTTGGTGAACACCCACCGACATGTGTCCGTCTGGCACGCTGCGCACGCGCATGACCTCCGTCCCCCCCCCCTTCTGACCGTGGCCACCTCGGCCACCTGGGCCACCTGGGCCAGGACTTCCCCTACGCTCTCAACGGTCTGGTGCCCTTGGCAGCAGCCTCGAAGAGTCCTCGCTTGGCCCAGCAGTGCACCGATGCCGTTCGACGAGTGCTTGAGACAGGTGGACCGCCAGGTGCGGCGAGTGCGGCGAGTGCGGATGGGGGACGGAGGTGCCGGTGGCTGGTGAAAGGATGGTGGCTGGTGATGCTTTGCATGAGTCAAGTCTGGTTTTTTTCCATGCTGGATGTTCATGTCCTGTCTTGTCCGGTCCAAACCTCAGGATTCTCAGGGGGCCGAGGACACCCCTGAAAAAGGCCGGCCTATTTGAAAATTCGGAAGGACATCCTCTTGCCAGTGGAATCACACTTCCCTTATAGCAATGGCCTCCAACCTAATAGCAATGGCCTCCAACCCAATAGCAATGGCCTCCAACCTTATAACAATGGCCTCCAACCCAATAGCAATGGCCTCCAACCTAATAACAATGGCCTCCAACCTACTAGCGATGGCATCCAACCTACTGGCCATGGCCTTCAACCTAATAGTGGTGGCCTCCAACCTACTGGCAATGATGTCTTGTTTGGGTTTTGATCTGACCACCCTGACAGTAGAGAAGCAACGAGGGCCACGGTTAGACTCACCAGAGCCATTTCACTCAATCACACCCTGCGGACCCGGGAGACTAGTTTAACTAGTACATCAGTACATCTCTATATGGACTACTTAAGCTGCTTAACTCTGCCCACCCGCTCTCCGAGCACTTTTTCTTAAGCATTGCTCCGATCATCGCTTCCACTCAGCCACCATGTCAATCCTGCAACATGATGACACTCCAACTGCAAACTCTCCTCATGTTGACTGCACTTTTCATACAAACAACTTGGTATAACATGGTCCTCCGCATACGTTTTTTGGCAACCTTCAACCTTGTTACATAAAGTGCACCGCGCATTCATGAACGCACTGCACATGCATCGTAGCTCTCCTAAATGTTGAGCCAAGTAGCCTCAAGCGTGCCACCTTCATCATGTAGCTCTCGCACTGCTGGCCTGAAACGTGTCTGGCCAATCCCCCTCATTTGTCCTTCTATAGAATGCAGAACCTTTTTTAAGATGATGAAACTGACACTCATGTCATAAGCTCATTGTGGCGGCGGCTAGAAGGAAAAAAGGAAGTTTGTTCCAGAATAGGTTGATTTTTCAACTTATAAACCTTAAACTCTTTTGTCCAACAAAAATCTTATGAGATTGGTTCAAGCATTTTTTGCAAATCTCAAGTCATTTCATATGGAACCCATGTCTCTTGGCAATCTGGCCAATGTAGCAGTTTGCTGTGATGTTGTTGCATTTTACTTTAAAGTCTTTAAGGTTGGCTTCTCATTTTATAGTAAACTTCTTCGCATTTTTCATTTTCTAACGCAATTTTACTTTAAAGTGCAAAACGGCAGACCACTGGGAGTAGTAAGGGGGATTCTGGCCACATGCTTGAGCACGCCGATGCTGTCCTCCTCCGAGAAGCATGCCCAATGTTCCAAATGATCTCAAGTCCAAAGACCTATTTACGTTACTAGGACCACTTCCAATAAAATGAGGTTATTGACCAGTACCAGATCCTAGCATAGACTAGTCTGGATGGAAACCTCATGTGACATGAAGCCACCGCAAGCATCGCTTGAGCATATGCTTGAACATGTGCAGCTTCGGCTTCAAAAGCCATGCAATGCGGTTCTGCCTGGCCGCGGTCTGTCTGTGAAACATGGTAGAAGCAATCCAGAAACCAGGTGAAAACCGCTACAGAATGAAACCTGCAAAAGCATGTGCGTGCCTGCCAATTAATTCCCCAACACTGGCCAGGTGGAAACCAGGTTGGATTGAATCCCTGAGGCTGGCCTCGTGTCAACTTCAGATGCGCATGAATCTACCTGGCCTCTGCGTCAGCCCTGAAAGATATAAAACTGCACTTCAAAACCCAAAAGCAGCTTCAGATGATCTTCTTCCAAATGTGTGCAAGTCTTATCGTTTGGACACAAAGCTATCTTTTTGCATCCAGGACTGGAATTTGGATCTTGCAGGGTGGTATATAGAAGTCGTCCCACACATGGTGCCTGACCTCTTGTGCCTGTCTGTGCGGCATGTGTGTCCAGCACCACTCCGCAGGACCATGCAGAAGCTACTGCATGGGACCCAAGCATGATGCTGGAACACTAACGTCGGCCATGCCCCACAGGAGTGACACGTGGGTTCCTGGGTAGTCATATTCCTTGCCTGGCCCGCAGCCAGAGGTTCCAATAGCCCGGCTGATCTGTCAGGGAACCTCCTAGCCTAGCAAGGGTGGATAAGGTAAAATATCAACGTTTTCGACTAGATCATGTAAGCACCTCATCAGATCTATGCAACTGGACCCCTAATAACTAGCTAGGCCTGTCGAATCCGCTCCACCCCGCCCATGAGTCCAAATTGGGCGTCGATGGGCCACGAAGGGCAAAACACCATGAAGGGAGTACTCTGGGCAATAGCTACCTGTGCGGTAAAATCCACTCCGCCCATGGGAAAATAATCAAGCCTTCAGAACTTATCCACCACGGTGTCACAGGGCTTCTCGGGCCAATTGGTCTTCGAAAGGTGCACGGTCCACCTGCAACGTTTTGAGTCTCCTTTGAGACCATTGGTCTTCGAAAGGTGCACATGCATGGTTCTTCACTTGTCAGCACTGACATGTCTAAGCCAGGGTTGCCATGACATACACTGGCGCGATCAGTGTCCACAATTTGTTTGTACACCGTCTACACCGTTTACAGTTACACCGTTGAAACCTGACTGGCGTATCCATGTAAACAGCGTACCCAGTGCTAACGGCGTAACCAGCGAACACAGCGTCAACCAGCGTATCCAGCGTAAACAGCGCAATCAGCGTAACCAGCGTAACCAGCGTAAACAGCGTAACCAGCGTGAACAGCGTAACCAGCGTAACCAGCGTAAACAGCGTAATCAGCGTAAACAGCGTAAACAGCGCAATCAGCGTAAACAGCGTAGCCAGCGTAAACAGCGTAACCTAACCAGCGTAAACAGCGTCACCAGCGCAAACAGCGTAATTAGCCAGCGTAACCAGCGCTGCCAGCCAACCGCCAGCGTACCAGCGTACAATCGTACAATCGGACACGCTTTGCCACGTCGCTCGCTCTCTCTCTCTCTCTATCTCTATATATACTGTATATATATATATGTATATCATGGTCATGTTCGATGACGCCCTCCCCCAAACATGACAGAAGGCACCATCATCCGCATCATCCTCATCATCCAAGGCCGCACGGGTCTCATAGGCTCCTTGTTCAGCAATGTTGGCGCATGACCCACCCCTCAACTTTAGAAAGGTCTCCAAATAGCCAACGCACAAGTTACTAGTACGCATAGCCAAGAGTTGCTTTCGAACCGCGCGCTTCATCTCCCATCGCTCCGGCGCGGACGACAACCACGAAGATCGTGAAGAAAAGAAAGGGGATATCCACGGTGTGATTTCGAATCAAGTGGCCTATTGATGCCATATTTGGCAAACAATATTGGACGAGATGTCCTGTTCCAAGGGGATCTTGCTTGAGATCCTTTGATCCAGATCTTGTTGCTGGTTGGTTTCCTGGTTTCTGCGAACAAATCCCCGCAGCTGGGTGGGCTTCAGGCGGTCGTGTCTGGGACAAGGTCGGAGTTGAGCGAGCCCTGATGGAATCCAAAAAGAAATCAGGTTGACCCGGTGACCCGATCGAAGAAAAACGCCTTGGAGTCAATTGGAGATGTCAAGACATTCGAGGGTTGCATTCCTCAACCGACTCAACCATTGTTAGCGGCCTTTTGGTTCCAATGCACATGGCCGAACACCCCTGGAAATGTAGGGGCGGAGGGCCGATCTTTGAAAGTCAAGTACGTTCATATGAGTGAATTGCAAACGAAAAAGTTTAACGAGTACAGTACTTTGGTTGACAGGGACGGTGGTGCCCAAGTTCTCGTGGCCCGCGTGGCATGTTTGTTCCCCTCACAGCGTGCTTGCTGCGGGCTTGTTCATTCCGTTGTCCAATCTCGGCGGGTTTCAACCGACTGTCTCACTACTACTATTGTCTACCATTTGCACTAATTGTCTCACTCATCTCGATCGCGAAACATGTCCAATGCGTCCTACCGTCACTAATCCTTACTTACACTCTGCGATCACCACAGCATCAGACCGCCCACCTCCCGTTTCTCCTGGATCCCCCACCTTTCTCTTGTAGAGGAATACCGCAGAATCTCTGAAAACTGGGTTTCCAAAGAAAGACGTCCTACTTTTCATCTTCAAAAAATTAACGTGGCCGCCACGCGGGATTGGGGAGGAGTTCGTCAGGTCGAGCGGCGGTTCGCTGAACTCCAAAAAACATTACTTAATCCAAATCGTAATCCACAGTTCCGTGCAAAATTCACCACTCAACATGTTCGGTTGCATGTGAGTTTTTACTCCCGAAGTCTTTCTCTCCTCTTTTTCGTCCCCCGCACTACTTATGCACTCAAAACGCACATGGCTTAACACCGCAGCGCGGTCGGGCAACAACGCGGCCGGGCAGGTTGGTTGGGGCCTGACGAGTGGCCAGAGGGAGTCATGGATCATCCCGAGGAGAACTTTCCCGCCGACGAGTCCGTCGCCGGGACGTGCGGACGGCGAGCGTGCGGAGCCACGGAAGACGGAACGGCGCGCGGAGGCGGTTTCGGGGCCGGTTTGGTTTTGGGGGCAGGTTTTGGACATGGAAGGAACTGTCTGGGGAACAAGAGAGGAGCGGGGTTGAAGGGGTCAGGACATTGGTAAGCTTTCACCTTTCTCAGCCGGCATCAAATTGGGTCCAAGTTGGTTTGCGCCTTTTGTCTGCCCTGTTTTTGTGCGTCCCGAAGACTCCGGAAGGAATTGGTTTCGTCTGTTCCGGCGAGGAACGTGCAGGCTTGCTCTCTGCCTCTTTATGGTCTCGTTGGCCTTTGTTGCAAGCACTGGTGCCTTGGACTTGACGCAGGCAGTTGCTCGCACGCGTGCGTGTGTGTTTGCTTGCGCGTCTCCGGGCGGTCACAAAGCGCCGCCGCTGTGTTCAGAGTCGCAGGCACGTGGATCTTCCAACTTATGCAAGATTTCTGGCCGAACTTGACCGGTCGGCTGGTTTTATAGATCCTAAAAGGCAGAATGATTTTGCACAGTTGGAAGATGTAGGCAGGGATGGTTTTTTAGGGCGCTGTGTCCCGACTTTGTGCTTTCCTGTTCGGCTTGGTGGTGTCTCATGAACCGGGACCTTAGACGTCCGAAACCTTGTGAAACGGTCCGACTGAGCCACGAAGAGTTCTTTCGGGGTGTGAATCTCTTCACCGTGGAAGCAGGTTCTCCGGAAGCAGGTTCTTCCGCTGAAGCCAGAGTCGCATCGTAAAGAAAGTGCCCCCTGCGAGCGAAACTCTTTCTTTCGCGGACCGAAGAAGCGGGGCAAAAAAAATGAATCAGGTGATGAACGTGAGAGTTGGGCCACTTTTTCTGAACTTGTTGGAACTTCCCTCCTGCCATTCCCCCCATTCGCCTTCCGAACCCCGGAACCCGCCGAGCTCCGGAACCGCCGCCGCCGCCTCCTCTGCCGCCACGCTCCTCGGAGGCGCAGTTTGCCGAGTGGCGAGCGCCGGAGCCCTTGGCGTGCGGCGCGCTGAGCGCCGTGGAAGAGTTCTTGGTGGAACTGGCGAAACGCCTGGAGTCTGAGAGGCTCCCTGGATCCACCGATGCAGCTTCCTTGATCCTGCAAACCCATGATAAACCCGCGGTGACTCCGGCAAGGAAACCCCTCCTCGTCGGTTTGGGGCGAAGGGGGGACGACGAGGGAAGCCCCCCCCCCGCTCGCTTTTTCTCGACCAACCAGGCTCTACATACGTCCAAAGAGCCAAAGACCCAGTAAAACCAGGTGAAACTGAACTCCTTGAGATTCCTTGAGTCATTTTGTATGACCAACTCCAGCCAAATGACCCAAAACTGACCTGGTTTTCCACTTCCGGGCCGGGTGTATTTCCAGAGCTTTTCCAGAGCTTTTTCCTGCCACAGGTCGTGCGAGATTGGTGGCCTGGAGTGCGGCCCGATGGTGTGAGCTGGCTCCATGGCCTAGAGATTGGACATCAAGAAGTGGGATTCGGGATGATCTATTCTGTGAAATCATGGGAATGACAGAATAGAATTATCAGATCAACCCTGGGATTCTGGGAAAGGATCATCTCAGAATCTTGTCTATTCTCCCTGAAACTGCAAGCATATCCTCAGGTTCGGTGGTTAGGCCCCCCTGGCACCCACCCCAACCACCGAACCTGAGGATATGGTTGGAGCTCTAGGGTCTGTCATATTCCGGGGTTGATCACAATCCATCTTACAGGAATGTCGATTTCGTTTGCGATACTGCGTCACCTAGCTTGCGGTCACAGAGCCCTAGAAGCCTCAACGTCAAATAGCTATTTGTGTCATATTAGTATTCAGTGTTTGATCATGAAGCATACTTGTAAGATATTTTGTGGGATCACAATGAGTTCACAAAAAGCTCATGTTGCCATGCATCGTTCCTGGCAAAAGTTGATAAGTCAAACACCTTCAAGGCGCCAAAAGCACGTCCAAAGAGTTGTTCTACAATCAAATCGCTTCAGTACATGGGTGTTCAAAAGAATAGGAGACTGCCCGAATAAGAACACCATCATGATTTTGATTGCTTCTCTAGTGATCTTTTCAAGCTTGCCATCTGGTCAATTGAAACGGCTGGTGTTGCTCACCGGCATTGTTTGAAAGGGCTTGCTTGTTCCTCCCGGAAGAGGAAGAGGGTCCAGACCCTCAGAGACGTTTCGTCTGGCGTTCCTCGAGAATTAAACGCTTTGGGCTTGGGCACCAGGAAGAGCTTCTTGGTGACATACTTCTCCAAATCTGATCGCAAGCAGAAACCGTTTCAGGGATTTGAACCAACCACACTTCGACTGCTCGAACCTCGGTCGAAGAAACGCAGAATCGACGAATCGACGAATCGGCAACACGTTGGGCCCTCGAGAACCGGAGCGGCGACGTCACCGCAGCGGAACTGTGAGGTTCTCACCTTGAACTTCCTCGAGAGATCCCCTGCACGCTGCTTGGACTCCACTGAGAACTATGCCGACTGCTCCAACTACTGCTTTGTTTGAATTGGATTCTTTGATTCCCAGTGTTTCGTGCCTTTAGATGTGCAGAGAGATGTCTTGTTAAGACGAACCAGACCCCTTTGGCGAACCTCATCTCAAACTCATTCAAACCCATTGAGGAATGCGGTACATACCCCGGGATCTTCAGAACCACCATGTATTGGTAGATCGTAGACCCTATGTTAGCCAAGATCTACCAGCAGGGGTGAAAGGGGCTTGGCACCTAAGTCTGGCGTCCCCTGGCAACCAAGGGGACACACCATCCTAAGACGTAGAAAAGCGTGCGAGATCTTACAATCTTGCGCTTTTTTGTTTGGCATTTTTGAAGGGTTTGAAGGGTTTCCATGACGCCTCCATCATTTGAGACGGTCTCCTCACCAGAGGTGGCAACAAAACTCCCTCAGACATCGCAAGGTCCCCCCATGTCCACCCTCCGCCCCTTATTGGAACGACCCGGGAAGCCGACCGTTGGAGAGGCCAGCGTTGTGGCCTGGCGAAGCGACCGATGCTGCGTGTCTTAGCCTGGCTGGCGAGGGTGTGCCTCGGACGCGTTCGAAGGCGATGAAGTGGCGGATCCGTGTTCTTGGAACGAAGGGTGACCGTTCTATACCAGCTTTGGAAGGGTCAAGGCAGATGTTGAAGGGTGTATGTCCGTGAGTGGCAGCTGATGCGATTGATATAGATGTTTTTAAGTGATATAAGTGGACACATCAATATGTGGAGGGGAGGATCACGTATGCGAGTTTGATTGAGATGAGCAAGTGGGCTGAAGATTACAGCACCTGGAAGAAGACAGAACCTCTCTTGTGCCAGTGATGTGCAACATAATCCCAAGCGTCGTCATCGACTTAGCCAATTCACTCCACTTGAGGCAAGGCTATGATTGGCAGAACTGGTTCAACGGAAGCTTTCCTACTGCGGAAGTGAGCCCGAGCCCTCAGTTTTGCTTGTCGTGAGATCACGGGAAGTCACAGCTGAAAGCCTGGTCGAAACAGAACCACCACATCGTCTGCCTTCATACCCCGGATCGCACCACAAAGCTTCGAGCCAGTTGCAGCTCGACACAAACCCGTCAAAAGCCTCCACCGACACCTGTTGAGCTCCTGGTTCCGAACGAATCAAAGGGCGGCCAACGCCTCCGCTGGGACCTGACCGAACTGCCAAACCGAACCGGGACCAGCTTCACCTCCCATATCTCTCGGCCGCACCGAGAGCCAGTCACTTCGGGTGAAGATCTCGTCGCTGGGAGGTTGTGATCCGAAGATCCTGCACGGGCGCGCGCGCGCGCTCTCTCTCTCTCTCTCGCCATTTGCTGAGTTCTTTTAAACCATATATACGGGTCGACCCCCCCCCCGGCGTCGTGTCGTCCTTTTAGGTGCTGGCAACTTCAGCCTCTACTCCCATGGTGTGAACAACGCGGTGGCTGTGAAGTGGGCGGCCGCCTGGAGTGATGTCTATGGCCCTCCGGCGCTGGCCGAGGTGGGGTAGAATCCGGCTCTTTGTGATAAGGTGGTTCTGGGCGGTTTTTGAAGTCCAGGGGTCAGGGTCTTCAAACTGGCATTGTAGATGAAGATGGAAACCACTTAGAATCTAGAACCACGGAACCACCCAGTATGTAAAACCTACAAGTTGCAAGTCTTTGAGATTTGGCGTCACCCCACTGGCCAACCAACCTGTACACTCGGGTGTTCTTCTTTTTGTTCTCCAAAATGTCTTGGGGGTTTTCTTCCAGGCATCTCTGCATGCCTGGCAGCAGCTGCAGCGGTTTCATGGTCTGCCCAGTGGGGCCTTTGGCGCCGACGACGCTCCGCGGCATCTTTCGGGGGAATCACAGTTGAACAGAACAACTGCACGGCCCAGGATGGAGCGTCGGGCGGTGAAATCCACGAAGCGGTCCGGTGCCGGGGCTTTTCCTCGGTGCCGTTGCCCGTGGCGCAATCGGGGGGATGCACCACGAAGGTCCGGGGGCGAGAACCGGCGCGGCCAGGCTTTTTTTGTTTTTCGGCACTGGCAATGACAAAACCTTGAGACTTTTTCGGTTCTTCTGCTTGGCTTTGGTGTCGTTCTTTTGTAGGGCCGCGCTCGGCGGCGCCGGATTGGCGGTTCGAATGTTTTGCAAGATGGGGAGAAGGCCTAGACTTCCGCTTCTCCAGAGAAGCATGCGAAAGAGGGGGTCTTTCATACACCTTTGTGCGTTTGTGCTTGGGATTGGCCATACCTACCAATACCGTTTGTATTTGTTCACAAACCAAACCCTGTAGATCAGAAGAGGGCTCCTTGTGTTGAGGGGTGGATGCTGCATTCCCTGTTCGCTCAGAGAATCTTCGATATCTGAATTTCTTTCAGGCTTGGTTGTTCAGAGTTAGAAAGAGGCGCAGGTACTGGGACGAAGTTGTCTTGGCCAAGAAATCGATCCTCTCCATCTTTTTTCAAGAACGAGAGTGAAAGCGCGCAGAGCATGGACCTAAGTCTTTAAGACTTTTGATCGAATTCAGTGTCTAAGAACACCCTGAGTTCTTTGTTGCAATCTAAGGAACATTTGGCAGGTCGAGAACTTCATCGTGGCACCGAGCTCTGTGTTGGGGAAGCCCAGAGAAGCTCCAGCCCATCCCCGGTGTTGCAACCTCGTTTCAAAGCTCTACAGAACATACATCCCTGTCAAGATTCTTTCCTCAAATCCCAAGTGGTGGTTGATTCAATAGGGATTGGTCATAAACGGTCTTGAGGATTTGATCCACAGGGGCCCAGGGGGATATATTATAACAAGAATAACAATAATGTATAAAAATTAACACATTACAACTCTATTATATATATATATGATTAATTACAACTATACTATATATTAATTGGAACTTTGTGTCAGAGCATTAAAGCATGTTTGTTGCTCTCAAGTTCCAGGGGGTTGAGGCTTTTCACCGTCTTGGACTATTCCTGTGATGGCTCAGAACCCCCTGAAACGTCAACTGGCAAGAAGGCCTTTAAACTTCAAGCCCACAAAGTCGCAAATACACACTTGTTTTTGACATCGTGTAGAACTTGCCGACTTATTAGTTCCATAGCACATAGCTTCTGATACCTGTACCTCCTCATGATTTCCCAGTTGATCACATTCCCAAGGGGCAAGAGGCCTAAAAACGATGCGTCCAGTCACCTTCAGATCTGCCGGGCCGGTCCTGGTCTCAGGTGGTGGTGGAATCCATGCGGAGCCTCGAAGAGACCTATGCCGCCCTGCCGGACAGGCACGCCCTTTTTGCTGCTACAGGGCGCGCGAATGCGCGCCCTGTCTGCGGCTCAAGCGCCCATTTTTGCTGGACAGGTCGACCCAAACAGCAGCTGACAGTGCTCTTATGGATGCACCTTGGACCCCTCGAAAGATGGCCCACACATCGCAGTCTGAGCAATTCATCATGTGAACAGCTCCAAAAAAAACCATCAAACATCCCCAAAGCCTCGCTTCGACCTCTTCACTTCATCTCGCTTCGCTCCACCATCGCTGTCCGCCTTTCTGCCGCCCAACCGCCCAGTGCGGGAGGCCCGAGCTGGTCGACGCCCTGGAGGCCTTGGCCTTCAACGCGCTGCCCGCGGCCGTGAGTGGCGACCACTGGAGCCATCAGCCACTTGAGAGCCGAAGAGCGAAGAAACCGGACGGTGGACCGTGGGTGTTTGATTACACTAGCGCACAGGCGCAAGGGGGAGGGGTTTGAATTTGCTTGGGGAGGTGTTCCAATAAAGGAAGGTTCATCCAAGAAAGGAACCAACTTTGTTGCCCATCACCCAGTTCGAGAGATTGTTGGAAGAAAGGCGCAAGCGAAACCGAAGCATGTGAACTACTCTTCCTCACCATCAAGACCGGTTCCATACCCAGTTGGATCTCGAAAATGATTACAGTAGCCATTGCTACTGGGGTGGAGGCCATTGCTATTAGCGCTTCAAGTTCCCAGAAGCTCCTTCTGTTGCAAGGATGGACGGTCCAACATTCCGGACCTTCCCAGGATGGATGAGGCAACATGTCCCAGTTTAATGGCATTTCTTGGGAGTTCATGCTCACCTCGCTTCACATGAAGCGCCGAGTTCTGTGGTTCCGAACTCTCAAATCTAGATTCTTTGGTCGTTCTTCATTTCGGTGGCACTCCAAAACCAGGCGCTGAAGTTGCTGGCACACAAGTGCTGCGCGGGAGAGATTTTTAGCGAATGCGACCTGGTTCACACACTGTCACACACTCAATGCTCAGCTCCGTTGAGGTACTTGACCCAAAACAACGCCATTTTTGCTGGCATTGCTTGGACCCTCAAGTGGCGAATGGGACCGTGTGATGGCGTGTGATCTCATGAGTCATGAGGCCCGCAGGCTGCGGAAGTTCACCTGATTTGGTTATCGGAGCTCCCTGCGGACACCTTACCCAGACACTCCATCATTGCCCCCCCCAAACCAACCACATTGATCGGCCAATACAGCAGTCCCAGACAGGTCAAGAGAACGGATGAGTTCGATGCACAACCACTCCAGAAAGGACCAAATGGACTGAAAGAAAATGACCAGAAGGGTCCAGAAGGGTCATTTGCAAGAAGAATCATGACTTGTATTATACTACTGTATATGGGTGACCTCCAACCAATGGTTTTTTTTTGCCTTTGTCGTTTCACGCACGCGTCGCATGCCATGGACACCTTCAGCATTGCGTAAGGTGCACATAAACAGATCCTCAGCAACATGCAAAAACAATCTAAATCACACTGACGAAAAGTCTGGTGGATCGTCCACAGAACTCTTCTTTACACATGGCCGCCAGGCCGCTTTCAAATTGTAGGTAGACTGCCTTCCTTGATGGAAGTACTCCCACAAAGCTGCACAAACAACTGGCCCATTCGGGAGCACGAACTGTCCACCTATGTAGGTGGTGGGAGCACCAATGGGGTTTGGTCTATTGCCTTTCTTCCAGGGGGTCAAACTGAGAGGTCTCCCTATTTGAGCTATACACCCTAATATGAATTATGTCTCTTTCTAGATCGATGAGCCAAGGGGATTTTAGACCCACAGGTTCGTGAACGTTTCACGTGTAGAACTCCATAACTCCTATCCTGGCACAAAAGCAAGACAATGCTCAACTCTTGAAGCTTCACGCTTCCCTTGGAAGGTCCTCCCAAACGTCGGTATTTCAACCGCTGGTGGTCAATCTATGGCAGTCAATCGATGGTGCTCCTTTAGGTGAACATTTGGAGGGGAGACATAGACTCGACCATTCAGTTGATTTTGGGGGGGTTCGATTTTTTTGCCCACCTGGCATGTAAATTATACATGTTTTCAGGGCCCACAGCTTCAAAAAGACTTGGTGACCACGGGTTTAAACTCCATGGTTCATCGATGGCCCTGCCGGATGGTCGTGTCTGAGACCAGTCGTCGCTGCCGAAGACCAGGAATCCGCGAGCGCCAGCGAGGGCGCTGAGGGCGAAGCGAGCCCCCTCTCAGAGGCCGGGGGTGGGAACAGGGAAGAACTGGAACAGCTCGACCGGACTAGGCGTCGGTGAGTGAGTGTCTCGGACGCGTGCGTTTTGGCAAAGGCAAGCTGCACTTTTAAAGGCTTTGATTGTACGACATTGGTTCCAAATGGATTGAACATTTCAAGATTATGTAGTTTAATTTGTCTATGGCGTTCCAAGCACCAAGGATTCCTTGGGGAGATCAACGACAACTCGCATTTGATCCGGAAAAAGATCAAAAAAGCCCGAGCTGAGCGTAGGACTCGGGTACAGGAGGTTTGTATGTAGGTAGTTCTTGCTTGTTAATCTGTTTACCACTTGAAGATACCAAAAGGAAGCAAACTTGTCCGAGACGTCCCTGCATTTGGCGCCAGCTCTTTCTCTCGCCATCACCTAGGCACTTACACCGTCTTTTCGGTTTTCAGTGCCTGAGAGGGTGTTTCCGGGAACATCAATCATCCGTTTTGTTCTGAAGCACATTCTGAGGGACACCATGTTGTGAGGTATTCCTTCACACAGGCGCACGGCGACGCTGGCGTGGTTGTATGGGGTGTTTGTTTGTTTTTTTTACATGAGAGCACACACATCCGAGCAAATGTCAGACATTCGGGAACACGTTCAAAAACCATCAGCAGTCCCACATAAGCGTGAAGATGCCAAAGAGGGCAAACTGGCCCAGGTCTTTGGCAATGTAGGCTTAGACGCCACAATGTACGGCATCTCGCCGCCCCTCGGTCGAAGACTGTGAGGTTTGGTGGTGGTGGTGGTGGTGGTGGTGGTGGGCATGAGAGTTTCACAAACCTGCGGGTGCAACGCCTTCAATGATATTCCAAGCTATTTGGTCAGCAAAACAGTTAATCATATTTGGATATTTTTGGGATTTATATAAGCTGGACGGTTCACGGGGTTTGACAGGCTGTTTGTCTCAAATCCCGATTGAAGCAATGGTTGATCAAGCCTTATACCAAACAAGCGTCTACGTTGCGAACGATTCTCAAATACAGATCGCATTGACGCACCGTAGGCACCGTTTACACCGCTGGTCGGCGTGAATTATAATCAGCGGAAGTCAAGCACTACATGAACATACAAACTGTTGTGATTCTGAGCGGTCATGATGAGGACAGCCATTTCACAGAACGTTTCACAACCATCCAAAACGGTCGCTGCCATTTGGCCCAGCCTTCTAAGGAACTTCCCCTGCTGCACGGTGAATTTCGCCCAGGGCTGGGGCAAATTTGTTGCGGGGACGCCCAAGGTTGCAGAACAGGGTCTCGCTTGTGTGACGGCAATTCAATGGTCATTTGTGGTGAGGTGGAACTGCATTGGCTCTGTTGGTTACCACCAGCGTTTGCCAAAGGCATCCAAAGATGGTTCGTTTGCCAGTGTGTTCCGTATTCGTACAGTACTTGGGAAGACCAACGTAGCATAACCTCCCTCATTGTTTTAGGGTGTGTAGAGCATTCTTTAGGGATCCACTTCCACCTTCTCAGGTTCGGTACGTAGTACAGACCCGAACCCAAATGGACATCAACGTGTGAAGCACAACACCCTCTCATGCACAGGGTGGCAGTGGATCCATAAGGAACCAACATTAGGTGGTATTTGGATGTATCTGGCATTGATCCATATTGGATGCGGATCCAATATTATATTATAGCCGCCGGGCCGCCTTATATAGCTATTATACCATCTATGGATCCAGATACTGATCCATAGCTACCTCCCTCCATTCTTGTCGATGTCCTCTTCTTGCGACTTTTGAGGGTTGCTCCTTCTCCACTGGAGGCCTTGGGCCTTTGGCTCTTCGATCCCGGTGGGGGCGGCCCAGCCTGCACGGCCGGCGAACGGACGGGGTGGCCTGAGGCGGTCGCGATTCCGAAGAATTCTATCAGAACTGGCTGGGGGGGTGAATCAAGATCAAGAAAACATTAGGAATCGTTGGATTTCTTCTGGCTGAGGGGTGAAGGGAACAGGGTTTTCAATCAAGATCAAGTCTACCAGGAGCATCCTGGCTGGGTGTTCTGGCTGGCTGGACTGCCCTACACAGGGAGCATTTTCTTGCAAATTTGCTCCCGCTGTCGAGATGAGTATACTTATATATGAGGCCTTTAATTGCTGAGGTGATTCCAAACGATGCAGACTTTCATTGTGAGAGCACATGTGGCAAGGTTCTTTCAATCAACCCCTTTTGTTTTTTTTCGAGGAGGTTCAGGGGTGGGTTTTGAATGATCATTTGAACATGTTTGGAACACTTCCAACCTTAAATCAATGTTTGATACACCAAGGTTCGGATGCTGCACCATCAAGGTTTGGACTTCTTTCATATCGAGGTCTATGGCGGCAGACCCAAATCATGCACAGTCACAATCGGATAGAGCACACCCGATGTGGAAGTCTTCATGGGCGCGTGGACTGCACGGAGAAATCTTCCATGGTCCAACCGGTCAGGTCTATGAAGTTTGTGCTACTGTATAGCTGCTCAACTAAGTTTCAGCGACGTTTGTGCAGCCTGTCGTGTGCAGCCTGTCGTGCGCCTCATTCTTAAAGAACCAGACGCTGTTCGGAACAGCTTCTCCAGGCTCTTCACCAATGCCGGTTAACCTGTTCGGTGCGGACCGACACTCGACCGAAATGCGTTCGGCCAGGCGTTCGGACCCGGTTCCCAAACCCCTTCCATTGGAGTGAAAGACATGGCTTGCCAACTCGGATGTGACTAGCCACAGGTGAATGTTCGGAAAGGGTCGGAATCTCTATATCTAGCTTCCAGGTGATTGTCATCTCCCCAAGCATTTCACAAATGTCCACATGCTGTGGTTTTCTGGACCCAAGTTGGTGATGCCATCTTCGGAGTCATCTTCTGGCGGTCACCATAGTGAGTCCCTGAGTCCTTGCCTTGCACCTCCGCTGCCTAGGTACTCCACGTGAAATGCCGCCCAGATGCACCGGTTGAGCTGCCGGGTGGGTTGTTGGACCAACCTCGGGAAACACTCTGGGGATCATTCACTAC
Source organism: Durusdinium trenchii (assembly GCA_963970005.1). Classification (NCBI taxonomy): domain Eukaryota; class Dinophyceae; order Suessiales; family Symbiodiniaceae; genus Durusdinium; species Durusdinium trenchii. Next base: position 333,452 of record CAXAMN010002336.1, read on the forward strand.
ACAAGTTTTAGTTTTTTTTTACACATTATTTTTAAAGTGTAACAACATGTTTATACATCTGTTACACGCTGTAGCAATTCTGTACAGTTCTTGTCCTGTTAGCTCGGATCAGGAACACCACGGCATGAACACACAACGGCTCTGTCATGTACATGGTTTGATGGGGAAACTCCCCAATCTCCCAGGAAAGTGTTCTTTTTCATGGTGATCCACAGGCGCCTGTGGTTGCTCCATCTCTTCGACAGAGTGGTTAGTGACACTTGCCCCCGGGATGTCACTCCGGTCACCAGTGGAAAGGGTTGACATCGCGCCGTCCATATTCGGCTCATGTTATATTCATTCAGTGTCAGGGTGTTTCGACCCAAACCAGATACAAAGTTGTACAACTTGGAAGGACACCTGGGTCCAAACGATGTTTTGTTTGAGGGGCAAACATTCCAATACCGTTAAGAATGATTTCAGTCAAAAGAAGCGGGGTACCCGGCACCCTTGAAGGTAGAGGATACCTCAACGTCATGTGTTTCTTCCTCAAGTGTCCCAACGAGGCCCTTATTGCTCTCAGCGGCTTTGGCACCGTCCACCGTCAAGCTGCCAATGCTGGAGGCACCGCGGTGACCGGGGGGCGGCCTGACCGCGGGGACCGCGGGCGGAGAGGGGCACGATTGTGGCATGGTGCGAGGTCCAAGTGGTGAGAGTATTCAGTCTACCAAAGAATCCGGGCCGTGCCGCGAAGGGGTTTGGTTCGGGTCCAACCCGAACGCCAGTCCGTTCGGATTCTTAGTACCAGCTGATACGAGCCCGTTCGGGAGCGACTGCGGAGCGAGGGCTCGGGAGCACCAATTCTTCTTCCCCCTTTTTGCAGGAAGCCGTTCGGAGCTGTACTGGGAGTTCCTCAACCCGGGCAGCTTGGTAGTTCGAAGTGGTGAGTGGTTCTTGTCTTCTCATGGTTCTAAGGTGTCATTCCTGCAGTGTCCAGTCAAGCCTCACGTGACTCAACACAGCCAGAAAGCACCACAATCAACGCCGAAAAGGATGGCTTTTTGTGGTTGCTCCAACTCGACCGCTTTTTTCTCCAACGACTCTTTGGCTCAGCGACTGCTGTTTGTTTCACCTGTTGCGGTGACACCGCGAAGCGCGCAGCGCGCGCAGGTGGAGTTGGAAACGATCTACCCCTTCAACCCCGAGGCTCGGATGTCCGATCTCCTTCTACAAATATGAGTATAAAGTTGATGTAACAAGACGTGTATGAAAAACAAACATGTAAATAAGCAATCATATAGTACCACTCTGGCTCTTAGAGTCCTAGAGTAGGACAAACATACACTGCGCTGAGAAGCCGGATGGTTCCAAGACTGACAGTGAATCTGTGGGTATCACACATCGTCGGTCAGACCACACGTACAGGTTTGACATTGCCTGGTGGAACAATCAGACCATGACTTCAGACCATCTTTTACCAGTCACACGTTTTACACCACAAGCTCCCTCCTTTTCACACCCTGATCAAATCAGACGTCTCAGTTGCTTCAGACCTGTTAATGGCATTTAATGGCATTCTTGCAAGTAGAATCCTTGGACCCTCCATCACAGATAGCAGGGGTTCGAAATTCGTTCCCCCAGATCTTCCAAGACATGAACCTAGATGTAACCTATGTCTTGGGAAGTTCTGGGTTTCCTATTTTTTTCTAATAGCGATGACCTCCAACCTACTGTACTAGCGATGGCCTCCAGCCTAATAGCGATCGCCTGATCCTGTTACTCTTGGGAAGTTCTGGGTTTCCTATGTCTTGGGTTCTTAAGGATTGTCTAAGCATGTCAAATGCATTTCGTGTTGTTCCCGCACCGCTCCAGGCCTCGCTTCGCTACGTGGTCCGAAAGGCCTCCACACCGCCGGGGCGCCGGGGCGTGCAGAGAACGTCACTCATGGCAGTCACATGGCAGTCTGAGATGTCGAATGGACTGTCCTTACTTGGTCTTGCTTTCAACCTCTTTCAACTGGAAACAACATCTCAAGTTCGACATACACCACTCAGTCGGAACCTCAAAATCACAGGGAACAGTATTCGACACCGTCGCGCGTGGATGGTTCGGGTTGGGCTCTTTTTTGGAACCTCTCGGAGTGGGCCCCCGAGGTTCCAGCTGCTGGTCCGGGTGCCGTGCTGGGCGGAGTTGTCTCGCTCCGAGGCGGAGTTGTCTCGCGCCGAAGTGGGGGGCCCGCTCTGCATTCCGTGAATTCACCCCTTTTTTTGGGTTCCATGTACATTGTCATGTCGATGGACCTTTTTTTTGAGCGGTGAATAGCTTAAGAATGAGGTGTTTGCATGCTGGTGTTTGTTCATGGATGTGGCTTTCGATGTTGCTTTGGCTCGGCTCTCAGCGGCTTCTCGTGTTCGTCGAGCTGGATGGACCTTTCGGCATCTTCGGCCTTCGACCCGAGGGATCGGGTCCAGACAGTCCAGGGGTTGTGTTTGTCTTGGGTGGTTTCAATGGTGGAGAACATCTCCACCATTCTCCGTAACAAGAAGACGATACCTCTGAACCACAGTAAGGTCTCCCATCTACGCAGCATTTCATGGATTATCAGGGTGGGTGTTGAGAAGCGTCAGATGGAAGGAGATTTTATCACTGGAACAGGTGATACCGGGACTGTTGCACGGAATTGCCAGTGCCTAGTTGGGTGTGCAGTAAGAAAGAGGCCTTGAGATACGAGACACCACGCGGACGTCCCACGTCCCACGCGGAAGCTTGGGCGACGTGTTCCCGGCCTGGGAAGCACCGAGAAGACATCGTCGGCATCTTTTTGGAAGGGGCTGATGTCACAACAGGTCGGCAAGCCAGGGAGGGCTCCAAACCCGAAAGCCTAAAGCCTAAAGGCCCTAAAGGCTCTAAAGCCGTAAAGGCCCTAAACCCCACACTCCAAAACCCACCAGGGATGGCAAAAGACCCCGGCCACCGTCCCGGAAAAAAACGTCTCCCCGCACCACTTCGCCTCCGACCACGCCAGGTCCGTGGCCCACAGGGCGCGTGGAAGGTCCCAACAGACGTCTCCCCACGTCGGGGGACCGAGGGATCTGAAGGACTCGAAACGGGACGATTCGGTTGATCTGATAGCGACGAAGCGGTCAAGAACCGACTTTCAAGGTGATATTATACCTTTTATTCAATGGGATCACCGACTTTCAACGTGATATACAGTACCGAAACGGGAGGGAACCTGAAAAGTACTTATATATTTTTTTTTTCAAGTCAACGAACCCGAACAAAAAGGCAGGTGCATACATGTACTCTTTTTTTTCCGAGGTACGAACGTGTCGACTCCAGGTAGATCACCTGGACCGGGTCACGTGGGTCACTTGATGCGGTCAGTGGATCGCAGCTCGTTGGGTCGACCGAGGCCCTTCAGTCTTCACCTTCTTAGTGGAGAAGCCGGACGTTTGGGAGGCGGAAGCCAAGGGCTGGCAATGGGAGAGGAGAAAGGACGGACGGACTTACTGTAGTTGGTGGGCCACCACCTGCTGGTCGCTGGTCGGAATGAAACACCCTCCAGATGTTCTCCATCTCTCGATGTTGTGGAGGATGCCACATCCAGCGCAGCGCCTCGCGTGATGGCCTCCCTCGCCTCGCGTGATGAGAACATCACGCAGTCGCGTGCCATCCCAGGTCCGCTTTGCGGCTCGCTGGCAGCTGGTTCTTGATCCGCAGGGCAGTGCCGGCCACTTCTCGCCGCTGGGCGAAGTCCATGGTGGATGGTGCGGGGAATCGCTCGAACGCATGGAAGCGTGGCAAGGGTATGGGTGTGGGGGGGCAGGGTTTATGCTATAGATATCTATAGACAAGGAGCTGGAGAGTGCTCCTACACTGCTATAGGTGGGCTTGTCACCTATAGCCTATAGCCAGTTTTGCTTTCACATTTTGTTTTCAGGAACCCGTTTGAGTGGTCGCCTCCGACTCCCATCTCACATCTGGAGATGTTGGGAGAGTGGTTTCACTACTACATGGGTGTGTATTAAAATAGGGAGCCCCTGGAAGAAGGAAAATAGACAAAAACAAGGGGGTCTCCCTCACTTGAAGGACTCTCAACAATTCTGTCCTCAGCCTGAAGCCTGTTTCATGCATGGCTTACACAGAAAAAGTTATATACAATTGCCCCCCCAACATGTGCCAGTATGTCCCAGTCCAACATCAGTTGCGAGCGTCAATCATTCTTCTCCAGACACCTTGGGCCTTCACTCTCGATGGGACAGGTTAGGGATCGGACGTGTGAAGCGCATCGATATCATGATACAGTACGTTGAATTCCACTCAGAGTTGAGAAAGATAAGGCATGCCACAACTGTGTGACAATGAATCAATCAAACTTTCACCTTTGATGGACTTTAAAAGAACCACTCATCACCAAGCCAGATCCCATTTTCATCACGTCTTGCCTCAAGGCTAGGTCCTCTGATCTTCGTGAAGCCCCTGGCGCATCAAGCTGTTCCAGTGCCCCTGGATGGTGCGGAGGGAGACGGAAAAAAACACACAGAAATCGAGACGGATGGGGATCGGTGTGGAATTCTTCGGAAGGACACCTTTCGTTTTTCCAGTTTCTTCCAGGAGATGGTCATGCGAAACATAAACGAAAGCAGTTCCGTTCGTTCCGTTCGGGGTCACCCATGAAAGCCCCTGCACTACTTATGGATCTCCATTGGGCACCCCTTGGAAGGTCCAGGTCTGTTTTTATTCCAGCTCAGGTCTTCGAGTCCAAAAAGGGTCGCTTGTGGGAGTTGGTGGTCCCTCCTCTTGCGAAGAGCGCTTGTGGGAGTCCGTCCGTGTCGAAAAAAACACCGAGGACACGAGCAGTCACGAGCATCGCGAGGCAAACCTAGTGAAAGAGGATCCAATCCCAGACACGACCGGTGGGACTGGAAGAGATGCCGATCAGGGAACATGGATGGTTGCAAATAGGGGGGTCCCTCCTCGGCGGGCACCAAAGAAAAAGAACACGCTTATACCGATGGTTTGTCGTATTACCTGTAACAGTCAGTAAACAATTAAATCATCATTTTTTGAATAAGGCCTGCAACCTAACCATCATCATCCACTGTTACAGGTAGTAGGATAGACCCACGATTATACCGATGTATCCCGCATAATACCACGTAGACCTTTGGGAGAAGAAATAAGGGATCCCCCGGGGTTCCATTCACACACTGCCTCCTTTTTTTTTTTGGCACAGTTCTTACTATGTTCCCCTGCGTAACTCCCCAATTCTTTGGCCGGTTCTAGGGTCGGCAACTAAAGGCAATAAGCAAGAATGATGTCTGACTACAGATGACCCGAGTCTATATTCCTTTATATACTTCAATGTGGCCAAACTATGGACTTCTAGGCTAAGGGTATATACTAGCATGATGTCACCACCCTCCCAAAAAAGAGCCTTTAAACAAACATGTGTGACAAGGAACACCGTCCTCCAGGTAATCACAACCCTTTGATGCCGGGTGACCCGTCAGCTGACCGCTGACCCATGTGATGTGTCGCTGTGCTCCTGTTGGATCGGATAGACCAAAGGCCATCCGCAACGCGGGTTTGAGCCACGACATGTGGATTTCTCCGAGAGCGACCTGAGGTTACCGATTTTTTTTGGGTTACCTTAATTAAAGGGTTCACCATTTTCTCCCAACAAAATCCCATGTCCCTCCCACCAAAAAACCTGCAAAACACATGCAGATGGGCCATATGGGCCTGGTCCAAATCCGCCTCCAGCTGTGAGGCACGGGCTGGGAGGAGGAACGCCATGTCGAGTGTTTCACTTGGTCCTTGGTGTTCATGGTAGCCACAAAACATCTGTTCAACGGGACACTCGATTCATATATGGAATCCGTATGCTCTTCTTTCTGGTCACGAGGTGCTCACACGGTCAGGAGGTGCTCAGACACTTCATGTCATACATATTACTGACATTTTTTCACAAGTGTTTTCAGGGGTCATAGATTCCATACCAGGACCCGACTACAGGTCTCCTCTGGTGGCTGAAATGCAGACTTAAACGTCGCAGGTGGTGACCTAACAGGGGGCGTGTTTGATGGAGTGTTTGAGTATGTGCACATGAGTATTGTAAGTCGCAGGATCATTGCAATCGCCTTGAAATGGTTCTCCACGTTGACATGTCGAGATGTCGGAACCACGGACCCTCGGTACCCGGCTCCAAAGCAACATGCTCGGACTTCTTCTTTTGCAACAAACATGCACCGAACAGGGTGGGTCTTAGTCAAAAGCAAGAAGGAAGGTGGTCCTTCGGGCAAGGGTCGTGGTCCAGCTTCTGAGAAGAAGGAAGGTGGCCCTTCTGAGAAGACTCTTTCATCATCCCGAAGTCAATCAATTCGCATCCTTGTTCACTGGAATCAACCTCCTTTTTAAATCTCTAAACCTCCTGAGCTGTGGGGGGGGTGAACAGAATTCTCACACTGAACTCGCACAGAAAACACACACACTCCGAACCCCGTCCAAACCCTGCAGGGACGAGATGTTGCTGCCCACGGAAGATTGGGTGCCGTGGCACCTCAAGCAACCTCGGGGGGGGGGGCGTCAACGAGCCCCGGACGGGGAGTGTCCTTTTGGATCTGGATTTCCAGATTGTCCAGATCCTCAGGTGGTTCGACCCCCCTGGAACCCCCTTCGAAACCCGACCGAAACGGAGGTAGGCCAGGAGCCCTCGGGCTTAGTGACGGATTTTCTGTGAGATTACTGGGACTTCAATACATCTCCAATGGTTGAGTCGAGCCATGGCACGACCGACACCTCGAACGGCGCGCACGACCGACACCGAAAGCCCCCTGTCTGGTGTGTTGCGGTGTTTCTGTGTGTCAGGTCCCACAGCACTGCTCGGCACCGCTCTTCTGCTTCATTGTAAGGAACCGCAGGCCCGACTTCATGGACAAGTTGCTCGAATTCATGAGTTATAATGATTTAACAGTTGTATTATATGTCAAAGCACCCTTTGCTGGTTTCTGAATTTCACTCTGGATGTTCCATAGGGAAATACCAACGGACAGTTCACCTATGGATCGGATCCAACTGACTTGCTAAAGCGCCTAGGCCAAGCCGCTGTTCTTTCTAAGTGCAAGTTCCTAAGCCAGCCGCGCCGAAAGAAACGCATCTCAAAAGCTTCCTCACATGCGGATTTGATCTCTAGCTAAGGGCTTTCCCAAAAGATGTTGAGCATTTATTTTGACAAAGGCGCATTCAGATACTCGAGTATTAAGCAGGATCTGCAACGGTTTTCTTGTAAGGCCAAGAATCCCTCGATTGACATGAACCTCCGAAAGAAGTTTGTAGGACTCCTTGGAAGTCGTCTTCCAACTTTCAGCAGTGCAAGGAACGATTCACATCAATTTACCAACTTAGTGACTGACTGACTCACCCACCAAGCAAATTGACTGACTCACCGAGCAATGCCCGAGCAAGATTCACCTCTCGTTTGCCTAAGGCCTGGGTCTACTTCCTGAACGAGTCCTGGGAAGAAGGCCTGGAAATGGGTCGAGGTGTCCAAGTGTGCCATCGATTCTGTCAGGATTCCATGCGGAGGAAGGTAGCGGAAGGTCGTAACGTGCGAATGCCAGCTTCATTTCTTTATGAGATATGAATGGCATCTGCAAGGGTGATCTGATCTCTTCAGCGGACGATGCTCAAGATTTCGTTCCCATTTTTGAAGCCTTGAGACTGGTGCTCATGTTGGGTTGGACGAGATTTCTGAAATGCAGTGCTTGTGAATATGTTCAAGAGGCAGTGTCCAACGACCAAGCAGGAATTCCATGTCCACATCATGCAGAGTACGGTTGTGCAGGGCAGATGGAGTTGCTGAAAAGAGGCTTCAAATGGCTGGGAAAGACCCGACAGGTTTCTGAAGAGGCCACCACTGGCTCGTGTGTTTGCAAGCATCCTGCTGCCACTTTGAAAGTTTGCACCATGTCAGGCGAGATTGTTGAGATTGGTGTGGGTTCAAGCTGGACTGTGTCAGATGCAAAGATGCGGCTTGCGAACAAAATCAAGATTCCAGCTCGTGAGCAATGCTGGGTTATGGACCAGATGCTCCTACAGGATTCCTCTTTGATAGTCAAACTTGCACAGACAGACGGCTCTCCTCCAATTTCATTGGCACGGCGCGACCCAGAAGTGGCAGAGTGGATGGAACGCATCGCATCAGACTGGAGCTGTGTTCAGACAGCTGCAAACATTCCAGGAAAGATCTGGAAGTCCAGTCACCAGCTTTTTGCGTAGTAGGCGACTTTTTACGGAAAGTGATTCATATTATATATAGAGTGTTTGCTAGTAGTATTTGCTGTTATTTTCGGATCATGTTCCTTCCAGATCCTTTAAGCCGAGGTGAGGTTGTTTTGGAGATCATGCGCCAGTCCAACAAGGCTCTTCGATATGCCGACGCAGAGCTGCTCGAGGATATCAATTTCCTGCGGCAGGCGTGCGAGCTGCGCGGGCTTCGCGGGCTGCGCGCTGCGCCTGGGCTGCGCGCTGCGCCTGACAGTGCCAGTCCGGAATCCACCGCATGGATTCAAACCATTGCAGATGTGAAACTCTATTTGTGTTATGCCCTGAAGCTGGAGGATATAGGCATGGCTCGAAAGGCAATTCAATGCCAGGATGTGATTGCTAAAGCAGATGGAGCTGACATTGCGACCTTTGTGGTCTTTGCATTCTTTTGCGACCCTTTGAAGTCAGAAAGGGACAGCCTTTTGGCATTCCTACTGCCACTTTCTTTTTCCGCATTGTCCTTTGGCTTCTGTTCTAGAGCAACCACAGACTTGAGCTTAGCTCAAGCCTTGTTGCCTAAAAAACCGAGTCGCTGGAGTGGCGACCAGGGAAAGCAACCGGTTACTCAGCTTGCCCACCACCAGGCTTTCAGGTGCGGATTTCTCTCTACATGTTTTGCTGGCTCATCAGCGTCAGTTGACCATCCAAGAGTTCGATCATTTTCTAAACGCTTGTTGCAGCAGGAGAGATGTGGTGCCCATCAGTGAGGCGCGGGAACTCTTGACTGCCTGCCTGTCGCGTTCCTGTGACTTGGAAAAGCTTACAGGTATCTTGACTTGGGCAAGTGAAAGTGACTACAGTGGATTTGTGCAGTTCATCATGGAGAAGGATGTTGCTGTGCAATTTCTAGCAAACATGTCTCAGAAGCGCCGCGCTTGTCTGTTCGAAGAGTTTCTGACTGCTTGGGGAGGGCTGGAAGAGATCGTGGCTATGATCTCTAAGAACCACCAAGAGGTTCAAAGCCTTTTGCGATGGGCCACTCATCAACGAGACGCTGCGATTTGTTGCTCCGAAAAACTGGGCGCAACATTTGCCCATCTGATGAACCATGGGCTGCACGCTACAGAGGCTGATGCTGACGTGGGCCAGATGCTCCTTCGCCTTTTCCTTGCTGGGGCTGCCCTTCCAGACAACATCTCCGAGACTGTGCCGTTGGAATGGCTCAAGTGTCTTATGGATTTGGAGGGAAGTGAGCCCTGGGTTGCCGGCACTTTGCTGATGCGAATGGAGCAGTGCGATGACGACGATCTCAGGAGCAAGTTCTCAGATATTTGGTGTCCTGTCTGGGGCAACTTGCAAAAAGAAGATTGCCATAGAGCCGTTGGGCTTGTAGTCAGGTCAGCTGGGTCCATGGCTCCCGAGGTTATAGATGTCACGAAGCTAATCAATCAATTTGATTTTTTGTATACACAGAAATCACACATGCCAGTTGTGGCTTGTCAGCTCGGCATAGTATTTCGTCATGCCATGGTTTCAGCTTTGAGTGATGAACCTGCCAGTGCTCCATGGTTTCGTCCAAGACTTCGACCCTCAGGTGGTGCAACCTGTCCGCTGATGCGAAGGCGTCCGTCTTTCCCATCCAAGTGTTGAGGACGGGGTGCTGCTTCAGCAGCGAAGAGTGGATGATTTGATCCAGTGGTTCCTTTTTTTTATAACCTGGAGGACTCGCGACTAGTCCACACACACACACACACGCACGCACTCAGTCACATATCATTTATCAATGATTCATCCATTCCTGGAGTTGTTTTGTTAGAGCAGACCAAAACAGACCGAACAACCGCGAGGAATTTACCTCTGCATCTTTTGGATGGTGCGGCTCTTGACGTTCTATTCTCACCCGAGCTACCTCCACAGACCAGCAGTATCTATGCCATCCAGATGGGAGAACACAATCGCAAGAAATTGCAAGAAACTCAGGATGATCTGCAGAAAACCTATCAACAGTTGGAGCGAATGGAGGAAGCCTTGAAAGAAGTTGATTACAAGTTGGACAGAGTTTCCAAAGCTGCTTCAGCAGCCCAGAGAGACGCGGATGAAGCTTCTTCCGAAGCGTCGACGGCTGCAAGACTTGCGAGAGATGCGGAAAGACTTGCGAGAGACGCCAAAGACACTGCCGAAAGGGCTGAACGAGCTGCTCGGTCCGGGTGATTCAGCCTTTGCCTATACTGTACCCGGCATTTGGCGCTCTGTGAGGTGCTCTGACCTCGTGCTGGAGTTGAGGTTTCTCCGGTTGTAAAGCCATCCGTGTTCTCGGTCCTGTGAGGAGTCCAAGCCTGTAACACCCGGCGCAGATCGCACAGTGCGCAGAGAATAAAAGCACAGATGCGACAAGTGGCGCTGAATAAAGGGTGATGACAATTAACATCGATTAACTGACCGGAGCAGGGACTAGCACATGCTTCATGCAGACAACAATAGTCTATACTTGTTCAGCATGTTCAAAACACCTTTGGATCAGCTGTGGATCGAATTAGCGAGGTCTCCCATGGTCTCTCCACGTAATTAGGATTCGAGTGGGAAAGGTTTGAAATCAGCTTGAACTTCAAGAAGCGCCGCTTTTGTGTGGCCAGTGTAATGGTACGTATACAGTATAGTGTATATAACTTATATAACTATATAGTTATTTACTATAACTACATAATACTACATACATGATATACGTGTATTTCATTGTGTATACTTTAACAGCAGTCTCAAACAAATCAGACCTTTTGCACCCATATCCCGTCCCCCCAAAACCACTAGTTTAAAACGCCATGCTCCGACGAGGTCCCATCCTGCTTCCCGAGGCCTCGAGTCCCAGATGCTCGAGTCCGTGGTGACTCGGCGTGCCGGTGACGTCGACGTGGGTTGCTGCGGATCGCAGCGGTCGCAGCGGTGCAGTCGATGAACCCACGCGGTGGAGCGATGCTCAGTCGAACACGAAAGAGGGAGAAAACGGAGGAAAAAGGCTCTGCCCCCCAAAAAGGACGATCTCCTGAATTCATGTGCCCAGTGTGTGAAGAACACCCGGTGGGTTGGTGCCCCGACCAAAAGGAGACGACAAAAGAGAGATCGAGTCCGACCATGTCGGAGCGGGACTCGACAGATCGGCGCGGGTCGGTCGAAGGTGCTTGGGATCGAAGCCTTCCTCCCAGTGGTCGATGGAGGGAGCGTCGGACGCTGGAACACTTGTATCTAGTAGGTTGGAGGCCATCGCTAGTAGGGTCCCTAGAGTGCTTTCGAGCGATTGGGTCCAGGTCTGTAGCCATGGACCCCTATGGACCCCTATTCCAATACACCAACCCTCCCACTGAGCCAATCTCTTAGACATAACCACCGCCCTTCATGGCACCGTCAAATCCCAGACACTCCATATCAAGCCAGTCCGGAGGTCCGTTGGCTGGCCACATCCCCATATCTGGAGACGCGAACTTCCCATTGGAGTGGTTGGCTCGCTGGGCACATCCAAGGCCCACTTCGACCGTTGCCCCAGCGCCTTTGTGCCCGGCGCTCTGTGGCGCTCCTGGGCGAAGACGCCAAGGCGACGCCACAAGCTCGGGAGGCTCGGGAGGCATGCCTCGGTCACTCATCCGGAAAAGGCAGAAGGTGGCGAACATGGAAATTAAAGAGCATGTTCCTTCACAGTGTTCTTTCTTTTGATCCTGATGGTTGTGGTCCTTGTTTTTGGTTGGGAGTGTTGGACAGCCCGTGGGATGGCAGGCTAGAGCGAAGAGTGGACGTTGCCGCAACAGAGTTCTCCAGATCTTTTTCTCACTTCAAGGACTTGGCAGCCAGTTGCCCTGTTGGCTATGGTGGCTATGGGTCAGAACCCAGACATGCGACATTCGATCAATAGATGTCCTGCGGTAGACGATCTCTTTCCTGTTCACCTGGATGTGGAAGCTGTTTGAAAGGACGCTTCGGGAGACAACGACGTGTGTATATAGACTGGTCTGAGACCTGAGTCCCAAAGACCAAGCTGCAAAGGCTTGACAGATGAATCGAGACCTCTTCTTAGCTCCTTTTCTTTCCATGAGCATGGATCAAAGTGCGTAGCAGGCGTGCTACACGCATGCACAGCAGGTCTATGACATTCTATGACCCCAGTGGCTGTATTTAGACTGCCTGAATAGGGGTGCATGACATTACAGAAAGCTGCAAAGGGCAAACAACTCTTCGTCACCTGCCAGGACCTGCCCACACCCTAGACATCCATAGGCTGCATGTTTCTTCCTGCGAGAATCAAGGCTGCCGTGTTCGATGCAAAACACCAGACAAAGCCGTGTTCGATGCGCTCTGTTCTTGACAAGTCCCTCTACAATCTCAAAACTACATCCCTTTAAGCATGAAAAAACGACATGTCATCCCTTTAAGATGATCCCTTTAAGCATGAACACTCCCTTTTCAACATGGCGAACCGTTCCTCACCACGAGTTCACGAACACCACGAGTGCGTCCGGATCGCCAGTCCTGGTGTCCAAGTGCCGCCACAACCAGAGGTGGGCGAGACGAAGCTGAAGGATCAGAAACGGGTTCTTTATCACAAAGGATCTGAATGGTCAACCATGGTCCACCATGGTCAACCATCAGTGAAGGTGGTTTTGGTTGAGAGGTGAGAGGGCAGTCGTATTACTAGAAAATCATGGGTTAGGTCAGTGCCATTCCCGCAAAATGCAAGCGACAGATGATCACATGTTTGCCACTCAGGCCTTTCATTCTCTGCATGCAGGTTTCTTGTGTCCTTTCATGGGTGGTCTGGTCACCAAACCATCAGAAGATAGTCAATGATAGACTCAGTCCAAAGTTTTTTTTGATAGTCAGATGATCGTCAATGATTATCAATTTACGTATTATACTCAATGATCTCTGATGCATGGGTTTTCAGTTCTTCTTTGGTCGTGATCTAAGTCACCTCAGCTCCAGCTGCGACTCGGCAGGTACCAGACTTTGGCCCCATCACGCGGCTTCTTGGTGCGACCGACGGGACGAGGGACCTCGGCCGACCGGCCGAGGCCCCACGTTTTTTAAAGCTAGCGTCCTTGCTCCGTTCGTAGCGATGCCCTTTGTTACGAACGTAGCTTCTTGCTACTAGTAAGGCCAGGAGCTACCAGTAGCGTCCTTGCTCCTGTTGTTTTGTTGCTTTCTCAGGTTTAAAATTGAAAAGACACTGACTGATGCATACATACTCTTGCTAAGAACATAATGTGTGGGTCAAGCATAAGCATATATTAATCAAATACATCTCGCTACATAAGAATCACTGGAAGGTCAACTGATGTTGATTGCAAGTGGTAAGTAACAGGAGGGCACCCTCGGTTTAGCACTCTTGAAGAGAACTCAACAAGACACAAACATGACAGGCACAAACAAGAAATTGAGAATGCTACGGTGATTCCTTGTCACCCGGGACCCATGCTCATGGCATGGCCTTGACAAAAACATTCCCACGGAAGAGGGGAGATTTGGAGATGTTGTTTTGGTGTTTGTTCACCCTCCCCCTCCACCGTTCTTCCACTCACCCTCCTTCAGCCGCACATGGGCTGCCTTTGGCCGAGGGGCCATGACCGAGGTTGGAACTGCAGCCCATGGGATGCACAAAGTTGCGTATGGTGCCCAGCCGAAGCTGGTGGTGCCTCCGCTGGTGCTGCACGTTGTGCGCAGAAATAGGGGTACACTCCCTGAAAGAATCATGGAAGTGGAGTTCTTCTCTACCTGTTTTGTAGAGAAAGAAGGTCATTCAAGGGCCCCCTTCCATAATTGTTTCAGAGAGTGTAAGTGAACCTCGGGCGGGGCATCCCCATTCAAGGTGAAGCGAGGGACGTTCAGTCAGGGTTCTGTTCGCACGGATTCGGGGGCAGAATTGGATGGAAGCACGTTGAGTTTGAGACTGGTGTCTTGGGTGACTGCACTCATTGCTTTGGGGGGAGTCCTAGACCATATGGCCCGGCCACATCATTTGTTTATCACCTTATCCTTGAACAGACCTGAGTTTTCAATAGTTTTCAGACAACAAGAAGCTAATTCCAAAGACATGCCGCTTTGAGACCATTCTGCTGCTATGACATATCTCGCTTTGCATCGCTGTTGATCGGGGCTTTAACAGGTGACCACACGGGCTTGCTTCTAGTTTACCAAACTCCATAGTCATGGCCTGGTGGTAATTTACCAAACTCCCCACATCCACTCGCCCCGACCCAGGCATGACGCAGCTGCCCATTCGCTGGCACCGTGGTCGTGGGGCGAACGAAAAAGGGGGCGAACGACTGCCGTGGTGAGCAGCGAAGTCGTTGGGAGAACGATCAGGTCTAACAACCCAAACGACCCAGTCGTTGCCCGTGAACGACTCTGAAAAGGAGCGTGAACGACTGTTTAACCTATACCGGCCTATACAATATCTGAACTTAGGGAACGACCATGACTGGGGGTGTTTCTTCCGTTGAATTTGGGGGGGGCAACCCGGATACATGGGTTTTGAACCCCAAAAACGTCCCCCCATGTATTTTTTCCAGGGAGTCGAACTGGGAGGTCTCCTGTTTCAATACACGCCCATGTAGACGCTTGATGCTTGATGATATTTGACCCATGTAGTCGCCTGGAGAGCTTTTGCCATCGCACAGATATCACACAGTGCCTGTATGGAATGTTGTCTAGCAGTACTTCTGCACCCTCGGACCGATGCTCGGCAACTCAAGGCACAAAGCTTTGCCCTTCACGACATGAAAAGACTACTAGTAGCAAGAAGCTACGCACGTAGCTCCTGGCATTACTAGGAGCAAGGACGCTACTAGTAGCTGCTGGCATGAACATGAATTGCCATGTGTTCACAAATGAACTCTGGCGGCTACGGCCACAGACAGCGAGAAAGTCAGTAGTGTTCACACATTGCTATCGATTGGCAACGCCATGTCTTCACAAGGAGCGCCGCCAGCTGCCAGCCTTTTTACATCTCCCATTGCACGTGATTGGAATGTAAATCCTCCATGTCTTGCCTGTTGGTTGGGTTGTCATGTGCCTCAATGTACAAGGGGGGAATCGTGTGCAATGCAACCTTGCAACAGAGTCAATCAAACACGCTCAATCAAATTGTTGAGGTCGTTTTATCACTTAGTATTCGTCAAGCACATGCATGCAACCAGCCTTGTTCCTGTGATACTCTTGTCAAAGCCATCATCAGTCAGGAATGTGAAATATCATCGACAGGTCCTTCTTCAAGCCATATCAGTCAGCTTCTCAACGCAATATCAATCAGACATGGACTTGGTCAGCTGACCTGTCGATGATGCCAGCACCCTCCATAGGCAGGGCCGGACGTGAGTGGGGCGTTTGTGAGCATGTTTGTTGCCTATGCGGCGCGGCAAAAAGCTGAGTGTCTTGCGCCATTGATTGCTTTGGCAACCAAAAAACATGTGTAACATTGTGTAAGTGTTGGTTGGGCGATTTGTTTGCTTGTCATCCTCCAAAAAGCCAAGCACATGGACCGTTGAGGTGTCCTTTGTCACCCTGACCTTCTTCCCTTCTGCGCAGGCAGCCCAGCCCCAGTCGACAGAGCGGTAGCGCCAGGCGCGAGGGTTTTTACCGATCTGAGTGAGGCTGGTGGAATCGTCACACACAATTTCGGATTATGCACCTGGGAGTCAAAGAATATAGTAGAATGGTCTTCACGTACCTGAAATGGACTATATATATGAATATATTTACTTCAGTGGGTCAAAACCGAACTGGACTTCTAGGTTGAATGCACATGCTGAAGGCATCGTTTTTGGCGGATTGGGCGGCTGACTGTTCTGAACCTCGAGCGACTGACTGACTGCGTTCCCTTGACCAAAGAGAGGCGTTGTCAAAGGTCCTTTTCACCCCATCAGTACAGGAAACTCCTTTTGTAGGCAATTCATTGAACTTTTGGGGACAACTGACACTGCCGGAGAAGTTGAAATCAGCAAACATTGGTCTTAGTCTTTTTGTCTTCTCTGAAACGGATTTGTCCCAGTTCCAGTTTTGTTTTACATTTCTTCTCAACAACCCCTCACACCACTACTTTCAATTCCAAGACTCAAGCATGAACACCAGAATTCACCCCACACAGATGTTTTGATGTTCCTCCAATACAGAAACCAAGTGAAGGCACCTCTGCGGGAGGCCCATAGCCTTGCGCCCGGTGCCTCTTCATCTCCTTCAAATTCTCATTGCTTCATTTCAAAAGGGGTTGCACCGATGACCAAAGAAGAGCAATGTTCCATCAAGAAAGCCATCGATGCTGATAGTGATAGATTCAGGCCGCGTGTTCACTTTCACCGGTCATTCAGGTTTTTCCCTTGAGGCTTGCTTCAAGCAGAGGATGAGAACACGGAAGATTGCTCCCAGTCTTGCTGTCCCACTGGTGCCCGAGTTACCCCGCGCGGCTGGGGCTGGGAGGGCCAATGATCGGGTCTTGTTCTTGGTCGCCAGGCTTTTCGCCCTATGCCCGAGAGCTCAGTGGGGTTTACTTCCACCCCAATGTCTGTAGAGGTCTTGACCGCCCTGGAGTTGGTCATACAGAGTCATGAATGTCCCCACGGCTCCTTTGGAAGTTTTCAAGACCAGACTGGACCGACCGGTCAGACTTTACACCGGCCACATGGGTTCCGGCATAGAAGCTGTGTTTCTTCATCCAGCGGCGTCTTTTTTCGTACACTCGTCCCGCTGGGGCCGGGTGTTGGAGTTTTCACCACGGGATGAAGATGGGACTTTTGGGAAGTGACTGCTTCGTTGGAAATCGAAGGGAAGACGCTTTTTCTGGACCGAGACACGACCTGTTTGGGACCGCCATAATTGCATCTCAGTTGGGGTGGTTGAAAACGGGTCAATGGGGCGGCACATGTTCCGTACATGGAGTGTATGGCCTACTGAGTTGATGAATAAGCCTCCCTCATCGGTTGCATGGTGAAGCATCCTCCATCTCTCTCTATATATCCGAGGGTTCAATTCAACCTGGAAATCCATAGCAAGGCCGTCAAGGACCCAGAGTCAGTGTCCAGCTGTGTTTCAAAACCTTTGAGTACCCGTGTCAATCTGTCTGGGTGTCCTGGCTAGACTGTAGACCCCAGCACTGCTAGACTGGACCATACTGGACCTCCAACCAGGACACCCAGAAGGGATAATCCAGGTACCCAGTCAGATCAGTGAATCACCTGCAGGACCAGACGGAGACCTTGGAGACCTCAAAACCGCCGGCCCGACACTGAGGCCGCGCCCCCTTCGATGTGGCTTCAACCACCGCAGGCTGGTGCATGATTTTTGTTTATTAGACAATCATGGATCATCATTATCGTTCATGTGTTTGTCTTTTGAACTGTTTCGAGTTTAAAGTAGTCCAACGACCGTGGCACCATACCGATATACCGAAGTCGGGCCCGGCTTCGCCCGACTTCGCCCGCCGCTGACTTCGACAGGGCCTTCCCATGCCCGCGCCCATTGTCATGCCTTCGTTGGATGCTTTGGAGCCAGCGAGTTGGGAGCAGCAGCCAGGGGGCCCAGGAGGCGCAAGAGATGAATGATGTTTCGATGTGGACTGTGGATGAACAGAACGAAACCTGAAAAGCCATGTGGCCAACCTCTTCAGGGTTAGGGGGTTGAAATATCATCGAGAGTATATACATATACAGTATACGGTGTACATTGAATTGTTACATGTAAGCCTTCCTATAGCAGCAGTTCTATGGAGTTAGGTGCCTTCCCGACCGGACTGGTCTGACTGCTGTCGGGCTGGCCTCTGTCACACACCCACTGAGTCCCGGATGGGGTGAGCCAAAGCCATTCCGGATTGTGAACTAGATGGACCCTCCATCTTCGGCCTAACCAAGAACTCGCCGTCCACACTGGGAGCCCGGGAGACCTGCCCATCCCCAATCTAGTCGAGCTGAAACACCTGAGGGCCGACCTGGCGAACAAAGCGCGGCAGATGGAGGCGTTGAGCTAAGGACCTGACAGGTTTTTGGACTGTCGTAGACGCACCAGGTGACAGGATTTTTGATGTTAAACAAGTCTTTCTCCACTCTCCTTGCTGGTAAACACTCACACCAACACCCTCGAAAACCAGGGTTGCACCTACCATAGACCGGTCTATATCAGTTATATCAGACTACCAGTCCATGTCGGAGTGCTTATTGGAGCGTGAAGAGGGTGCCGCTGTCACAGACGAAATACCACCGCATGGATCCCTGGCTCATCTGAGTCACCTCCGAAATGGAGAGAGAGTGACCACAAACTCCAGAATTCAAGGTCCGGGGGCAGGGGTCACGGATTCTGAAACCAGCAATTAAAAGTTGAAGAAAGTTCCCCAGAACCGGGGGTGTGTCTTTGTTTGGGAGACCATCAACCAAGGGATGTGGGGTCACTGATAAAGAACATTCACTTTGCCCGCTTTTGCTCGGATCGGGTGATATTTTGTGCATGTTCCTGTTTATTCTATTTTTTTTTTTCATCTCCTTGCATGGGCAAGAGGTGTTTATAGTTTGTAGATTTGACTGATTTGAGAATTCCGGACGTTCTGATCGAGGAAGACACCCCAACCTGCGAGGCTTTGCAAAACCACTTGGCCTCTCTGCAGCGGGCGGTGGTGAATGAACGCGAGCGCGTTGAAAGCCCAGCATGGTGATGTGGGTAGTGTGAGGATCAAGTGGTCAAGTGTTGCTTGAGCAGTATTCAGTTGTTTTATCCTTTGCATGTCAAAGGTCAACAACTGAATTTGTTACATCAATGTTCAATAAGGATGTTGTTTTTCTTTCTCCACCGAATCACGCAAACGACTTCTTCGCCTGCATCAGACAATTGAAATCAGCTGAAGCTCCACGCCCCGTGAAAAAAACTATATATACGCTCAGGATCGTTCAGGTGCAACCTTCAGGATGCATCTTGGGAAATGGTTGAGATCGATACCCTTCACCTACCTGCCAAAAAAGAGTTGATAGCCCGAAACCTCCTTTTTCTGGGGCTTGGCGGACGCCCGTCCTCCAGCAAGAACAGGTGGAGTTCGTTCGGTTGACCCACGGATCGGTTGAAGCATCTGGAGTTCAAACGATCCTTCAGGTCACCCCAGAATGAGGGGAAACATCATGGAACATCTACAGGTCACCCCAAAAAGTGTATGGGTTGGGTTTCCTGTAGATGTTTCCCTTAAATCGATTCTAGGAGCAAATGGCATTACGAACGGGGCGCTCCTGGCATGACTACTAAGTAGCAGCAAGAGGACGCTACGAACGGAACAAAGGGCATCGCTACGAACGGAGCAAATGCGTTTTAGGAGAGAGGTGTTGACCAGGTCGGACATGCTGCGGCTTTCCAGCGCTAGAGCGGGGTCCGTGTACCCCCTTCCCCCACGAAAACGGCGCTTGCCACGGGTTCGGCCGTAAAATGGAAGGAGCCATCCAGGAAGCCAAACGCCCCATCCACTGAAGTGTTCGGCAAGGCAGAAAAGAGCAACCTTTTATGACTATAACTATATACCTGTTCATGATGATCATGAGGTTCACACAGTCCAAAACCTACAGTCATCTTTTCACTGACATGTCGTGATTTCCGCCCGGACCGGGCCCTGATCCGTGTCCGCTCGCCTTTTCGGCCTTGAGGCGGCTCGCTCTGAGGGATTACTTCGGTTGAAGGAGGAGGCCTCGATCCGCTGGCTCGCCGTCCGGGGCGGCGGCGGACACCCGCCACCGGTAACAGGTTGACGAAGGCGGCGAGCAGCGAGGTTTAAGACGTCTAGGCGGTGGTGGTTCGCCGAGGTTGGTGGACGAAATGTTGACGAAGGCCCAAGGCTGCGTCACTGGTGAGCCTGAGCTCTGATTCGTTTGATGATATACTCATCCACCCTAATTAATGTAGCTCCCATCCACCCTAATTAATACGCCATAGTAAACCCTTCCGATTGAATTGAAACACCTCTTCATATATGGGGGGTTTATTAATCAAGAGTCTACATTACAAAAAAACGCCACTCAGAGGTGCTGCGTCGTTCTGAGTTCTGCACATGCGCGTCAGCTGCTACGATGCAGGGACACCGCACGTCCTTTTTTTCTCCTGCTGGGCTTGGAACATCATCTAACGGTGCTCAGATTTCTGTGCTCAATCCTTCATGCGATTCTTTGTATACAGCATGCGGCAAGGTGGGTGGTTCTTTGAAGTGGCATGGCATGGCGCGGCTTTCGGGTGGATGGTTCTGCACGTCTCGTGGCCCATTTGGCGCAACTTTTCTCAGTGGTCTGCCACGCAAAAACCATTCCGTCCTGGACCCAATTCGTCGCCTCCATCGTTCGTGGAACCTACACATCACCGGCAGAGGATGGCAGTGGATCCCTCTAGTCTTGAAGTCGACCAGTACAAGCACCACCAAGTATAGTATACCTGTTTGTTGTTCCGGTCGTGTCGCATTTGGTCAGGTACTTGAAGTATCTTGAAGTCGGGTCCAGGGTCACCAACAAGTCACTAACAAGTCACAAAACCCTTCCCCAAGAATCCTTACACTCTCCATGGGGTTACGCAGAGGTCCGTACCCCTCAGAGTTCCCTTCCGATTGCTTCGGGCCCGGATTCTTACGGAGGTCCAAAACAAAACAAAACAACTCTGTGTGGCACTCTTCGGTTCGCACAACACGGTTTTTTTTTTTTGCCAAGCATAAAATCACACCTTTCTTGTTTTCCATTCGCTGAATCAGAAAACGACGCTGCCGCACGTTCAGCACGTTCAGAAAACGGGTTCCGTGCGTGTTCGCACTGCGTTTCGTGGCTGCGTTCGTCGTGCTCGCTGTTGGGTGAGCGAGTCTGTTGTTCGCACCAGGCCCGAAAGCTCTCGCCAAGCCTTTCAGCTTTGACGGTCCGGAGGCTCAGACGAAGCAACGGGTGGCCTTTTTGTGGCCGGGACCATCCGAGCGGCCAGCAGCGTGGACAAGGGGATGAAGGGGGGGACCCCTCCACTCCAAATGAACAGTCGGTGGAAAGTGCCGTTTGAAGCCATCTCTGGCTTTCTGTTTCTTGGTGTGGCTGGTTGTTGATGGAGTGGGTGTGATGGCGGCCAAGGCGGGCGCCATTCCACTCCGAACGCATGCGGAGCGAAGTAGGGCAAATGAACTGGCTCCTCAACTCAATCTGTAAGATACGTACTCTAAGTACTTTCACCTCCAACAGCATCCTTTGGCTGCTACCTGCACCCTATGGGAACAGGATGGAATAGGTGTATCTAAATATGACACTAAGAGCAAGCACGTTGGGGCATGGTGTGCCGTTCCAGCTCAGCATGTTCGAGGCATGGTGTTGGGCGGCACCTGCCCCCGAAGTCCAAGGAAGTCCAGCGTGGGAGGTGTTCGTTCCAGAAACATACCCAGACACTCCATGGGACTGCCATATATGCCGATCAGTTGGGGTGGTGCCAGAGGGGTCAATGGGGCGGCATATATGGCAGTCCCATGGAGTGTCTGGGATACAAAGATTTACGAAGCATACTGGCCTCCTCAAAATGGTCCAAAGCATTCCAAAGCCATTAATCTCACAAGTCTCACAAGTTGACCTTTTCTGAGTTTTTGTTGTTTTCTTTGCCGCAGGGATCCGCAGGGTATAGCCATGTGTTTGGGACCACCGCTGTCCACTGCTGTGTCCAGATGTCTCAGCTCAGGAGCACTTGAAGGACTCTGAGGACCATGCTTTGGTCATCAACCAGCCGCTGGGACGATCTTCGTCGATCCATGAAGATCGATGAAGTGCAGCTGCGGTTCGCCAGCCATTCGCCCAATCCCAAAGCCGATAAAACTGAGATGCAAAGGGGAGAAACACAACGAAGACAGTACCAAGAGTCACATGTTGGGGGGCGGTTTTTAGTTTCATCCAGTGAGTGGATGTGACAGGGGCACTCCTAACCGCCCTAACCTCCAACCTCCATGGATAGCACCCTGATTTGTTTCCGGCAAACGTATCATCTCACTTTTCGTGACGCCGTCGTCGATCCTGGCACCTTCACCCTAATACAGGACGTGTTTTTGGTTGCTCAGATTCTTCGGTGAGCCGTCGATCCGTCGGTGAGCCATCGATTTTGGGAACATCAGCGACGTGCGCGTTCCGCTGCGCAATTGGGACGAGGATGCCGTCCCTTCGGTGATTTTTTGGGAGTCCGTGGAGGGAATGAGTTGAATGTTGTGGAGTAATTGTCCAACCAGAGCTGACTGCAAGTAGCCCCAAACATATTAAGGAACTCATTCTCAGCGTTTACAATAACCACATGTACCACTGTTTTTTTAAGGTCCAGGACTGTACAACTCTCTGAGATGAACAAATCACATTTTGTTCATCCCGTGATCTCTTTTCCCCACCGGGATCTGCCGGGGCACTGGAAGAAAACGGGGTCGCTTTAAATGGTGTCACAGTTGGAGCGTTGGAGAGCCCCAGTTCTGAACAGTTACGGATCGAAGATCAAAACGCGGGACCGCAGAGTTTTGTAGGACTGGGAAAGAGATGGGTTCAGAGACTGCATGGACCAGGTGATGGAAAAGGGATCCGGATGATTGACTCGCTTCTCAGGTCGGCTGTCCCCAAAAACGCAACCCCTTTACAAGTGCCGCTAGCCGCTTTGCCAAGCAGCTGGAGCTACTCGTGTCAAGCAGCTGAGTGTCCTTAACATCGGACAGTCACTTGGAGATACAGCGTGAGTGCAGTTCCATAATCCAGCAGTCACATGGAGGCCAGGGTGGTGTGGCTCGTCCCATCCAGTGAGTGGATGTGACAGGGGCACCCCGACTACCTCCATGGATAGCACCCCGAGCTATGTGACTGCTGGATGTTTCATCTTAAGATTGAGATGAGGCTTCAGTCCAGACTTGCCCTCCTCCAGCTTTCTGGTCTTCAAAATTTTGACTCAAGCAACTCAGGCAACACGAAAGTGTGCCCAGCCACCGGCACATGTATTTCCTTTCCCCAACTGTCCCCCTATCAATATACTTCTCCCCGCAGATGTATGGAGGATTCCCCATTCCTCCTCCCCTCCCCATCCTCAAGCAACCCAAGCAACGAACACCTGCCATCCTCAAACCCATCTCATCCGACTCCTCGGTCGACTCCTCATCCCTGTCGTCGATGCCTCAAAAGGTGGTTTGCTTCGGAAGGCCCCAAAATCAAAGGCTGGAAGGCGTTCGGGCGTGGCGGTCACGGCGGTCATGACCACGCCGGGCGTCCACGCCGGGCGTTGCGAGGACGACGGTTGGAGGTGAAACCGGGTGAAACGACGTTGAAGTCATATAGTGAAGTGATGTGAAGTCCAACTTGGACAAGCATTATGCAAGTTCTATAAACCCTCAAATACTAAACCCTATGCCAAACCGTGTTTTCTTTGTGGATTGGTGATGGACCATTCTTTGGATTGGTGAACACCCCACTCAAAGAACCACCAGTGGCACTTCATGACCGGGTTCCGTCATCACCGGGCTCCTCGGGGGTCGGACCGGCTTTGGAATCCGGTAGAAACGCATGTTATCAACATCTATCACGATCTATACTAGGACCCACGGTCTGGTTGGGGTGGTGAATGGACCACCCCGTCCGACACCCCCAAAAGGGGCTATCACCCCTTACAGCGGGGGACCTGGTACAGGGACGGTCATGACGTCTACGTACGCATACAAAGGGAGGTACGAATGGGTCGACTGGTAGATGCTCTGTGAGCCCGCCACCGGTCTGACCAGCGAAGACGGAAATTGGGCGGAGGATTCTGAATCAGAGACCAGTGGTGATCTTGGCATACTGTAGGTGTTTGATACGTAATTATATCCATGCATGTTCACAATCACTCTCTCATGATTGCCAGATCAGTGAACAAATAGAAGACAGCCCCATGATTGTAGCACACAACTCGAGACCTCTAATTACATACCAGCCGCTCTGCATGCAGAAAAAGCCTGCAACACCCTCCAGCACCCTCCAACAGGTCACCAATTGAAATAACATGTGATGGACAGGAACCCTAACACCTCGGGGCCTCCTCGACTCAATCACAACTCGACTCAATCACAACTCGACCAGTCGACTCAGTTCGACCAAGAGAGTCGTCGACCGAGTCGATCGCGCCAGGAGTCGACTGATCCAAGCCTTCTGCTGTTGAAGGACCTTCGAGACCTCCGACACCAGGCGCCGCGGGACGCTTTTAGCGGGACGCTTTTAGCGATACGGCGAAGCGAGACGGCGGGAGACGGCGGGTGTTCCGCTTTTGGCGCTTATGTGTGGAGTGACCTGGACACCGACTGACCCCCATAGTAAAAGAACATATGGAACGATGACCCAACAAAAAAGGTCCATGAAAACGGTCCATGGACACCGACTGTGCCATTTGACGAACTGTATCAAACTGTGACTCCAGGGAGCTGGTGTTACAGGTGTCGACTGACGGAGAGAGACTGACAGACGTGGTGAGAAAAAAAAGAGGGGCAACGAGAAGCAGGTAGAGACAGAGACGATCGATCTTTTCTTGGATGATTTTGCAACAGGTGGTTTGTTTGACAGAAACCCTTTGAAGTGGCCAGATGTGTTTCGCCTGCAAAAAGCAGTTCCACAATGAGCTTCACCTCGATCTTACAATCTCTTTTCTTTTTTTTCTCTATCTCTCTCTCTCTCTCTCTCTTTGCATATATACTTATTGATTGTCCATATCGTCTCAGAAACAAGCCACCTACCACCTGCTTTTCGATGTTTTTGGGTTTCCCATCTGAGCTCCAAATTTCTCTCCGTCTCCTGGGTTTCCGTCTCAGAAACCACACAGCCAAGAAACCATTGATCCGGGTTGATCCGGGTTTCTTCTTGGTTCGTGGCTCTTCTGCTCGCTCGTTCACCTCATTCCCTCAGGATACCAGAGGATCATGGATCATGGCACCAGGCTTCCCTGGTTTTCCCCGCAAGCTGGATGTTTGTTCCCGGGCACAACACCTGGCATCAGTCAAGAGTGATTGGTGAAAGACCTCAAAACCTGATCGAAAACACCTCCAACTGGTTTTCAACACCTCCAACCGACCTCCAGTTGTTTTGCAGGTGAGTCTCTTAGGTGCTCGGTGGCAGCAGTTGGAGGCAGATCGGTGGCAGCAGTTGGAGCCGTTTCGGCGTTCAAAAAGGTGGACGGTTGATACCCAGACAGAGTCCAGGGGACTGGAAGAGTTACTGTAGTCATAGATATACATTTTACCAGCATTTGACCATCATTTACCCCATGAACATGACCCCAATGTATGTAACTACTTCATCATGGATGGTCCAGGATAGAACCTGCTCGCGGCCTGGTCCAGACCGGACCGGAGGTTTGATGAATCAACAGATCGTGTAATTGTAGTGACATGGCATTTTATGACTGTCAGGGAGCATCCACAGTTTTGGCAGATTGGTTGATTCTGATGTTTCCTGCAATTCTTTTTGAGATAACTTCACAACTGGTATGCCTCCCACCGATCAGTTGGTGTTATCTTGATGAGATAAAGATAAAGAGATCAAGAGGTTCAGGCGACTCTCTTTTTCAGGCAGGACATGTGTTTGCTGATGTTTGCTGGTCATGTACGGGCAGCAAGTTGATTTGAGGTGTGAAATCGAGCCCATCACCCCTGCAAGTCAAGACATCCTTCCGTCACTGATGTGGTTTCACCCTGCTTCAACCTGGTAACCTTCTATCTGCCGGACATGACCGTGTGCATTGGCCAGACATACTTGTGACATCTTGTGACGTGTTTCCTGACAGCCGATGACTCCCCGATGACATGTAGATGGAGAAGAACGACACATCCAGCTGGAAATGTGAAATGTGGAGATGGTCAGAGACTGTCCATTTGGTTTTCATGGTCGTGGAAAAGGAGCCATAGTCGACCAAGCCCACCAAGCCTGGCCTTCTCCTTCATCACCTCAACCGCGCACAGTCCGCCACGTTGAGAGAAAGGTTCTTTATCGTTTGGTCGACTTGAGCTTGAGAGAGCAGGATGCTGGGTTAAGTGAAGAAGAGACTACTAGACTGGACATGTTGGAAGATCCCAGGTTGCGGCAGGGATGGCTCCAACTGACCCACCCCACCTTTTCAACGTTTCAGGCCTTGCTCTCCAAAGCTCCAGACCAGGCGAGGCATGGGGTGAGGTGCCAACCTTCCTTCCAATCGGAGGGGAGGCCACCCTTGATTCCCCACTTTTGGGGAACACTATGCCGTTAGTGTCAGTGTGATGTTTCGAGAGATTCGAGATTGTTGGTCCGACATCATTTGGTGCTGGAGTTCTGCTTTGGGCAAAGGGGGCAGCAAACATTCCGTCCAAAGTGTGAGGGAAGCAGGAAAGGAGATACGGACCCTTGGAAGTTGTTCATCCCGGCCATGAATTGGATTCCGGCCATGTGATGGCTGGGACATGAAGGCCCCTCGTGATTCCTTCCCTCGGGCGCCAGTCTTCCTTAGGCCAAGGTGCGAAGGAAGCCCTTGAGATTTCCTCCAAGCCTATATAAAAGTGTCCACATCATCCTCTCATTGGACCAGTCCGACCTGCAGGCTCCATTCGGAACTGATTCACCGGGAAAAACAAGGAGGTCGAGCTGTTCGTGTTTGTCCTATGTCTCGCACAGATATACAGCTAGACTAGACTGGAACACCCGTCGACATACACGAGAAACAACGTGTTGTAGAGTCTCGATCGCAAGAATGACATGTGGTGCAATGTGCTTTGCTGGTTTTGTTCACCTGGTCCTATCCGACCCTTTCGTTCTACTGATGATATAAATTCCCTAATTCTAAATAAGATACCGCCTTCGATAGGGTGCTTATATAAGTCGGAGCCCCAGCAGTTCGACTCCACTCAGCCACGAATTGGGGGCAAACGACTCCATCGCCAGTGCCTTCCATCGCCGTTGCGGAACACATCGAAGCCAGAGTCGAGGCGCCTCCTGCATCACCGGCAAGCTCTTTGGCGTTTCCGACCTCACCGTTGGTGGAGACCCGGCCCATGCAGGCGCAGCTCCAGGTCCCAGGAGCTTCGTTTTGACCTCCAGACGAGTAGCGTTTCTTTTTTTTCTGTGACCAAACGCTACTCGTTTTTAGTTTCAATGTCTTTCAATGTCAGTCACTTCGTGACCATTCATGTTCATTCACTGTAAGGGTGTTCATTCATGCTCATTCTCAGGCTCCCGAGCACAACCCAACCACTCGGAGTTCGTAGACTGGCTGCAGGTTGAGGGGCCTTCTGCGGCTTCACAGGTGCCCATCTTGGTTGTGAGTGTGAAAACTGAAGGACGGGCTTGCAGATAGGACGGGTAGGGAGATGCTAGGACACCTCTGTAGAGAGCTGCTTCTCGAATCTGTTCTTTTTCTATAGATCCGTTGATTGTATATGATTGTATTAAGTTAGGCATCATGTCAGGCCTTCTGGTTTTAGCATGGCCCCTGAGGCCATGCCTGTGCCACCTTCTTCGCCGCCCCGGAAGGCAAGGTGTGTGAAACTGCTTGGGATCATTGTTGCGTAGTCAACCAAGGTCCCGGCACCCGCGGCGGCATTTGAACTCGAGCATTCGAGCCCAGACGGCCAGGCTTTCGGGTGTCCCACCTCGGAAATCGATGCAAGACAGGTACATCAGAGACAGCAAAGGCTCCGCTCGAGGCTTCGAGCCGAGCACTTGAAATCGAGGGCAACGACGCCATGTTGAATGTGACGTTGTACCATCATGGGGGCACCAAGATGGCTACGAGAACCGATGAAAGTAGTATTATGCGGTGTACATCCGGGATATGCTGGTTCCATGAAGTGTCAAACAAGTCAGGAGTCTTGCATACAACTGCCATAGACACTATACTATACACTCCCCACATTCGAGTGATCAATGGTGAACCTTCAGCACCTTCAGCCGGTCCGGCAGTGTCCACTCGTCTGGTCCGTCATGCCGCCCGCAGTCGTGTCCGGCTGGACATCCAGTGCAGTCTGTGACCACGGGCACTGCCAGGGTTCCCGGAGATCTGGGGAGATTGGATCGGGCCCAGTTGATGGTGAGGAAGACGTAAGTGAACTCAGACCAGACGAATGGGACTGGAATAGTTACCCATATTGGGGTCATAAAAGGGGTGAAAGCATGCAACTTTTCCATCCATGGATGGTCATGAAAGACCAGGCGACTGGACCGTGAGGTCAGACTGGACGTGTGTAGGGTGTGATTTCAAGTAATTTCAAGCTAGCAAGCAGTGCAGAGATCGTTTCTGGACATCCAGTGTCATACCAAAGCACGTTCGTTCGACCAGGTTTTGGCTGGGTTAGACTGGACGTACGTAGGTTTGCATTCCCCCCAGTGGAGGTCGCGTACTCGTACGCTTGTCGTGTCTAGACATCTGGAGACGGACCTGGTACGACCTGGAGACGGACCTGGTGGTCAGCTGGTTAACGCTCAGGATGGCATCACCTGCCAGGTTTGCAGCATTCTTCATGCCAGAGGCCTGGAGGGGCAACGATCTCCACATTCCCGACGGAAGAAAAGAACAGGTTCTGATCCCAAATCGAATACATGACACTGGACACTTGATCAGACTCTTCTGCCGGCACACTTCACAAAGGACTGAATTTGGCCTATAGACTGGTAGACAGATACGGGTATATGGAGTCAAAACTTGGAGCCCTGGTCGACCATGTAGCTTGCTCTCGCAGGTAGGAAACCCTGCTTTTTGACCTACTTACGGACCTATATAGATCTTCCAACTGTGCAACATGTTTGCCTTTCGGCTGCTTTTGTTGATGACAAGGCCGAAATTCTGCACAGTTGGAAGATTTAGGTGTGGTCCTCCAAATTTTGACTGGTCAATCAGAGACTGACTTGGTCAATCGGCATGGTCTCCCTGACTGGACGTTCCACCTCGGTAGATTCTGGTAGATGGAGCTGGGAATCCAGGCAGCACTCCCTGGGTCAGTTGGTCATCGAAAAATGCGTTTTCAGCACCAGCTTTGGGTCTTTGGACTGGATTTGCAGGCATGGATTTGGACTGATGTGCGGTCAAGAAGCTTCTGCAAGGAGCATGTGAAAAACCCGAGTCTGTCACGCTCGGGGGGGGTTCGCTCGAACTCTTCCATCAACTCTGGAAGGTGCATGGAGTTTGCTCATACACAATTCGACACTATGAGCATCCTTCTGGTAAGTCTTCTCCAGGGTGAACATGGAATCCACCAGTTTGTTCTGAAGAAATGGCCTTGCCCAGCCTCTGGAATGCTTCGTGGTGGTCCCCCGTTCGGCCCTTACGGTCAGGTAGCATGATGATGAGATGTACCTTGGCCGGCGATGCGGGGCGATGCGGGGCGATGCGGGGCGAAGACGGATGCGAAGGTCACTCTCCATCCCAGAGAGACACCCAGAGCCTTAATTACTTGGTTTTGGGCGGTTGACGCGCATGCACTTTCTGAAGCGGTCCCTGGTGATACCGGGGCCCAGGTTGGCTATTGAAAGTGGCTGAATTTCAGTGACTGGATTGACTGGATACAGAGCAACACCTCTGATTTGATTCGAAGCCGTCTTGAATTCACTGGACTCGGTCTAAACACACCTCAACAGCGATCTTCCGGAGCTTCCCCGTGTCGGTTCCGAACGGACCGGTCACGTGACGACCGGTCGTGCGAGGTGAGCTGTGCAACTTCGATGCCTGTAACCGCTGCGTGGCGTCCCAGGCCCATCGGCCACCGGGGGGGAAGAAGAATCCAAGTCCAGTCCAGTCGAGCGAAAGCGCGTGGCAGGAGGCACGGGCAGGAGGTGCCTCCTAGTGCGTGGAGGTTCATGTGATTTCTGCAGGGTGACGTGGGAGATGTAGGGGTTTGGAATTTTTTGGAAGTCTCCATCGACGTTTTGGGTTGGGAAGAGTAGGAGATGGCACCAGATGTTAAGGAACCACTCCGTTGGGATCTTCGGATACAACGATCAAGTGCGGCAGGGACGAGCATCCTCAGAGCGTGGATTCGATGATTGAATCGGCTCCCGCGCGTGGACAAAGCAAGGACTATAGGTTATAGGTGATCTCCGTTCAGAAATTAGAGGGTACGGTATCATTTCTAGTGACGCAGTCTCTGTTTTAGAATGTGTTCTTTCAGAATAGTGGCATGGATCATGTGACATGTTTTGGTTGGTCTTCCGAGCATCGACCATGTCCAAAAAGAATTCTGTTTGTTGGTGAGTCGGAGCGTGAAGTCTCTCAGTTGAAACGCTCTCCACAGGCTGGCCTTTCTCCACTCCCGCCTGAACGCCACTGGGCAGAGCTGGAGCCGGTGGCCGTGAGCAGCTCGAGCAGCTTGCGGCCGGGGGGGAGCACGTCCCATCGTGAGAACTGATGTACCGCACGTCCCATCGTGCCCCATCTTTGGTCAGGAACTTGACCGAAGATGAAAGACTGGAGTCGGTCATGCAAGTCAACACCTACATAACACTACTCGTTTGGATGGTTTTTTGAGACCAGGAGACTGGATCTGGGTCAGACTGCAGTTGCAGGGCGTGAAGACACAGGTCCCATTCCTGACTTTGCAGGGGGAATGACTTGGCGTTCGAAGAGAGCGCATGGCCTTTTACCATGACCTGGCCTTTTTCCATGACCTGGATGGTCTGACGCCGCAGATACCAAAGAAGCGCAGAAAAGCACAGACATATTTGCATAACACAAGGGGTATCAGTATATCAGTACATACAATTATCAATATAACAACATATCATCATAAACAAATACACTTTACGTTACAGTATTTGTACATACACAGTGACACAGCGAGTCAAGTACTATATATATAAAAGGAATAGTCCTTTAGGGGACCTGAAAGGGAAGTTCCTTTACTTCAGTCGGTCAAAACATGGTCGTTGGACTTCCATTTATGATCATTTATGTATAAAACTATATACACCGGCGAATGTATGCATGTGGAAGAGTGGTGAATCAGTGAACTGGCTAGTGCAGGATCTTCATTCCAGACATCGTCATCTTGCAGTCGATCATAGTTTGCTTGGTTTGGAACATACCCTGCATTGAAGTGGGCGGCATGGCCGCGAAAGGAACACGGTTTTCCTCTACAAACAGGTCATGTTCCATGTATCCATGATTCTTTGGAGATGTCTGGCGCGCATGCCGTCGATGCACAGCTTTCGGAAAGATATTGTAGAAACAGCCACCTGGGGCTCCTGTAAGTACCGAATGAGACAAGAGGTTAGAGAGATGAATGCATGCATCCATTTTTCGGTCCAGCACATCCGCGGCCAAATCAGTTGACATTGGTTTTCACGTGTCGTCACCATGTCGTTTCTTTCTGTTTCGCTGTTGAAGTCGTCAGGACAGAACACCAGCGGAACAGATCGTCTAAGTTTGATGCAAAGATCCTCAGAACGTTGCGAGACCACTCGGGTCGCCGGGGAGTTCTTCTCCCAGCGAAGACCAGGACGCACAGGGACCACTAAAGGTTTCCCCAGCCCCGCCGGAGTCCCTCAATCTTGATGGATGTCCACACTAGGTTCGGCGGGGTTGGACGTCCAGGGTTCTTTCCCCAACCCAGAAGTGACTGATACACCATCCTTAGTGTAGTATAAGATTTATGCAAAGATCCTCAGAAGGTTGGATGACATATATCTCCCCGGGCTGCCCGAGGTGTGCATCAGGCCCCTACAGGTGCACTGGGATGGGAGTGGCATTGTGTGGCTGTGGCGCATGTGTCCCACCGCTTGGGATAATTGCTGGCCGCCCAGATCAAGGCCTTTGGTCATTTTCGGAAAAGGACACGAAAACCGCGACCCGCCCCATTGACCCCCATTGACCCTCCCCTATAATTACTATATATCTTTAACTCACAAACACAAACAACAACTAGTCGAAAACTCTACCTGGATCCTCCATCTGGTGCTTTTTTGTTCACCAACATTCGCTGCCAAACCACCTGGAGCCTCCGGCCACTCCGCCGGAGGCGTGGAAGGCGCCCCGTTCAGCGCAATGGCGCCGATCCCTGAGGCTTTTCAAGTGGGAGTGGGAGAAGGAAGGTCATCATGATAGGAGAGGATTGGGGCTAGATGTAGAATGATAATGATGTAGACTTCATTTTTAGTCATCAAACTCCAAAGATGCAGAGGTTGTTTCATGTTGTTTTCATCTAACCCTCCAACAGGTCACCACCTGCGACTTCTAGGTCAGCAAACGCCTCCATATCGGACCGAGCCGCCTCCCCATGTCGAGCCCGAGCCGTCCACTGAGTCGGACGAAACGAAGGGAGTAGCCCATTGGGGTGGTGTGGAGGGCAGTCATTGGCGAACAAAGCCACGTCTGGGGTGTGTCAGACAGGGTGGTGTGGAGAAAAGGGCTTAAGTGGGTAAGTCTACAGAAGAAGCTTAGGTGGAAGTGCTGGTGTTCCATGCTGTTCCATGGTGTTCCTAGTTTTTGGAGTTATAAGAGACGTGTTCGTAAAACACTTATACACTGGTCACTCTTCACTGCCCAACATGGTCAGACTCGGGCTCGCGGCTCGCGCTTCTCCACTGGTCACTCGTACACACTGGTTTGGTCCGTTTCTCTTTCCATGGCAACACAGAACTGTTCGGGCACATACGTGATATCCGTAGCAATCAGCTGCAATGTATGGGTTCAATTGCAAAAAGTCAGTCAGACCTGCATGCTTTGTACTTGTGTCAGGGACCAACACAACTTTTGGATTTGCGGGCCGTCGTACGAACGACGCCAAGTGCTGCTGCTCCACACCTACTGCTATTGAGTTGTCCATCATTGAATGACCCAATGATACCCAATGTCTCAAATTGTTTGATCAGAAAATGGACCCCCTTTGGCCACCCCACACTCAGCAGCCAGAATGCTAGACTGCTAGACACCAGTCTGACAGCCAGATTCATGTGGTCGTTTTGCCAGGGAACAAGATGACAACCAGAAACTCAATTTGGACTCCTTCACATAGAAATTGGTTGTGACTGGGGAAACATCCATTTGTTTCTGGTTCGGACTGGGTTTCCACAAAATGAACATGTCATCATCGATAAATTCCTCTGAAATTCTCTCAGTCTCGTTTCCCAGTTTTTGACCCCATCCATCTTCAACACATCGTTTCCATCATCAGTCACGTGATGAAGGTCCACCCGCCAAAAAAAATAAAAAAGAACCTTCCAAGACCTGAAGCCAGTTGGCAACCCCAAGCCCAAACATTCCGGAACCACCAGAAATTCCATGTCGGGGTATCGCGAACGGCACATCCGGATGGGACGAGCCACACCACCCTGGCCTCCATGTGACTCCTGGAGTACCTGTCTTAAGGGACTTGAGAGCCAATGTGAACTCGATACAATGCAAGAGTGCAAAAGCTTGCTCCAATTGCAGTAAAGAGGATCATCACATTCGTCCATCTACCCCGCACCTGACCTGCCACTGCAGGACGGGGCGGCCTCCTCACCTGCTTCCTCGCCCGGCTCCGCGGACGCCCGTCCCGCCCGGGACTCGCCTGCCTCGGGCGACTCCCCGGTGGGGGAGCGGAGAGCGCAGCCGGGCAGCCCGGAGCGGAGGGGAGCGGAAGAGAACCACATGGAACCTGAACAACCGGTTTTGGGAAGCTCGTCACGTCTTGCCCTCACCACATCACGTATGTGTTTTTGGGTCTCCGGATGTGTTTGGAGATCTTAGACGAAGACACCCTGATCAGTGAGACCGACGTAGAAAAACAAAGACTCGTCTGGACTCTGGCTGTGAATCGTCTGGGTCTTCGTCGATGGGATGATGGCGAACTTCCCCTGGGCCTGGAGCGGTAGCAAACATGGTATCAAAAAAAGTAAAACATTCTGGTACGGGAGTCTAGACATTGACATGTCAGAGGTCTTGAGGTACTTTCGTTTTAAGCACAGTGACAGAAGGAGAAAGTACATGGATGCATCCTCCTGCCGCACGTCTCTCTTGCCACCTCCACATGCCCCAGAGAAACTGGGCGTTCATGTGAATCAGGAGCTAATCCTCTGGCTCACACTGGCTGACTGGTGCTTAGTAGGGAATGAGGGAATGGACCCTAATAAGGAATCTCTGTTGGGTGGTCATTCCCTCACTACCTAAGCACCAGTCAGCTGGTCAGGTTCCTGAAAGATGCCCACGGTTTTTGGGCTGCGAAGCCTCTGATGGATGGGAGGTACCCTTCCGCTGATTCCGCTGATTCCGCCTCTCAGCTGTGACAGCTGTCGAAACAAGCTTCACGTGTCCCAGACACGACCTGTCTGGGACTGCCATATTTGCATACTATTGGGGTGGTTGAAAAGGGGTGGATAGTTTTGTAGGCATATTATAATCGTATATATATATATAGATATCATTCCCAAACAGGTCGTGTCTGGGATGTGGCGATGTGTTAACTCGTAGTATTCATCCGGGATTTGTGGCACCAGCCCAGGGCTCAGTTCACCAGCTTCCACATCAAAGAGGGCTGAGGCGGCTGAGGAAAGTGAGGGACGCAAGAGGGACCGGCCATGCGTGCAGCAAGAAAAGGCATGGTTACCCACCACGGGCATGGTTGGAGACATCGGTGAGTCATCGTTCTTGTTGTTGCGTTTAGGTGCCGATGGTTGGGACATCTACGGATTCGGATTCACTCCCATGCTGGAACTGTTGGAGATGCTTGGAGAAGTCGGTGGCACCCTGTGGCCACCTTTCGCAAGCGCGAAAGGTGCCTGGCAAGCCGGGTCGTGCCGAGTGAACGTGCCCGGTCCACCAGGTCGTGCCCGGTCGGTCTGCCTGGTCACCCACAGCCAGAGGTGTTCGTTCCCTGTTGTTTGGTTTTCATTTTAATTGGAGAGAAGGAAGAAAAGGGAAGAGAAAAGGCGGGGGGGGATCCTCTCCCCTGTGCAGAGGACAAATGGACCGGAAGACGTCTTCGGAACATGGTCGAAACCACGGGGTCCATCTCATCTGCGCGGTCCATAGGTAGTCACGTCTGGGGTGAAGACGTCTTGCGATCCTCAGTTGCTGCATGACATTTCAGCGACATCTGAAAGGTCCGCCGCTTAGACATCAGTGACGTGCTTTTTCCCGAACGGTCGAAATCCCCTAACCATCATGACTTGACCGGGGAGTTCTCCAAGACTTGTAATGACGCGTTGACTGGCGATGGTTCTCGGATTTCGGACAGTTTGGGCCCAACTGTCCAGCATCGGAGAGGAAAGGGGCTGGACGTTGTGGGACTTCGTAGCCATGAAATCGTCCGGATCGATGAGCCAAATCCGTGTGGTTCGCAGGGTTTCCATCGATGGAATTTGTTCTAACATGTTTTCAACAGCATCCATGAGGAGTTCTCGCGGAGAACGTTCACGCCATCCAAGGCTAGAGAAGAGGATGTCCACCACGGTTTCTGTGTTTGGTCAGGAATGTTCACACTGATCGAGGTTCCACATCGGTGATGCCACAGTGATATACAAAGATGTGGAGTGTTGGAACCTCGGTGCATTTTGTGAATCCTTCATGTTCAAGCACATTCAGTTGTTCAATGAATCTTAGGTTTTACAATCCAAGTGGGGGTTCATGCATCCAGATTCGACATTCGGGTTCCTTTTTGCTGGTGCTTCGAACTCCTTTCGCCGAAACGAAAGCACTCATGGATTCGTCCGGACCTCCGTGACTGGTTCAGGCTCGTGAAGAGCTTAGGGACTCCTTTGCTCTCCTTAAGCCGCCCGCATGCTTTCGCGGCTCCCAGAGTGCTTCAGCTTCGGGCTGGGGTGTGTCAGACTCCGGGAGACCCCTGGCATACCCTGGCGTCGACGAGTGTTCCGAACCTTCCGGTCGGAACGCTTCAAACGGGTCTCCGGAAATTTGCCCACCCATGTTTCACATGCAGCATGGATGACAGAACAAAGACCACATGAGGTGCTGTAGCATCGCAGACCCCAAAAAACGAATGGGGAAAGGATCACAGCTCCTTGCATAACGCACTGCAAATGTGCAAACAACACAGAAACATCAAGAAGTGGTGATCAAGCGCTCCCTATCCCTTTGCCCACCAACGAAAAAACACGTCAGATCATCTTCTAACCAAAAGAAGAACGGTCAACGCCCTACTTCGCGGCGGTTGAAGTAAGAGAATCGTGCATGACCTGGGAGTCCCAACGTTACCAAAAAGATCCAAAAAGCACTTTCATCTCGAGGTTGGGACGGGACTCTCACATGCCAGACTGTCTTGCTCAACTCAACTCATCATCTCACCCCATTCACCCCAGCAAGCTGGAGGTGTGTGTTGCTACCAACGAAGCTCAACAAGCGACTGCGGATCAGAACGGATTCTTCATTAATATATGACGGGAGATTCCATGAGAGCTGCCCGGAAGTGCTAAGGGTTCAATCTTGCCACCGGGGTACGCCGGGGTATCAAGGACTGCCTGACTGCCCAAAGCAAAGTGCATCAAGTGCAATCTGCCTCAAAGGACGCAGACGCAGACAGATAGGCTGGTCCAAGCAAAGCGCCCTACACCGGTGTATCCCAGAATAAGAGAGCATTTTGCATGAACTATTCACAGGGATCACTTTGCTCATTGCAAAAAGTGGTTTCGCGTCTCTCCAACCCCGTGGTTTCGGCCGATGGAGCATGACCTGGACGATGGGCGGCAGGAGACTTCCCAGAAAGAGAAGCCCTGGAAGAAGGGAAACGGATCAAAACTTGAAAACATACCCCAAACCCATGATGGTTCGGAGTTTGACAGGTGGTGAATTCCGTCCTGAATGTATCTTTTTTATGTCCCTTCTACCCAGGGCAACATGTGGGTTTCTCTCAAGACGTACAAGACAAAGCAAGTTGTGGCCAGGGCACATTTGGGCACTAGCTGAGTGTTTGGTCGCACTGACAACGTTCAGGACTTTCTCTTGACCATTGGCCCAGGAGGTCCTGCTGGGCGCCTGGAGGGTGTTCTGCGACAAAAGGGTCAGATGGAGTTGAAATGAAGATGGTGAGATGAACCATTGAACCATCAAATTGAAATCCAAGAACAGATCGGTCAGTAAGAGGCCTGTAAAAGGGGCGGGCACAAAATGTTCGGACACTCCAAAGTTCGGCCACGGGGAAGGTCCTGGTGAAGGAGATCCACATACCTTCTGATTCGGGTGGATCCTGGGTGACTACATACAGTAACCCCATAGTTTTGGGGGTGAAAACCGTGGTTTCCTGTACTGTATAGTTTTCTCTGTACTCCATTGACCTGGACCCCCACCTTTTCAGCGCCACTGTCCATTTTCGATGGTTTTTGAATGCTTTCGCACACATTCGAATGTCTTCGATCTCCACTGCTCACAGGGTGATTTATTAAACCATCTATACTTGATGTTCACCATACCAAAAAGCCCGTGCCGAGGCCATGCATCGCTTCGTGCAGGAGGAGCTCCAAGCGACGCTGGACGTGGAACACGTCGAGCGCTTCGGACAGGCGCCTTCAGCGCCTCGAAGCGCCGTCCGCCCTCGGATGGGTTGGGATCGGTTGAACGTGGTGTCGAGCGTGGCTGGAGGAGTCAACACCCTCACCAAGGGTCACCGTGAAGTTACTTGATAGGGATGTATACGGGTTGAAAATTGATCTTTAGATGTTTAAGTATAAAGTAAGCACTTTCAAGCGGCTAGACTGCAACGTTTGAGCTAGAACGTGAAGCTGTCTACGCTTCCGGCATCAGTCAGACCAAGCTCACCTCTGACGCGGCAAGGCTCGATTCTTCTTCTCGGCAAGCATCCATCCCATCGAGCGCTTCTTCAGGAGCGAGGACTGGTGGACCGGGATCGCAGCGCCGTCCTCGGCGGGTGGAGCCATGAAACACCCTCCGTGGTGTGAAGGACCAAACCAGGTGGCCGGAGGGACATGAACTCAACGCTCCATAGGGCGACACATCGGATGTTTCACTCACCCGTTGAGAGCGTTGAGTTGGAGAAGAAGTGAAAGAAACAGCGCTGAGTGCGAAGATCAGCGATGCAGCGATGGAGTCTCAAAAGTAGTGAGTTGATAGAGGACATCGAGGAACATGGAGAACCACCACGGTGCCATTGTCAGATTTCCATAGTTAGTCTGCCACATCTGTAGCAGCACCACCAAAATGCCATGACATTCCCTTTCATCCACTCACTGGGTTTGGGGACGAGCCTTGCCACCCCATTTGTTGTCTCTACTCGATGTGTTCCCACACACTTCATGGGACTGGTATATTTGCCACCCCCATTGACCCCAGAAGCCACACCCCAATGTAGGCTTTCATATGCCAGTCTCAGACAGATCGTGTTTGGTGTTTAAAGGGTCCAGATCCTTTGGGAAAACCTCCAACCCCAGACCCCAGACCACTATACATTAAATCAAGTATCTACCAGCATCCTCCAACAGGTCTCCAACATAGAAGTTTCTTGGTCCCTCGCTATTTTCAGGTGACCATCAACAGTGAGGATGCAGATCTCCAGTACACCGTACACCTCTTGCTTCCTCTTGTCTCGTTCTCTCCCGTTGTGGTTCGTCTCGTTGGAACGCCACGACACCAGTCACCCTCCACCGGTCACGCTCCACCCGGCTCCGCTAGGCTCCGCTCACCGGAGAAGCTCTACGCCGTGGTGCTGCGGCAGAACGCCTTGGAGCTGCCGCCGTGGCCGGACGAGCGGGAGGCAGCGGAGCGGCCCCCGTACGGGGGTTCGGAAGCAGCAGCGAGGTTTGGGGGGGACGAGTTGTTCGAGTTTGGGGGAGTCTGAGTCATCTTAGAGTCTTAAACGGACCCCGTTGTGGTGGATGATGTGTTGTTTTCTGTAGGATGATGTGTTGTTTTCTCGAACTGGGTGCATCCCATTCTGGGGATGTGTGTTTTCCGGTTCCTTAGGCAAAGTTTGGAAGGGATTTCTTACTAGACCCACTAAAAGTCAAGCCCTATTCAAGCCCTTAGCAAAGGACCTATGGACAGCCAAGCTTTGTCGCCCACCAATCCTTAGCAACCCTTGAACTTGATTTGCCAACGAACGACAGTTCATTGTTTTTGCAGGCCCGAACCAACGGAAAGCGCTTGGTTCGGGTCCAGACCCCCGCTATGGAGGATCCAAGGATTGTTTGCTCTGGAAAAAAAATCAAACACGTGATCTCCACATATTCCAGATGGAAGACTGGATATTCCTCAAAAGTGCTAAGGAAATAGTGTTCTTCGATGGAACCTCTTTGGTCAAACATGGAGCCTCCAGAGTATATACAAGATTGTTCGATGGAACGAATATACTATATTCCATCTAGCGAACCACCTCTTCAAAGGCGAGCAGTTGAATCGTCAACCTGACCTGAATCTGCCTGTGCCCACTGTGCTTCATCATTGCAATGATAAAGCCTCAGCGAAATCGATTTTGAAGCTGGTATCACCTGCTTCGAAGTGTTGGAAGTTGCTGTTGCCTCTTATGTTTTGCGCGCACGCTTGACATCTAAGGTCTACTTTGATCACAACGGAACTCTTGGACCCAAATGCCTCCACCTCACCCCCCCCCCCACGATGCCTCCACACCATCACCATCACAGACATCCGCCACCCAATCTGAAAGCATCTGAAAGCTGTTGGCGGTCTTCGGGAAGATCTTCCGCGTCCTGGTGCCCCATCTCTCCGCTGCTGTCTCAGGCGGCTGAGGAGCAGCTGGCGCGGCAGGTGGCCTCGCGCGGTGCCTGGACCGACGCGCTGCGTGCGTGGCAGCGCTTTGGACGAGAGGCGGGACGGACGGGGAGACATGAGGAGAGGGCGGACACGAGTGGAACGACCATGGAAGACCATGGAAGACCTGGTGTTCATGATATATGAGGTGATGTGATGGTGATGTGATGGTGATTTTCCGCAACATGAGTGAATCCTTTTCCATGTGCTGATGGGTGGAAAGAGGCCGCCAGCTTGCCTAAGAAAGGGACGGCAGCTTGTATGCGGGAAGCTTCGATTCTTTGCCATCCGGACTTACAGCGACTTACCAGCGACTTACTGTCCATTTGTTTCCTCCAAGTCTGCGGAGGGGTGGAGTCACCAGTTTTGACGAGGTTGATGAGCAACTGAGCTCGAGACGGCCCCTAGCCTTGGGGGGGAGCAGGATCGCGGGCGGGATAGCATGCAGCTGAACAAGTCAAGGTCTTCGCTCCGGTGTAGTGCCCAGAGGATTCCAGCTACACTATGATCACTATGTAAGGAACGAGGACTTCGTTCGGTCTGTGGTTTTAGTCTGTGGAACCCTGCCGATTTATCAGCTGGTTTGCCTGGATCCCTAGGCCCTAAAGTAAGGACTTGAAACGCTTCCGGTCTTCGGTCCCTTCACACCGCTTCCAATCCCCGGCCCTGCCGCGCTTCGCAGGGCGTGCAAAGCTTCCGCGTCACCGCGAAGCGCGCGGGGAAGCTGGCCGCGCATTTGAGCTGCTCGGCCAACGTCGCTCACGTCGGTGTGCGAGGTCGCCGTTGGGGGTCGAACGACACACTGGATCCGCCGAGCCCTGACGGATCGCCCAACATCGCCAAACCCAACATCATGTGCAGAAGCTACGTGCGCACGTAGCTTCTTGCTACTAGTAGTAATGCATTTGTTACTATAGTAAGCGATGCCCTAAGAAGCAAATCAGTGCGATCTTGACTTAAATTGGTACCATCTATATAGATGCGCCGGACCCGAATCTTCTGGAGGGATTGGTCCCGAATGCTTTGGAGGGTCGACCAGACCAAGGGCTGTTTGCTAACTTCTGGGCTTCTGGGCACATATGATTCTATTCCTATTTGAAGTGTTTGGGACATGGGAAAGATCATGAACGATCTGATCTGATCTGGGCTCTTAACGTTGGACTCGGAGTTGCTCCAGTTGCGAGCCATAAAAGCCGTCACGGCGGCGCGGCCAGATGATGACATGATGATACAATGATATCCTATCAATGCTACATGTACAATCCGGAACCTGAAACCCAACCTCATTCGGTGTTTTTGATTTGTAGGGTCCACTGGTCCATTTCATTCGGTCACTTGGATCTGATCTTCCTCCGGTCAGTCCACTCCCCCGGGTCGGTCGGAGGGTGGCTTCGACCGAGTCGCTGGGCGAC
Organism: Durusdinium trenchii; assembly: GCA_963970005.1. NCBI lineage: Eukaryota > Dinophyceae > Suessiales > Symbiodiniaceae > Durusdinium > Durusdinium trenchii. The sequence goes on from CAXAMN010002336.1 coordinate 374,773, forward strand.
CGAGTCGTGGAAGACGCAGCAAGCTGTGCTCAGAGTCGTTTCCAAGCACGTCTGGTGTTTGGACATACACTCCCGAGTCAACTCACATAGACCCGGGCCCAATGGCCCCCCTGGAAGAGTGTTTTCCTCTACTAACCAGTGGTTTTCACGGTCCACGTTAGTCTTCCAGGGTGTATTATATATATATTTATATAGTGTCATAGTGGAATAAACACAGTCGACAGTGGTCTGAGGGTGAATTGCTGACAAGCTGACCACTTCTTTTCTGTGCTTTCTGGGCAAAGCTATCTACCTTAGCCGCATCAGTTATTAAATGCCATTGTTACATGCTTTAATACTGGAAACCTGTCAACATACATCTCAGATCTCAATTGCTTAGTCTGGCATGAAGAACTATTCCGCAACATAAAGATACGAACAGTTCACGAGTCCTCGCATCGAAGATGTGAACTGATATCAAAGTCAACCTCGAGTCTTAACATCTCACAATCAAGTTTGCTGTCAGATTTCATCAGGCAAACGGCAAACCACGTCAAGCCGACTTGATTTCATATAAAACTCTTGACAGTCCTTTCAATCAAAGATGTTTAGGCTCCTTAGGACTCAGACACATTGCTTTGAAGGATGCAAAATAATGAAGGATGCAGCAAATTCCAAAGCTTTGAACACAAGCACTGGCCTTACATTCACAAGGGAGGTCATGCAAAGAACAAACAATGGCTGGAAAGTTCACTGCACGAGCTACGCAAGAAATCAGCCACTGCACTAGCTGGCTTGTTCAGCCTTGATGCGGCACAGCGGCAGCCCAGAAAAAAGCACATTGCAAGATCGATAAAATGCACTATGCATATGAACTTTTACAAATTTAGATAGGTCGTTCAATCATAGGAACAAGAAGCTACTAAGGGCTCCTGGCATCGCTACTAGGAGCAAGGACGCTACTAGTAGCTCCTGGCCTTACTACAAGGAACAAGGACGCTACTAGGGGCAATTCTTTCCAAATAAAGAGCTACGAAGTTTCGCCAAACACCACGCATCGCAACGGTGAACCCGCTTCCAGAGCAGGCGATTATTTGATGGCGGCTGAGCTGAGCGGCTTTTGGAGAGATGTTTTTTACCGGGGCAGGTGACCCACTTTTCCCTTCAAAGTATACGTATATGTTCAAAAGGGTTGAGCCATTTTTCTATGGTTTGTGTAACATCCTGAGTATAACTGGTTCTTCGGGATTTCAGGCTAATACTTGAATCCAAAATGATGCTTCGAATCCGGTGAAGTATGGCATTGTAGAGCAAACGCTCTCTTGCTTCATGCTTCGAGGTTCCAACGGCATCGCCGAGTTCGTGGGTGAGGTGCCCGGCGGCGCGAGCGTTCGCCCCGGCGTGACCGGGGCCCATCACCGGGCGTCAGAGTGTTGAGACCGTCAAAGCGAGGGATGCCCAGTGAAAAAGTGTACACCAACAAATCCTTTCTGATTGATGGACGTCGAAACCCACTGGTTCGGTCCTTCTTTTTTAAGATGAGAATCGTACGGTCTATGGTCCGTGGGATCGTTTGGGGGGGTTGTAACGCTGCTGGGAATGCCCTTTTCGCGTTTGAGTTCTCAAGCCGGGCGCAGGACATCGAACATCCGGTTCGGTGAGAAACGAGAGGTGCTTCTTGGTTCCTTATAGTAGTAATGCTAGGAGAGTAGCGATGCCCTTGTTGCTAGTAGCTTCTAGCTGTCTGGCTATACTAGTAACAAAAGGGACATTCAGCTTATACCAGGCCGTCTTGGCTGGGTGTCCTGTCTGGACTGCCCAGCCCACTGCTTGGAGATATCCAGCCAGGACACCCAGACAGGATGCTCCACGCATAGTCGATTCAACACGGGTTTCAGACAACGAGCAGACATGGAGCTCCAAGCTCCATCATGTGACGGTTTCTCCATGTTTCTGTGGGCCGGGGTTCTGGAAGTGTCCGGTGCCGCTGTGGTGTCCGAAGTGTCTGGTCCGTGTCCGAAGCTCCGACCGAAGCTCCGACGACTCGCGAGGCGCTGGCCGAAGCCATGGGCTGGACCGTGGACTTGCACGACTACGACCTCGAGGCGACGCGGCGCGACGCGGCGCGACGCGGCGCGACGCGGCGCGACGCGGCGAAGGATCTGGAGTGATGGACGGAAGGTGGAGAAGGACGGATGGCTGTGGCGTTTTTCATGGCATTTCGACTGGGAGGTCGGTGTGGACGGAAGGTGGAGAACTCACCCCCCACTGTTTGGAAAGAAAGGTACTTGCAAGGGACCATGCCATGCCATTCATTTCATTCCATTTCTGATGTTAGTGAGTCAGAGATAGTCAGAGTGTAATGTGCGGTATTTGTTGGACCAACACCGCAATTATTTGGAGAGTGCAGTTGGACTGCTGCTGGTCCAGAAGGAAAGAGCTGCTGCTGGTCCAGGCGGAACCATGAACAATTTTGTGGCTTGATCTGTTTAGCCAGCGGGCTACTTTGGATCATCCACCACATCACATGTCCCTTGGTTTGCCACAGACCAGATAAGCGAGACACAGTGCCAGACACATGTTCACCAGATGTTCTTTACGCCTCAGTCAGGATCCACCTGCTTTTGGCGCAGACGTTGCCAGGTCATGATCCACCTTAACGATGAGCACTTGATTGCAGCTTGGTGTGAAAGTGCTGCCGTGGAACAACACACTGGACCTGAGCAGTTTTCACGTGCCTAGTGGGATCAAAAGCGGGGTATCACAAACGATTGAAGGCATCCAAGGTACTCTCGCATGGGTCTCCATGCTGGTCGAAAAGAGACCATGGCAGGGGTCACCAATCTTGAAGCCCCTACACTAAGTAGAGATCTCCGACGCTCCTTGGTCCAGTGGGGTGAAAGTCGGATTTCTTTGGACCTTCGCCTTGACAGGGCCCTATAGACGCCAATGGGTCCGATGGATCGCTCGTAGGGCCGGGACGGAGAGCCAATGGGGCGAAGGGCAGGAAAAGCGACTCAGTTGAACCGCTCGGGAAGCACTTGGTTACTTCAGGATGTTTTAGGCAAACCTTTCATTCAGCCACCTCAGACATGCTCGAATTGACCTCACACACAGGTCCTTGACCTCACATGAAGTCCACACAATTAACAGACACCGAACCTGTCGTGTTGAGCTTCACGGTGTGACGGCTAACCCCATCGCTTCGCTCTGACAGAGCCTTCGGTCTGTCAGATGCGCCGCAACCTGCGCTGCGCGATGCGCATCGAAACGGTTTGGAGTGGTGCCGTGTTTGCCACCGGAGGCGTGTTTGCCTTTGCTGGAGCGGAGCTGTCAACAGGTGCGGTTGTGTTTTTGTTGCTGATCCAGATCCCTTCAGATGTCACCCTTTCCCCTCAGCCTTGGGCAGCTCAGAGTGAGGGTTGTGTGAGGGTTTTGCGATTGAGGTAGAGTGTATACAAAGTATTATATAGCGATGCAGTGTGATGTGTATATATATATACAGAAGGGGTGGCCATGGGGCCTGGGTTTGAGTTTTCCATAGTTTTCCATAAAATTTTGGTAAATGCTAGATAAATGCATTGGTGCCACAGTCACGACTAAAAAACACTCATAAATATGCATAAAGGATCAAAAACACATAAGAAAAAAAATAAAAAAGTAGGAAAACCAAAACAAAAAAAACACAATTCTCAGAGACTCTTGTCTGGACCCCCCAAAATCAGAAAAAACAAAAAAAAACAAAAAAAACCTTGGGAAACCCAAAAAACAAAAAATACCCCCCCCAAAAAAAAACAATTCTCAGAGACAAGACTTCCCCACAATTGTTTTATTTGTTCTTTTTTTTTGGGGGGGGTTCTCAACAATTTTTTTTTCTGATTTTGGAGGGTCCAGCCAAGAGTCTCTAAAGTTTTCCCAAGGTTTTTGCGTTTTAGCATCTGAGCTTACTTCTCATCTCAAGGCATCTGTTCTTTTTGCTTACATCTGAAACCGTCTGAGCTCAACACTTCCTGTGTCCTTGTCCACATCTCCATATACAAGTCTGAGTGCATTAACTGCTGACAGGTATCAATGCGGTTGCCACTTGCATTTCTTGACATGCAGTTGCGAGGACACTCTGTCCTTTACATGAAACAGTTAGAAATCTTTGCGAGCTTATTTTTTTGCTTGTTGATGTTGCTTCTGCTGTTAATTTCAAAGCCTTCTCGATTGATGCATCTTGTCGCTCAAGCTTTTTACACCTTCGTCATCTTCGTGTCTTCTTCGCTTTTCCTCTGCGTCCACATGGCTGATCTGGAACTAGGCCGCGGCGATGGGTTCAATCGTGATCTCGGTGGACAAGACGGGGCCCTGACCTTCGCCGAAGCCTTGGGCCAGGTCAATTGTCAGAAGCTCGTGGGACCTGAGAAACGACACTTCAAGTCCGATCGTCCTTGTGGAGATGTCTGTCTCGGAGACTTACCTCTACGCAATATGGACTCGATGGGAGGCAAGGTGGAACAATACGCCGACATTGTTCTGAACCACAAATGCAACGCCACTCAAGAATTCCTTGATCATACCTTGTATTGACTGTGTGTGCAAGAAAAGTATAGTGAACTACCATCTCCTTTCAATCTCAAAGAAGAGCCCAAAGTTCCCTATAGCATGCAAATCGTGGTGCTCCCTGCGGCTGATCCTCCAAATCCAGATGACAACTTTGTGGATATTTTCAAGCACATCTACATGCACAAAAACAAGGTCATGTCCAAGGACTGCATCAACACTTGCCATGGTTCCCCCATGCGTTTCGATTGGGGATCACACAGCCGAAATGGTCTCATGGCTTCCAACTATATGCTCGACAGAATGGGTGGCATGCAGTTGCGGTTATGGACAATACAGCCCAAGCTTGAGAAAAAGATCACTTTAGATCAGGAAGCACGGGAGAACGGCTATCGCTTCATTCGGGACCACGGGCCAAGAAGCAACAATAGAAATCAGTTTATGGAATGGACTGACGAACAAGTGCACAGACCGGGTGGTCCACTCGAAGGCCGGAGTGAAGGAAAAGTCACCACTGCATTGCTGAACTATTACCGTGGAAGACAAAATGCCAAGACTCTTGAGTATTGGCCTTCCACATTGAAAAGCTTCGTGCCGTGGTTTCTGGACAATGTCCTCGTGCATATGTTGCCGAGTATGCGCCAAAATGCGATACATGGATCGGACGCACACGTGTGGGGAAATCTTTTGGCTCCAAGACGGTTCTCTTTGCTCAGTCTCAATTTGAAATTGAACAGGCAGCGCGCACGGATCTGGTACCTTCGATCGTAACTGCCAAGCACCTTGACTTCTTCAAGGCGGAGCCGATCACAAAGTTTAAGCCCGGTGTCTTCGATGACGGGCTTCTTCAGCGCATGGATGCATCTTTCCTCAAGGCGTTCTTGAACCCGTCTGTCCCTTGTCTTCCTTCATTGCATGCTTCATAATTGACCACTTTGCTGTTTTGTGTCACGCATTGGCAATCATACCCTCAATCTCTGTTTGCTTCAGGAAGAAGATGCTACTGTGTGGGCACGCTATTCCTCTGCTCAATTCGACCAAGGAGCTGGACGACATGCGTGCAATATTCCCTGCAACCACGATATTGATGACGTCTTGGCAGGTGACTTGCAGAAGAATGGCAAAACAGAGATTGCGCACAATGACTTCATGGACTTGATAGCTCCTTCTTTTACGGGTGTCAAAAAGGTAGGCAAGAGCAAGTCTAAGTCCTACGCATGTGTCAAGCGGCCTGCCGGCATGCTCAAGCGACCTGCATCGCATCGCTGAGCGGAGCAATGCTTTCGCAAAGTTATGCCCATTTTGAGATTGGCCTATGTACAGAGCTATCTGCTGCATAAACCTGAAGCAAAGTGTGAAAATAAGTGCCTTTTTGCAAGTGTGTGTTTGTCTTGTACACACACATTGTTTGATTCCTTGGTCTGCTTCTTTCCTCATTATCTTGTCACATTTTCATGAACCATCTGAATGACTGATTGCTGCTTTCAAACTAACAAAACTGCTCGTGAATACATTTCTATATGGAGAGCGGCTGGCACTGAAACATTTACCTTAAATTTATGGAAAACCAAAGCCCAGGCCCCACGACCACCCGCTCTCTCTCTATATATATATATATATTTATATTATAGTATAGTGCCTTTCTCTACATGTTTGTACAGATGGAAACAATCAGGGCCCAAATGCGCACATGTCCCTGGCCGTAAAACAAACCGTTGATGAAAACAAATCGCTGCGGAGAATCTCGAGACTTTCTGTTCAATTAGGTTGACACCAAAGCAGGGCAAGCTTGGGAACAGAAGTTGTGCTGTTTGATCATCTCGGGGGGATCTGAAGGCCACGCTTGAACCCCTCAGAGTCTGTTGCATTACACCCCTCACCTACACTCCCACGATGTACATGTCTACATGGTATGCAGCGACCTGCCCCGAAATGGATCTTCCAGACCAAATATGCCAGGTGAGTGGGTCAGAATGGATGATATATATATATATATCTGAACTCAGAAATGGTTCCTTCTGAGACTTGCCCCATTTTGGGCGCCAGGCGGCGATCGATGGGCAGGTTCTGTGTGGGAATTCTCTTGGGGAAGCACCGACTGCGCCTGGCGGATGATGGTGTCGTTGTCGACCGCCCCCACCCTCCACCTGGATGCACCTCGTCCGACGCAGCGACTGCGCCGACGTCCTTCTCCAGGCTCAACTGCCTTTCCCTGGCCTCTCCCAGCCGGTAGCTTGGGCCATGGCCAGGACAGGGCCGAACAAGGGGAGCTTGATGGAGTCCGAAGTGAAGAGCACCACCCGGACAAGCGTCCTTTCTGGACAAGGTCATAACGAGCACGGCAAGTTCGTGGCCATTCTGGTCTATATATTGCTTTACATTCTAATGTCAGTTGGATTTGGAGAAATCCACGAGAACATGTCACAGAACATGCAACTTGGCTGGAGGGTTACGAATTCGTACAAACTTTGCTTCCCAAACGCACCACCTCACCAGCCTTACTGCCAGCCACTTGATCCAAAAAAAGTCGGATTTCGTATTGTGTGTGGAACCATGCATATACATCATTGTGGGCAACCGTCGGCCCGTGTTGACCAACGATTTTGAGCAGCAACTTGCAACCAGTCACCAGTCGACGCTCGTCGGACGAGGCCACACGTTCGCCTGCCGTTCTGCTCGGTGCCTTTTCGACGACCCTCCAGGACCGTTGAACCCTCTCCTGGGGACTTGGTGCTTGATCCGCAACTCGCCGAATTGAAACGATGGAAGTCTTCGAATGAAACGGATGAACACGCGAACACGCGCGCCATAGCGTCACGCGTGTGTTTCCGGTCTTCGCCACGAGATACTCAGAGATACTCAACGAACCTATCCGTTGTGGCCTTGGCCTCAAAGACCGGTTTTTGGATGAGACAAAGAACGGGAACCTGCCCAGGTTCCGTTGGATGAACGTATGAACCGTTTTTTTCAGACCGAGAGCCCTCTCAAAATTAGAAGATGACGATCTCAGTTGGGACTTGGGACTTGGCAACTTGCTTTAGAAGTCGAAAACACTATGCATTATATTGCCCCAGTGAAGCAAAGGACGTTCCGTTTCAGGTACCTAATTAAAGACAATTCTTTTTATAATTTGACTCTTTGGACTTGCCTTGGTAGAGGAACTTCAGATTCTTCCACCCCATCCCAACCTATCGCCGGCCAAGTCCTGTGCAAGAACTCGTGAGGATGTGTGGCTCTGGCATCCTTTTGCTGGAGGCAGACCGGACGGGACGAGGCACCAGTCTTAAACTACCTGCAACTGACCAAGGACAATGGCCCTTTGGAAGACAATTCTGGCTTTTGAGGTGATGGTTTATTGTCCCGAACTGGGTGAATCCCCTGGCATGGGAATATATCAATTATATATACCTGGATCTTCCAATGGTGTCAAATTTATTTTTGTCCATCTATAAAACCAGCCAAAAGACTGAAATTTGGCACAGTGGGAGGATCTAGGTATACATGTTCTCTTTTTTTTCCAGCTCCTGGACAGCAAATCCAAGCAAGTTTCCTCTACAAACAGGGGTCAATCTGAAGTCACATCGATCGGACGGGGTGTGCAGTACCTCGGGCGAAGAAAAAGGCCGAACGGCACCCGGTCTTTTTTCATGTAGCACTGTGAAACATGTGAAACATGGCTAAATATGGACTGAGGCTTTTTGGGGCAAAACCAACCAAAGAGCAAAACAGAATCAATTCCTGTTTGCTGGACGTCTCTCCTTTCTATACGCTGAAGCACGCTTTAAGCACGCAGAAAACGAAGAAGATGGTGCCCGAGTGGACCAAGGTGCGTGGCTACCCTCGCTTTTTCCACTTTGAAGAGGGTTAGTGGAGGAGAAGGGTATCATCCACTGCCAAAACCAGAGGATGGCTTTGAACAGCCAACCCCCAACTTAAAACGCTGAGGACTTTAAGGAAAGGCCGCCAAAACCAGATGCATTGGCTGCGTTCCCGCTGCAATTTTCGGATTTCAGAGTCCTTGCAGTGAGCGGGTTGGGACATGCAGTTCTCGTGGTGCCAACATCAGGGATAGGTGGTTGATGGTGGTCATGTGTCACATGTGATCCGACACCAAAAAACGCCCGGAATGGCAGTCCAATGAGGCAGCACAGTGCTGGCCTGGCGCCTTCTATTTGGGCTTGGACGACGATCCGAAGCAGCTGGAGAGGGTGCCGAAGCAGGTGCTGTGGTCTGAGGAATTGATCTGATGTTCTGGACCCAAAACTCCACAAGGAAAAGCAACCCCATTCGCTAGGGTTTTGACATGTTTTGACCCTCACAACTAGGGTTTTCCTAACCAACCTCGAAGACTGGCAAGTCGTGCCGGCTGAGGTTGACCAGTCTCATGGACCATAGCCTATCCCGAGTCCCAGAAGGTCTCCCAACCTCTCTTAGAGTCCTATGGCCTATCCATAGCCTATCCCAACCTCTCGAGGTCCTGTCGTCCACCTTTGAAACGCTCAGAAAACACCTGAGAGTCACGAGCCACGAGTCACCGATGCTCAGAATCCCCGAATCCCCGAGACTGTCTTCGATTGGAGCTCCGGACCTGAGAAGCCGCCCGTTCTTCCACAGCACCAGGAGCGCTCTCGGAAGAATTCCGCGGTCCTGGAGGCGGTCCGGGCCTGAGGGTCCCGGATGTCCACGTGGAGTCATGGAGTGTTGGAGTGTGGCATTCAGAACTGCGCAGGATTCGGAGCCCAGCAAGCTTGCATTTCGACCAAAGGAGTATATAATGCTTCATGGGTCTTGCTTCATTCGGGTGATGTGACATTTTCCAGAACTGGTTGAATTGCCTGGCACGGGGAAGATGTTCTATTTTTCCCCACGTCCAAAATCAGCAAATCCACTTTTTCAAGAATGTGGTAGGGCACGTAGAGCGACCGGGAGCTGCGAATGTTTTTCATGACCCTACAGGTCTGGAATGGACCTCATGAAAGGCTGGAGTTGGCCATACAAAAAAAACACAGCACCAACATAATAGAACACACATAAGAACTATACTAGGACCCACTGTCGGGGTGGTTCATGGACACCCCGAATCACCTCTAGTCTTTTATGGGGCTAGATCAAGTTCGACACCCCTTATATATACGTAGTGTCCTGGTATGTCGAGTCGGGTGTTACGTCACATCGTCTCGGTCCCAGGCTCCATGTGCTTCGCTGTCCTTCGGCCGGAGCGACGCCCGACGGCTGCCGCGCGGGCGGCCCGGAGACGAGCGAGACTGGAGAGCCCGGGGAGACTGGACAGGAGCCCAGCGTTTTGCTGAGTTAGGAGGTGTGATGTTCCACCTGGCATGGGGAATATGATGGAATAGTGAGGTGTTTTTTTTGTTGGCTGTTGTTTGTTTCTTTTTTTTTTACCGGGTCCTGGACACCAAATCCAAGGGACTGTTGAAGATGGATGGGTTTGGGGTTGCCAACTGGCCTCAGGTCTTGGAAGGTATTTTTCTTGCGCGTGAATCGGTGAATCCCCATCAGGCAAGATGATTCCAGGAATTCTTGAAGATGGATGGGGTGAAACACCAGGAAACCAGACTCAGAGAATATCAGAGGAGTTAGTGATCATCATGTCCTGGAAGCCCAACCACCCCCGGTCCCAGCTACTTGTGATGTCAAGGATCCCAAGCTGGCACGAGAAATTGGAACAACCAGAACTGTTTCTGGTTGGGACTGGATTTCCAGGTCAAGCAACCAACGGGGGTCGGCAAAGATGGCCATACGGTGGGTACTTGGAATCTGAAGAGTGAAGAACGGAAGGCACTCGTGCCTTTCTTTTGTGATTGATGTGATTCTTCGATCATGTTCTGTGCTTGTTCCTGACAAGTGGCAAGTCGGAGAGTTGGTGTTTTTGTGGTTTTTAGATATAATACAATGAATTCCATGGCAGCCAGCGCTGGTCAACTGGCACGGCTTTGCAATCTTCTGTGCAAGAGATGCGAACGCATGCGAACGCTAACCATCCCTTTGTAATATATAGACAATAAATATATGAGGCTCCCCAAGTTCGGAGATTCATTCTTTCAGGGTATCATCTACACTACTATTAGCCAGTGGATCCAGTTACCACTATAGCTGGTAACCAGGTGATCCAGCTGGACTCAAACATATACTAAAACCATAGAAAAAACAACATCTATAGATTACTCGTCTTGCGCTGACTTGGATCCGCTGGGGATAGTGTAATAAGTGCCCAGACATGCCCGTTCACGCTCCGTTCACAGCTTGACCGGTCCCCCCCAAATTGAGACCTTAGACCCTGCCACAGGATTCGCGTCATACTGACCGCCCGGGTTTGGCGGATCAGATGATTTCTTCTTCTCCAGAACTGGGTGAATCCCCTGGCATGGGGAACAGGTGTGATTTTTTGCCAGTTCCTGGACTAAATCCCCGAAGCCACAAAAAAAGTGGACGACCTCTTCAGCCACAAGATCCACAAGTGTGATTGCGAACCCAGGCACTCCATGTATGATATATATATATATATTTTTGTTTTTGCCTACATTCACCCCTTTTCAACCACCCCAATGCAATATTGCATGTGCCCTTCGTCTGTGACGCGACCCCACCGTGAGGCTCAAGAGCTCTTCCGTCGACGCAGTGCTTTGCGACCTCCCCTTCGGCAAGCAGTGCGCCCGCGAATTCGATGATCTCGACAATGATTTTTACTCCCAGACACGGCCAATGGGACCACATATATATAAACCTGTATTGTTATTGTTATTCCTGCTACTATTAATATTAAAACTATTGCTATTCCTGACATATATGGTTGTTATATAGCATATAACATATGCCAACAATGTCAAATCACATACACCCACACCTTAACAATGTATATGAGGGTCCCCCGTACGTTTGTTCCATTAATTTATACATTTCATTTGCTATTTTACATGCATCTATGTTTGAAAGCTTGGACTCAAACGCGTGAAATCGACAATGTATTCCTGTCCAGCTTCATACCTTCACAGGAAGTGCATGAGCGCCCAACCTGCTTCTCGTGCTAAGCAGCCATAACTGCAGCCATATTATTTGCGAGAACAGTGAAAATAAGATACGTAGCACGAGACCCCTTGACTTTAAGGCCTTGAGGGGCTTTTCTGCTGCATCAAACATGCATGTCGCTTGTTTGACCACACAAAGTTTCTCATGAACTTCGCACACGCTACCATGGTCACAGCGTCGGGAAGCCCGCGTCGGGAAACCCAGTGATGGGCATGGGGGGCTGAGGGTGTGCATCCCTGTGCTTTCCTTAGGAACATTTGGGACCCAAGTGTCTTTCCATTGGAAAACTTGGTGCCAATGCCCGATGCAAAGAGATGTATGAACAAGGTACTACAGTACCCATATGTATCCATATGTTTTTTCCGTGGATTTGTGTGAACAAGGCACCTTTTTTTACCTTGAACCAACCAAAAAGATGTATATCACCACAATATTCATAAAGTGCGATGAGCCAGTCCTGGAATCGACGGAATCTACGTAGGTCCAAACCTGGAGCCCCAACATCCCCTATAGATCCGTTCGTACCTCCTCACAAGGTACGAGTGACGACCATAGAAGACGACCCCTGGCTCACCTTCGACACGGCGGTACGAACAGATCCATGAGAACCAAACAGCTTGACCGTACCCAGGTATCGGTCAACCGGTCGGTCTCCTGCTTTTGATTCACCACGGAATCGGATCACAAGCCTACTCACAAGCCTTTGGCCGGCCTTTGGAAGGGTCGGTTCCTCTGGGTCATGTCGTCACGGGGTCGCCGTTGTTGCTTCCCAGAGGTCCTTGTCCCGAGAAAACCGCCTGGTAGGTGGAACAGATGAGTGTATGAGGCTGACCTGTGTATGGCTGGATGTCATTCATGGCAGTATGCAATCATAGCCACAGCCAGCTCAGCTTCAGGGCAGAGATGTCTTCTTAGGAAACGTTGTCATGCAAACAGTATGTACTACAGTATTACATAGACAATACACTAGGCAATGCTATAGACAATATCAGACTTGTCACAGCCACCCGCGACTGTGCACACACGCATGATACAAACTTGGTAGAGTAGGTTACAGACTCTTGCAGACTCGTACGGAAACGAGCACGCAGAAACAAACTGGCTGTCGAGCATGCCCTGAAGCTAGCAACAACTGTAGCAACAACAGTGTCAAACAGCAATGACTACAGCAATGAAGGAACATGTTAAACAACTTTCACTACTCAACTTCCACGCACTCTTCCACGCCTGCGATCTCGATAATATGTCGCAAAGTGCTTCTGATTGGGAACGCCTTCGCAGTGGCACTGGCAGTGGCGTTGGCCAAGCAAAGAGTTGCAACAAGCGGCCACGGACTCGGTCACGGCTGGCAGCTGATGCAGAGGAAGAGCCGTCAGAGCAATTGGATTGGCTGCCTGGTGCTGCACTTGAAACGCTGGCTGAGACGTATGTGAGCTACATGATTGCCATCCTTTGTTGCGTGTCACTGCCACGCCAGGAGGGGGCGGCGCGCTTTGAGTGCCAAGGGGTTCCTGCCTTTGTTCACTCTTAGGCCCAAGAGTCGCCGAAGCTGTCCATCACACGAGGCGAGGGCTGGCGCACGAAGCCTTGGGTAAGTGCGCGGCATCGCACCACGGCTACCTTCTTGGAAGTGGTGCAGATGCTCCAGCTGCATTTGCCAGCGCCTTCTCCAGAGCCACAGCTGTGGTGCTTCCTTGGCCGTCCTTGGTTCGCAGTTGCGTTTCTTGGCTTGAAAGGGGTCATGCACTGGGCTCGGCATCGTCGCACTCATCGTCGCACGTAACCACTTTCCCCACATGTGAGAAATACGATCGGAAATCTTTGAGCGGGGCATGAGCAGCCCCCATAGAACTCGATAATTCTTTTCTATGAGTATCACGAACAGTATCATAGTCAAGAACAAGTTTGAACTCGTTTATTCTCAGATGGCAGATAGATTAGCAGATAGTAACGCAGATAGCCAGTATGGCAGATGAGATATGGTCACAAACGTTCGGTGCGGTTATAGGGTGGTTTAGTGCTCCCTCGGCTTCCGTCTCGTGTTCATTGATGTGGCCGGTTATTGCCCAGGTTCTTCCTCTTCAGCCGCTTGCGAAGCAGTGACTTTGTGCATTGGCTGCAGCAGTGGGAGGCTTGGAGAAGCGTCCAAGGTAACGCTGCCTTTCTGGACACAAAAGTCGCCTTTGAGGATGCTTTTGTGAGAACATACAGCGTGCGCTTTGGTCGGAATAGCATTACAACCACTGAGCTTTCTGGGGCTGAGCGTGATGACACATGCTTTCGCAACAGGTTGCTCCTCGCTGCGACAGACACCGAAGCTTTCAAAATGTGGTCGGTGGAACTTGACAGGGCCGTGGCCGGAAGTCTTAACAGCTCCATGTTCCAAACGGCAGCAAGGCAAATTCCGGAAGTTGGCAACTTCGTTGCAAAGAACATGCTGGAGTTCTTGGAAACCAGGCCCGGCGGTGCAATGGGAGACTTTGAGCAGCTGCAAGGTGAGTTTCTGCGGAGTACCAGCACCAGCCAAATTCTCCAGCATCACAGCATCGAGGCGCTGAGCGAGCTATGCTCGCAGATGATGCCGTCTTCCTTTTTTGTCTTGATGAGTGGCGGCTCCCGGCATCGCATCAACTTGCCGGCTCACAGGTTCTGCAGCCCGCGGAGGGTACAGCTGAATCTTTGCAAGCTTGCGCAGGTTTGCAAGAGCTTGTCCAGCGGCGTCTTGGTGAAGCCAAGGAGGGTGCGACTCCCACCACCAGAGTTTGACTTCAGTGTTTTGTGGTCAACATGACCTGGTTGCAGACTTGGTTGCAGCTTCGATGCGGCTTTGCTGGGTTGCCATCTCTCGCCACGAGTTGTAGCGGGCTGGAGTGACGTTAAAGGTGAGCATGGATACCTTTGAGCACTCCTTTGAGCCTGCCGGATTGCAAGCTGCTGCAAGATGGCCACGCAGCATCGTGGTTCATTGGGTCGTAGAGGCCTTGGTGCTGGCGGCTGGAGCCTCGAAAGACCTCCATTCTGGAAGTTGGGTTGAAGCAGCAGGATGGATTGTGTCCCAAACATAGATACACCAAACAAGTCATCAAACAGATCGTGCTGCTGGGAGGGGCGGCACCCAAGCTGCACCAAGCCTTTAGGACGCAGCGACAGGGACAAAAGCGAGCGGAAAAGCGAAGCATTGCATTACGGTTATAGTGTGTATAGTGTGAACAACTGTGTGAACATAGTAAAGTACAGCAGTAAGTAGGTACAGTATAAGAACATCTCTGCCCTGAGATGAAATGGAGAATATGTGGAGCAAAACAAGAACCATTAAAAGCCATTCGACTTCCGCATACCCACCGCTCTGTCAGTCAATTTCTTTTCCCCTGCTTCATCCTATGGCTCATTTGGTCACTCCAAAGACCATGTCAAGTCAACAGAGCCCTGGTCACACTGATCTGTAGAGTCTACAACACTAGACTCAACAGAAGTGATCTTTTCATCAATGGGCGTAATAGTAGTCACAGTGCTAGTCATAGTACAGTGATCAAGGAGACTATCGAGGAGCTATTTGATTCCAGCACCGATTCCAGTCTAGTCTCACAAAGTAGACATCTGAGGCGCATTCCGACCACCGGATGGCATGGCCAGGTGCAGGGTGATTGAGGGGCGGAATTCAGCTGTTCTGCTTCTGTTTGAGGGTGTTCTTCACAGTTGAGCTGGTGTGTTTGGTAGCATCCTCGCACTCATTCTTGCTACATTGACATTTGAAAGCATTAGTGCATGCGGGCGCCAAGCAAAAGACATTTAAGCAAGCTAAAACTGATTACTCGTTGACGCAAGTTGAAGGTCAATGATTGCAGTGATAACTCTGTTTGTACTTCTGTTTGCATTCTGCGATAACTCCAGGGCAGACATTGATACTATACGATACTCTATACGATATAGGACTCGACATATAGGATATCTCCAGGGCAGAAATGTCTTGATGCTATACGATATAGGAACTGATATAGGATATCTCCAGGGCAGAAATGTCTTGATACTATACGATATAGGATATCTCCAGGGCAGAAATTTCTTGATACCATAGGATGTCCTACTATATCTGCGTGTTTTGCACCGTTTTCTCTCGTATCGTCCAGCCTTCGAGGAACGTGGCAGCACCACTGCAGACAACATCAGCACTCCTGGAGCTCTTGGCAGGCGATGGGTGGGTGATGGGCCAGGCGTCCGGGATGAGTTTTTTCCCCAACAGCGAAGCTTATGTCTTCTGCCATAGTCAAGAATTGCGGAACAGATTGATGTCTGTATGCACATGGAGTGCGAGTGGTGAAAACAGCTTCTCCTGTCCTCAACACCTCAAAGATTTCTCATGGTAGATCTCCCAAAAAGAGCGACCACTAGAGCGACACTTGGACCCATTGACAAAACGTACAGTCGCCGGCGCTAAAGCTGTTTGCTCGCAAGCGGGCCCGCTCCAGACACGCCAGCGGGCCCCGCTCCAGACACGCAAGCGGGCCCCGCTCCAGACACGCAAG
>CAXAMN010002336.1:399655-460002 GCA_963970005.1 Durusdinium trenchii
TTGGAGCCCAAGTTCTGCAGCATTGGTTGCCACATGATTCAAATGGTGCTTTTCCTTCTGCGCCCCTTCTCCCTGACCCATTTGCAAGTCGCCAAGTGTTTCTCCCACACTGTAGCGGCCATGGAAGTGTCCACCCTACTGTTTGCCACCGGTCTCGTTCAGCTCAGGATCAGACTGCAAAGATCTGACGCAAGATTGGGTTCACTCGCCTCGCAGAAAAAGCACTGAGGGGGGAGTGGTGGGAAGCTTTGAATATTTTTGAATAATTGTCACCATTTTGATCCATTTTGTAGTGTAGAAGATATGAAACAAAGACTGAAACAGAGCTAGAAATGTATATGAGGGGGGGGACTGGTTTTGAGCATTTGGGAGTAGGCCTAAATCACATATATATCTGTAAAAATATCATATATACTATATAAGCATACATATATCTATATACATGTTTGATCGATATGCCTACATTGACCTTTCAAACCCACCCCATGTGCCTGATCCGCGCCAGTGTGCTAGTCTTGTTCCCATGGATCGAGCGTTGTAGGGTAGTCCACTTCAGAGACCCCGCGCTGGGGAGGGTGTTCCACCCTCTCTTTCAGGCGCTCAGAAAGGTGCTTGATGGATGATGGTTCCCAAGTCAGACTGTCACTGGAGATGCTTGATGGATGATGGTGGTTCCCATCATGGCAAGAGTCATCCATCATGGCAAGTCATCCATCATGGTTCCCAAGTCAGACTCATTTTTTTCTGGGCGAGTCGATCTCATTCGAATGGAGATCTCTCGATTCTCCGCTGTGTTCCGCGGCCCACGTGTCGCCAGGTACGGCAGCGAAGAGGGTTGGGCGCCCCGCCCGACTCGTCTGAGGACCCTCCATCCGTTCAGTTCCGGGTGAGGATGTGGAGGAGCTCCGTGGGTGAGGAGGGTGAAGTCCTAGAATTCTCTAAGATTCCAACCATTGATGTACCAGCTGTTACTAGCCTGAATCCCGAACAATTTTACTGAATCCACCATCCTGTCTGTGTCACCAATGGACCCTCCACTTCTTAGGGACCTCCAGACACCGATTGGATGGTATACACTACAAAAGGTCAACCTTTTCTTTAAATGGTCTTGGAAGGCGACCGGGGGTCAACCGCGATCGCTCAGAGTGGTGACTGGTGGTGTCTGGTTCGGTCGGCCGATGTCCAAGGGTCCTAGGATTCAAGAGAGAATATGATTCCTACCCAGCAAAAGCGGATCACAGTTTTTGTATGTTTTTGTTGATTTTGTGGGGAATAGTATTCCTACCAGGAAAAGTACCGTGGATCACAACATGTTTTTGTGTTTTGGGGGGAATTGGTTTCCCTGCGGAGTGATCGAACAGGTGGAACGGAGCTGTTCACCGCGATGTGCCAAGGAAGTTCGGCATCGGGATGTATCTATCATTCGTTGGTCGGATGTTGTGAGGATGTGTCGACTTCTTGCAGGGAAAGACGTGTACTGTATTTGTTTTGGGTGACAGGCTTTTGTTGCCGGGACGTTTTTCTTTTCCCGATAAGGTACGGTTGCCGTTGTCCTGTTTTTTGTTGGTGGAGCTTCTTGAAAGATTGTTGAAGACTCAAACCCTTCCTGCTCAGTGGATGGTTTTTGGCAAAGAATAGGCTCCTGTGCACAGCGCGGCCCTATGAATTGTGCTGCCCGCTTTCCGAGACAACCTGGCCTTGTACCCCGCAGTGCTGGCGGAATTCTGGCGAGCGCGCGCCCCAGGAGTGCTCGTTGTGAAATTGTGAGAACGAAAAAGTATGTTCATACCCTTTAGCAAACTTCCCGCTCTGTGTTCCCTCAACCAAATGATTTTTTTGACGATTCCCACGAAAGAAACCAATTGAACTTATTGTTGCCAGCTTTTTGCAAACCCTCCAGCCACAAGATCTTCCAAACTAGAAAACCGGGTCTCCAACTAATTAACTTTGAGTGTTCTTTTTTGAACCACGTGAACACCAGAATTCACTTAAAGTCTTTTGCAAGTTCTGTTTGAGGTGCTGCATCTTAGCAGGTGGCCTGAGGGAGGGATCCCCCGCTTGCTTGAGTGTTTCGTCTTGCTTTAGTGTTTCGAGGTCGCGCTGCACTCGACGTCACTTGACCGCTCCTCTTCCGCTTGGGTCCATCGAGGTCTTGCGCTTGGGCACCGGGCGAGCGGCGCTGCTCACGAACCAGGCGAAGCTGCGGCGCACATGAGTGCCGCAAGAAACCTCCCAAGATGAACCAAGTAAAGGCCTTGTCATATGGCACCTGGGCGTAATAAGCAACAACCTGAAAAGCGTAAGGTTGCGTAAGGGAGTTGTGAGGCATTCATGCTGCGCAAGCTTGCTATATGGTTATATTCTCATTCGTAGATTCTTAGCACACACCTTGTCAAGAAAGGAACTGTATGGACCATGAGAGCTTTGAAACCCTTGGGTACTGACATTTGTGCGCACTGTGTTTCAGGTAAGTGGCGAAGGATGAACTTTCCCCACCATTCTTAGTTCAGAAGTGGAAAGGTGAGTGCTGGCAAGGTCAGCTGTGAGTTTGTTGTGGCCCAAGCAGCGGAAGACTCAAAGAGATCTAGCAGCTAGCATGCCTGCGCCAAGTGGACTACCTAAGCAGTTCATTAGTGTCATGTCATGGGTGAGCTGGGCGGACCTGGGCTACATGTGGGTGATGGTCAACTGATGCTTGTTAACCCCCAAAGTCACGTCCTCCATGGCCAAGCCATGGCAATCACAGGGAAGTCCCTTGCTGAGATCAGTGAAACCGCACAAAAAGGTGAAATCATGTGAAAAGCTCCCAAGACCCAGCAGAGGTCTCGCAACCAACCTTTGCATGGAAGTCCAAGAAATCCAGGAACTCATTAACAGCCAGTTGATCGGTTTATTGGTTTATGTTCCATAATAAGCTTCGCTTCGACTGGAAGACCCTGAGCATCCGGACGTCCGGAAGACGATTTTCCCAACGGCGCCGTTTGACCCGAACAGAAAACAGGTACTTGTACCGCTTGTACCCATTTTTCTGAGGTACTTGGAGGGTCTAGGTAGTTATAGTTATATATACATGCCCCATGAACTTTGCATGACTTGTCCATGTAGGGAGGGTTAGTCACTCTTCCAGTCCCATTCGTCTGGTCCGGGATAGGCCAACTCCAAGACCTTGATCCAGGCAAGGCAAAGTTCGGGTCGTATATGGGCTTACTTGGGAACACGGCGTTGGGGACGGTCCACAGCAGCTGAACACTGCGAGTGCACCTGGGAGGTCCAGCTATGCAGACTGCGTTCTTGTTTAATCCATCAACAGTCTACATTACTGGTAGGGTACCATTCGAAGTGTCCTTGAAGGAACAAACGTCGACCATACCATATTGGATTTTCCAGTTGGTGGCACCACAGATTCGTCAGGCCAAATGACTGGGGGCCGGCAACCGAAGTCTGCACCCGGTGCTCCGCAAAATGGAAGACTTCGGCCACTTCAAATTGGACAGCAGGGTCCGCACTGAGACCTGACTTCTTATCAGAACTTATGAACTCATAGGAGCAAGACTCTTAAAAACACCCTCACCTCTTTTTCAATCAAGAAGTGCTCACTTGATGCTGCAAGTCTTTCAAGAAATCACTCAAAGCCGGAATTGAAACCTGTCAGAACCTGTCGTGCCTCATTCTGTGTGTTTCGCCCTGCCAAACCACCGTTCGCGGCTCCAAAAGCCCGCTGAGCTCGCTTAGCCATGGCAGGCGATGGCAGGGCGATGGCATGTCGAGTGCCAACGCAAAGTGCTGTTGGGGAACATGGAGGTGTGCGTTGGACAGGGAGCGTTGGGCCTTGGACACAGAGTCCGGAGAGTGTTGGTGCCACACTTGTCTCGGCTGTGGAACGAGACGTGCACCTCTCGTTTTGTGTGTCGAGTGTATTCATGGTTTCACAATGTGTCACAGGTTCGAGTGTATTACTGTATTCTGAGTTGTGAATATGCTTCTATTGTTTATCACACAATATCACACATTACATCAAATGAATAGGTTTCGTCATGTTTCATCATTCAATATAATTACAGTAATTCATTTGTCCACAGTCACAGATATGATGGGTGTTGAGTGTTTCACAATGGGTGTTGGTTTGGGGAGTCCTTCTTGTTCTGCTGACATGTCGCCCCACCCAGGGTTGAGCAGCTCAGGGTTGGCAAGTGAAGGGTTGCGTTGCCGAGAAAAAGCCATGAAGCGCGCATGCTCCTGAACACTTGATAATTAGCAGACAGCTGCAGCACTGCAGAACATGTAAAATGTGTTATGTGATGACTCTAATCTCCTGCAGCACTTCAAACACCCTATCATATACCCTAGCCTCCCAAGATCTTCAGGAATCCTACCATGGAATGGGTTCAATGGATTCAATGGGCGCTTGCTCACCATTTCGCCTATGGAATGGGGGCCTGGAATCCCCTATCCACATGTGGCCCCCCGTCCGGTTCCCCTGTCCTTGGGCATCGCCACGGATGTGGAAGGCCTTGCTCTTCTTGGCCACGCCCGTGGAGACGGACGGTGCCGAAGGGAGAAGGGGACGGGTGCCGAGATGTGACGTGAAGTGACTTTGAACGTTTTGAGCTTCAACTGGGGAGCTTTTTCACCCCAAACACTCCATGTAGAATTCAGTAAACCTGTTTTCAACGTTTGTCCACCTACCCCAGGGAATGGACTCCTGCTCCGTTTTGGGCGGAGTCAACGGCACCGTCCGGGGAAGCACCGGGACGTCGCAGTAGTAGCAAGGCCGCTACTAGGTGGAGGCCATTAGGGTGGAGGTCATTCCTACCACTACTAGTAGCAAGATGTAGCAAGAAGCTAATAATTACCAGCAGTTCCAACATGGGTGCTTTCCACCAATTTTAATGGGTGCCCCGCCCCTGTCACATCCACTCACTGGATGGGACTAAACACCACCCCCAACATGTGACTCCTGGGACGTTTTTCCCGAATGCGCGGAATGCGTAGCGAAGGGTTCTTGTTTAACTCTGGGGGTCTGGGGGTAGAGCCTTGTTCGCGACGTGTTGCCTCAGCCTTCGCAACCGTTGTCAACCGTCCGCAACCGTCCGCCGCCGTTCGCAGTAGAGCGCTAAGGCCGCTGCCATTGGGAGAAGCTTTTGGAGAGGGTTTGGCGTGGAAGCGTGATGTGTCAGATTCGTGTGAAATAGCGAGGAAATGTGTGGAAACATCAGATGTTGAAGTGTGGAGGATGAGTTCACTGCGCAGGCGCAGCGTTTTGTGAGATCGGCAGGTTTCTGCGCAGTTACATTGGGATTAGCGAGCCACAAGTGTGTCCGAGAGTGTCCTACAAGGGTGTCCCACAAGAGTGTCCTACAAGAGTGTTCCACAAGAGTGACAAACAAGAGTGTCCCGCAAGAGTGTCCCGCAAGGGTGTCCCACAAGAATGTCCGACAAGAGTGTCCTACAAGAGTGCTCCACAAGAGTGTCCTACAAGAGTGTCCCGCAAGAGTGTTCCGCAAGAGTGTCCCACAAGACAGTCCTGCAAGACAGTTCTGCAAGAGTGCCCCATGAGAGTGTCCGAAAATGGGTTTGGCCAGGTGTGTATGTTCAGCAGTCACATGTCGCAAATGCTTATGTACACAGAAGTCGCTGTGATAATTTTGCGTACTGGGCCTCCCCTCTCTTAATGGATAAAAATCGGCATATGTAACCATTCAAACGTAGTTGCGTTCGGGCTCGTGGGTTCCATCTTGTTTTTGCTAATATTGTTTGATCATGTTCTTTTTCGCTTGATGCGGAATATCTTCTGCAGAGGCTTCAGGTGGTTCCTTGTACTAGATAGTCGTAGCAGAGACCTTCATGGTCCCTGGAAAAAGCAACCATCAATCAATTGATTGAATCACTCTTTCCTTTTCGCTTTCCTTGAAGCAATCTTGAGTGGAATCGCGGTGTTTGTGAAGAACACATGCCACATGCTGCAATAAGTGGAAGATGTAACGCAATGTTTATTCTACCCACCGGGCAACACCCATGCCCACCGGGCACACGGTCTCCGGTCTGGCCCTGAGGCGCTTCTTCGGGGTATCCGGCGAAGCACGCCAAGCAGGTGGAGGGGCATAGACTCGGTGGCCGGAGCGTTCGGTCGCTGGGGGATGGACGGAGTCCATGAGGCTCGTTCAACGACGAGAAGGAGGGAATGGAGGACCACCTGGCAAACAATTGAGTAGTGGAGGGGGGTTCTTTGTTGTTGCCTTGCTCCTTTGAAGACAGTGAATTTCATTGATCTGATGCAAATTTCATCGATCTGCAGATGCAATTTGCTCACGAACGGTATAAGTTGGCGAGTGGTAGTGCTGCTTGACGAGGTGAAAAAACATCTACAGCAACAACAGTATTCAAGAGCCTGTGGTCCCGCCGCAATTTCACCCTCCTAAACCATCCTGTTTGGGTGTCCTGTCTGGACAGGGTTGTAGTGGGCTCACGTCACGCAGACGCTCGCTTGATTGGCCCGCAAAGAAGCCTCTGTCCGGAGCTTCAGTCAGTAGCTGTTTGAGATCCCAAGAAATAATCACTGCCAGCAGTCACAGGTGGGGGTGCCGAGCTTGGAGGTAGTTGGGGTGCCCGAACGTCACATCCACGAGCCCTAGATGGGACTCAAAACCATCCTGGCCTCCATGTGACTCTTGGTGATTGGCCTGTCAGTTTGGTCAAGGGATGAGACTCCAAAGAGGTCACGGGATGAGAAAGGTCACAGGTAGGAAGGCCTTCGGTTCGTTCGATGCGGCGATCGATGGCCCCAGTCTCTCAACGCGGCTATGTGGTGATCAAACGAAGCTATTCCGAGACCATCCAGTGACCCATGGGACTGGAATAGTTACCTACACTGGAGCTATATATATAATATAAATGGGGTACATGTATTATGTAACTCTTCCAGACATGGATGGTCTGGGATTCGCCACATCGATCATCGACCTATTCTTTTTAGGACACGACCGGTAAGACACGAACGGAAGCCAATGGGCGGCCAGCACGGCCAGGGCGGCCAGGGTACCGGTTAATGACCTGGAGTTGGTCATACAAAAAACACTAAGGAGATGTTCCCTTGACCAGGTTTTGGAGCTGGGTCAAACTAGACTTGTAGGGATGACGAGAAAAACAAACCATGAAGATGGCTGATTCAAACTGCACTTTGTAGTTCCCCATCTGCCAAGTGAGGGTTGTTAGATTTTATCAGAGCTCTTCTCCTCTTCTAAGTCTCATGAAAGCTACGATAATTAGGGGCTCCTGGCCTTACTAGGAGCGATCGGATGCTACGAACGAAGCTCCTGGCCGTAGCAAGAAGCTAGTGGCTCCCAGGGCTGTCGACTCCCATGGGAAGATGCCACCGGACGGCGCCAGTGCGGGAGCCGAAGTCGTGATGGCGATCCGCCGAACGCATCGGAGGGGGTGAGGGATCGGGATCTTAGACCCGAATGGAACACCCACAGCAACAGGCATGACTCACATTGGCATTCAAAGCCATGTCACAGGCACAATTTCAATCTACTGTCCGGACGCCCAACAAACCGAACCATCCGTGAGACCATCCGTGTTCCGTCGGACGCTCGTCGGCCATGGGGCATTGGGAACGGGATGAGGGGCATGTCGGGATGTGTGAACGGGCCATGGTGGGCCTTCACCCAAGAGAACAAAGACACGAGGCGAGGTGGGTCGAATTCCCGTCCACCTGGGGCCCGACCCGTCCACCATGTATCTTGATCTGATGTCGGTAGGTCAACCGGTCGAGGTAGGTGCTGAGGTGTGATGTGATGCTCAGACGCATTGTGCTACATTGTATCCAGGTCACTAGGTTTGGCAAGAACTCTTACAGCAATGGAGTAGCTTCTGAGAAGATTGATGAATCGTTTGACCATCCCAGCTATGGAGTAGCTTCTGTTCACATCACCTTTTTGTGCCCAGACCACTCTGTCTCGTTTTGGGAGACCGCTCCTGTGCTCTCGTGGTGGTCTGCCACCAGGTGGTCTGCTATGAAGGCGACCTTACGGCCTCCCTTGCGGCTGGTGACCGGTGGAAAGAAGTGCCGAAGAGGAGAGGACGAGACAGAAAAGACACCTGCGGAGCTGCGGACCTTGTTTCTAGATTCTGCGAGGGTGGAGAAACACCCAGGATATGTCATGGGGGTGTCTTAATAGGGAGACCCCAACGACCCCAACCAAGAGGCGTTGGTCTATTGTCCTTCTTCCAAAAAAGAACTGACACTATCACTACCAGAGAGTTGCCAACGTGCCGGACTACAAAACCTGCTTAGACTCCAGAGAACTATCAGAAAGAAGGCCACATGCGGAATTCACAGGATTTCAGCGAATGAACAGGGGTTTCTTTTCAAGGACTGCCCCGCAGACGCGCCACCGCCGCGGTCGCGCCACCGCCGCGGCCGGGCCTTTCGGGACGGCATCCGACAGGGCCAGCGGCTTCGTCCGGGGTGCCACGGGATACACCACCCGTGGCAGGGTAGCTACCCAGACGAAGGGGACTTGGCAGTGACCAGACGGTTTTTCCCAGATGGTTTTTCGTATGTGTTCACCCTTATCAGAGTACGGTTTTCATGTAGCGCTTCTCTGGACTCTTGAGCGACCCGGGCGGCGCGGCGTGGCGACTGGGCAGAGCGGCATGGCGACTGGGCTGTGACTCTGGGTGGCGACTGAGGAGACTAGACAAGCGCTGAAGCAACATTGGCTCACAATGAAGTCCACTGTGCAAACAGTTTGCCTTTGCTGCTCATTTGTCGTTGTACTTCACACTTTCACTGGAAAACCATGCATGGTGTACCTTGAACAATAACATATTGCAAGAAGCAAAACACACAATATGAAATGAAGAGCCCAAGTAGAACGCCATCGAAAATCAAATGCTAGGATGTTGTGTTCATCAAACTTAAATGAATATATAAATAGTTTTAATTGAGTGACCCTCAACTACCGCGACCATGAGCCGGGGGTCTTCATTTTCCTCTTAAGACAAGGAACCAATCAGAATCCTTCATTTGCAAGTCAACCATCTGAAAAAGACTCGTCCTACTGAACCTTGCTAGCCACTTGTGTGTGGCATCTCCTCCGCGCCTCCAATGCAGCCCTGGGCCTCCCTTTCAGGCGGTCTACCCCAAACCGGTGCGTCGATCTGTTTGGGCTTGCTTTCGGAAGGAGGAACCATGGGACCTTGGGGCCGGTTTTTCATTTTCTCGATGAATTCTGAGGTGCGACCTTGGGTTTGCGGTTCCTGACAGCGGCCGTCCAAGTCCGAAGAACGCTTTTGTCCAAGTCTCCACGCGGCCGCTGACCGGTTGCGCAGTGCCTGTGCACTGTGCTGGCCGTCCTGATCATCCACCGGGTGAACGACGGAAGCGGACGCGGTCGTTCTGTACCAAGCGCCCAACAACATACTGTATGCAGATATGCTCTTATCTGGGTGGTTTCAGATACCACTCCCTGGAACTAACATGGTCCACGTGGAAAACCACCTGTTTGTAGTGGATTTCATGATCCTCCAACAAACCATTCTCATGTGAGTTCCAAGGAGTGTATGTTGATGTTCAACCCTTTGCTTGGGATGATGATTGAACCCACGAAGATCTTGCAAGTGAGTTGAATCCACCCAGGAAAAGCCATCAAAACAGGGGTCCCAGACTGTTTGGGTTCTAGGTTCGGTGTTGCCCGCCTATGGCGGACTGGTCGCATCGACTGGGTCGACTGGGTCAGTCGACCTAGCAGGTAGCAGGTCTTCATGGTAGCAGCAGGCGAATGGTAGCAGGTTGCTGGTGGCACAGCAAGAGGTCTGACCTCTCAGTTCCACTCATTCATGTGGCTTTTTCACTTTGGTCCTGGTGAACTTTGAAGCTTCCAAGCTTCACGGCACCCCATGCTCAGGATAGTTGTTGAGAGGACTTCTTGAATCTTCTTGAATCTCTAGTCTGTTTGAGGTTCACTGCAAGTCATTATCATCCCTGACTCCAGGTAGCTATGGGCCATCCACATGGAAGGCTGAACCCTTGTCGCAGGTGGGGAGAACAGTCGCGTAGAGTTGGATCTCTCAAGAGCTAGACACCTGGCGCGACACCCCGTTGCAAAAGAGAAGCAACAAAAAAGGTCCTCAGCAACATGTTTTCTGTTTTCCTCATGTGACTCATCTGGTGATATGTTCACTTCTACTTCAGAGCTGGAGTCTTTGACGATGGACGTCGATGGACAACAATCGGAAAAGAACGAGCTTCGGTCGGGAGAAACAACGGGCGTTTGGGCAACCTGAGTTTGTGACGAAGCGTTTTCTCCAGATGAAGGTTTCTGACGTTGGGCCAACTGAATGCTGTCAAGCATGTCACTGGTTGGAGTCGATGAACGACAACAGTTGGGGAACTTGTCGATGCCGCCCATGGTCCAACTCAAGTCTCCCCCCCAAAAAACACGACGCTCCTCCACCGACGCTCCCTTACATCACAGACACGGGCTTCACCAAGCGCAAGAGAACTTCCCAAGCCCTAGGGATCCACAGGCACCCTTTGAGGTATGGGCTTCTGTCTACACTGAGACGACGTCGCGTCGTACCGTCGTACCGAAGCGAAACAGCTCAAAGAGCTGTGTGCGGCCCGCTAACCCTTCGACGGACGCGACGCTACGCCCGGGTCAGCGGACTGCGTCCGGTCGAACGATCGATGTATAGGTCCTACAAGCTTTGCAGACCACGTGACTGGGCAGACACAACGACGCCGGGTTTGCGTCGTGACTGTCCGCGGGTTGAGAGACGTGACATGCGGAACACCACTACTCCGTCCGGGCTGCAGTCAAAGGCCAGGGGTGGTTGAAAAGGGACATGACATAGGCATACAGACCAGTCCCATGTCCCATCGTGTTTGGGTATACCAGTCTTCTTGGGAGCCGAGCCTTATGACACTTGCACTGGATGGAATAGTTCTTGGCAGAACCAATGAGTTTTTTCTGGTCCCTTCGCAGAAGAGGCATGAAGACTGGCTTCCTTGAGGCAGAAGATTTGGCCAAATAAGGCATCCGCCCCAGAGATTGTGTGCAATCGTATATTCTGCATATGCTGCATATCTTAAAATTGTTGAGGTCTAACTTTATTAATTACCATATCTACTAGTGGACATGGCTTTTTTGGAAGTGTTCCGGGTTAACTGGCTGGAAGATGTTAGACTGTTATAGAGAGTGAAGTGAAGGCTGGGTTTGGTAGTCACCACTGTTTGGACGCGCGTTCACGACAGTCAATTGAACAACCCCCGATGGCCATCCATGGGACTGGAATAGTTATACAAAAAATATATATATATATATACAAAAACATTGGTTTGTCCTATTACTGTTACTGGTAATACATACATGAAAACCACATGAACATGACCCATCCATTTGATTCACTTATTCCAGTCCCATTCGTCGTCTGGCCATCAAAACTACTGTCCTAAAGAATCCAAGCAGCTTGATCGCACTGCGGCCCCAGAACAGGCGAAACTTACTGTAGCTCTGAGGGCAAGATTTAGATCTTGTCGAAACTAACACTTAGAGAAATAAAACAAACAGCTTTTAATATTCCTTGTTCACATTATTAATGTGTTGTTTTTGTTGTTTTTCGTGCCCAGAGAAAGCCTGCAACGGCCGTACGGGCTCAATGGCCGAGGCAAGGACAGCTGAGTCTTTTGACCAAGAGACTGAGCATGCTTCGAGAAGAACATGAGGCCACGCGTTTTTCAGCGGATGAGGTTTGGAGGAACTCAGGGATGGCCACACTCTCACGCAGTTCCAATTGCTCAGTTCCAATGCACACCATCAATAAACAACAACTCCATAGCCACCATGATGACATCTAAGAGTCGTCAGTGAAACACCACTGACTTCGGTACTTTGTTACATAGAAAGGCTATGAAAGGCTCCAAAGCAATGAGACATGTAGATAATTGTCGTTTTTGCTGCAGAATTCATTCCCTCTCATTGACCAAGACTGGCCGCGTTCTGCTAAAGTCTGGTGCTCGTTTTTACGCGGTGGACGGAGTACCCATCCTCGGCCCAGGTCATCACGGGACTGGAAAAGTTACTTACATGAGGGTCATAAATGGGTAAATGAAATGAAATGTAACTATTCCAGTCCCATGGTCTGGGAATAAATTGTGTTCAGTCGATAGGTCGCCCATATAATCCGCTCAAAGCAACCAGAAATCAATCAGATGATACCCCTGCAATAGAGCCATGGATCTTCCGCAATATGGGGACAAGCTCCATACCGCTCCATAGTGCCGGTGTTTCCAGTGGTCGTAGAATGCAGGTCGAGTCTTGCTACGATGCAGCTTTCTGCAACTGCAAGGTGCAGCAATTAGATGGTGTCATTGTCTTGCCCGGCGGATCCCAGTGACCACTGTCACTATAAGGAACCAGGGTTTTCTTCGGTCTACAGTTTGAGTCGAAATGGAACCACTGGTGACCGAGCCTGGCGAACCTGCCAACAAGGCTGAACCCCACCGTCTCTCCGAACCAAACCGTGACCAACGGCGCAGCGTATTCAGGCCCTTTGCGACTGTTTGGCGTTTCACGGTGCCGTCCCAGCAGAGAGGCGAGCGGGTCGTTGTCCTCAACCAGACCAGGGCGTTTTCAGGTTCTATGTGAGTCTGCACGGGTGTGTTCAATTGGCTAATTAGCTCGTCTTCAGCCCGAAAACGAAGCTGCATGAAGCTGTTTCGATTCAGCCAGGGAATCGTCGGGTATCGAGAGACCAGGGAATTGGGGTATCTCTTGCATGCCCCTGGTTGTTTAAATGTGCTTGAGGGCAACAGACACAAGATGTATAGTATTATACTGGCACTTGCACTACTTTTATATACGAATATTACATCTAATTACACTCCTGCTTTGCTCCCTAACATGGAAGCGGAAAACCTCTGATTGAAAAGGACAACTCGTCTTCCAAGGAAGCATGTTCATTCATGTTCCACGTAACCACTTTGATGTGTTCGTCGTGTACTCACACTCTCCGAACGAACGTGCGGTCGAATCGGTTTGTTCGTACCTTGGAAATCGGTAGCCGAAAACCATGCCTCTCCCACCCCAGGAAAAGTATAGATATAACGTGTGAATACGTGTTATATAATTAAGACGTTTTTAGGGATTGGTTTCCCCACTATATAGTACGTAACCTTTATTTTCCAGGCATCTCCGGCTCGGGAGTCAGCGGTTCTATAGGACCATGTCCCCATATTCGGAGGTACGAACGACGTCCAGATCCCAGGTGTTTCATTAAATCGGACCATCCCCAGCTTCGGTCCGCGTAGCCCAGCTTCACTGTGGATGTGAAACACTCGGATGAAACATACCTTTGTCTACCCTACCCTACCGGCGACCCTGGTAGGGTTCAACATCCTGAACCACAAAAACTCAGAAACACTAAATCGGTTCATCGATCATTCTTGCAATATCTTTGTTCACTAATACCATCGGACATGTCTTCATTGTTCAGCTCCCCTCAAAGATCTCTAAAACTCGCGCATGCTCGCCTCCGCCTCGTCGACCCTCCGCACCGGCGCCAGGCTTTTGGCCTGGATGCACCGACGGCGCTTCGCAGAGGCTCGGAGGAGGCACCCGGTGGCGTCCGGGAGACCCGGGGACCGTACCGGAAGGTGGGGGGGACCGTACCCCGCAGTGGGTTCAAGGGGAATTGAAGGGTGGGCTGGGTTCAAGGGAGGTTCTTTCGACTGCAATTGGAGGGTGGTGGGATTTGGCATGATTGTTTTAACTAGATGGGGCGGTGTATAGTTTGCTTCGGGGGAATGCACCTTAGTGATGAAACGCACTGAGATCTAGCACGATCAAGCTGAGTAAAAGATCAGTTCTGTTGTTTCCCACGAATTCTCCTATTTTTGTGTGGAGGCTTAGACACGCTACGGCGCTGCTTTTTTCACGAGGGCATCCGTCCATATGCGTCCCGCCAGCTTTGGAGCCCCTTCTTGGTGTCACAGAAGGCCCCTTGAAGTTGATCCTGGTTTGAAACGTAGAAGATGGAGTGACAGAGCAGTTAAACATACTTCTATGGTTTAGATACATCTCCTCACACCAGAATGGTTTACATCTCCATAATTTGGAAGGTTTTTCCAATCAACAGTCCACATTGGCTGTGTTTCCAGCTAACTTGCCGGCGCCAAGTGTAAACTTGTAAGCCAGCCGAAACTACCACAAGAAGCCTGCTGCTCGAATTTGACTTCCCAGAATGTCAGGTGTGATCTTAGAAAGTACGGTATAGTGTTGGCCGCTTTCCATCCAGTTGGTGCATGCCGAGTTTTGTCTTGCAGACTCAGGTGCCATGAAACTTTGGAATCCTTGATGCAGGCGAAGGTGGCATGTTTCAGGGTGCAAGGGACCACCGATTTGACGTTTGGTGAGTGCCAACTCAAGGTTTGTACTCATTTGACCACGACATACCACGACTGTTAGCGAGATCTCCACGAATTTGCACTCAAATCCTGATACTTTTTGGTTGAAGACTCTGGTATCTTGCGTGGCAAGAGCTCACAAAATCTCTCGCGACCGAGTCTCGCGGAGAGTCACGTTGTTTCCTTCTTTGCAGGAAGCTCTTTTCCATTCTGAAACCACCGGGAAACAACCCGATCCAAACCATAGAATTGGTGAACACCCTCGCATGCAGCGTGCTGCATGTTTGCTCACGGAAATCGGTGGGGAACTCCAGCGAGGCCAACACCAGGCCACCTGGTGTCGCGCCACCTGGAGCTGCGAGATGACATAGTTCAGCTATAGCCGTTTGAATCCGCACCCAATGCAGAAAGGGTTTTGAGGGCTATTCCAATTCAACATACTGTTTGAAGACCGTTCCAAAGTTTGCAGGCCTAGGTCGCTTTTCACAATTTTTTCACCAATCCGTTATTGCTTGCGCTGTTTTTCCAAGTAGCTCATCCTCAACATAAGAAGATTCCAAAAGTGCTCCAGCTTAAGAGTTTCCAAACACTTCAAAGTGCAGCTCACCCACACTTTTCAGCGACAACTTGGTCGCTCACCCACTCGAGGAGTTGGCCCTCGACTTGGCGGTTCGTTTGGGCTTGGAGGTTTGCACCACCTTGAGCCGCTTGGGCCGCTCTTGAGAGGGTTCTACCGCCGGGCAGTGGGGTTCTGGGTGGTGGGGGGTGGGTGGTGGTTTCACCATGTTTCAGAATGATTCGTCTACTTTTACTGGGGTTGAGGGAGAAACCACTTGAGTGCTCCCTTTCAACGAGGCGAACGAGGTGTCTTGCGACCCGCCGTTCGAACGGTTTTTTGTTCTTTCGTGCAGCGGACCGATGAAGAGATGAGAACTGCCCTGCCAACGAAGCGGACCGATGAAGAGATGAGAACTGCCCTGCCAACGAACTACCCGACGTTCGATGAATTGAGAGGAGGAAGAAGACATATACATTGAAAACGGCAGACCCATTCGTAGGCACCATCAACACCAACGTGATCCCGAACACCAGTGAAGATGTGAGACATGCACCTTCCGTACACCAAACCGCTATCAGGCGAGGCGAGAAAACTCGAGGGGTTCTGCCTGATGTTTCTTGGCCCTCTTTGGGTCCGAGGTTTCTTCGGTTTTGGGGGGGCCGAGGTTAGGCCTCAACACCTCGTGACCAAACCGAAGTGAGTGACCAAATCTCCAGGCCACGTTCGTAACCTTTTTGAAGTAACCTAGTGTTCTTTAAATCATCCCAGAGTTTCTTTGGAATTGGGAGGGCCGCCTGACTCAAATGGTCCAAAGTTAGAACTTCCTCTGCGATTTGCCTACCAGCTGCGCCATGTGTGGACATTTGATTGCTGCAGCCCAGGTGGTGCGTCTCGCGGGCTTCGAAGCTCCTTGTCCTCGCTGGGCCCCGAACTCGCAACTGGGCATGGATCGAAAAGGGAAGCTATTTGAGGTGTTGGGAAAAGGGTGAGTTGTCCATCCGAAACTGGTATATTCAACTACATTGACCCCTTTTCAACCACCCCAATGTAGGTATATGTTCGAACTGTCCGACACTGTCCAGTCGCCTTATAAACCATGATACAAGTTTTGATTTGGGTGACTCTTTGTGCTGGTGAGAACAGGTGTAACTCAAGGACGCTTTTTTTGTCCCTGGCGGCTTGGGTCAATCTTCAAATTGTTTGGTGAGCTTTGAACAAACAAACAATAATTGAAGGTTTTACATGTTAAAATATGCAATTTGAGTCTCTGAAGGTGTGAAAAGATCAACATTATGCTTGACAAACAAGCCCTCTCACAACCATGTTGATTGAAACTTGATACATTCAAATAATTTCGGCCTGCCAACGTGTTCTGCATCCACATCAACAATAGAGCTTTCTAGCGACGCGACTAGAAGCTTCCTTGGGAATCGTTTCACTGGGAATCATTTCACCCGCAGTAACAATAAAGCTTACTATGTCTTTGAAGCTTCTTAGTAACTAGAAGCTACTAGGTGGAGGCCATCGCTATTAGGTTGGAGGCCATCGCTGCTAGTAACAAGAAAGCCAGTTCAAGAACAGCACTTGAACTATGTCCTGCCCCGTGAAGGGCAGTGGCACAGAATAGTAAGCACAGTGACGCTTCCATATACGGACAGCAGGTGGCCATTCTTGTCAGCCTGCGAAAGCAATGGGCCCCACAAACATCTAAAAACTGTAAACCCTTTCTTCAAGATCAGATGAGTCTCCAAAGAACACCTGGATGCCCTGCTCCCCAAGAACAACGTCCTTCTTTTTGTGTGGCTCAATGCTCCGGGTTCAGATCCACACCCGCCGTGTGTTTCACATGGCTGTCTCACCATGTTTCACATTGTTTTCACCATGTCTTTGTTCAGTGGTCCGTTTGCATGCACGCCTGGTAATTCGTCAATTCAAGCGGAATGTTTGTTTCGCCCCCCAAATGTAAACATGTTGTTTGCATTGTCAACACAGCAAAGGACACCCTCTTTTTTCACCCCAGAACGATCATTTCCACAGTTGCCAGACTCTCCATGAGACTGCTCTACATTCTGGTGGTTGAAAAGGGATCAATGAAAACCCAGAGGAACCTCCTTTGAGGTCTACCAGTCCCATTGGTGCACGGTTTCAGTCTCCAGGTCTACCAGTCCCGCTCGTGTTTGGGGGGTTTTCACCTCTCCAACGGTGAACATGACCGAGTCGCAACGGTACCCGAGGCCAACCTGTTCCCGTTCCAACTCTTCGCGATCGGCGGGGAGGCGGAGGGGGGGCGAGATGGAGGGCGAGATGCGGAAGGGAATCATGCCAAGCAAGTAGGAGTCTTACCAACAGTACGCCAACAGTATTGGTATAGTTGGCTTAACTTAGTAGTGGGCATGGTCATTGTTGGAGCATTAAGTTATTCTCAATAGTAATGGGCAACTTAATATGTAATGTGCAATATTAATAGTTTATATGCAATATATTGTGGACTTCCAATGATAGATCGAAGAGGGGGAGCATGTCAAGCAAGTGAGGACGGGAATGCATTAGAATAATGTATGATACATTTTGAGACATGCTTGGCAGACCAAAAAGAGGATGGATGCCCATGGTAGTGATGGAATGCGCGCTCCCAGCACTTTAGATGCAATTCATAATTGCAAGCGTTTGATTCTGTTGTGAGTTGCTTGAAACGGATGGACGTGATCCTTTTACTTTCAAAACAGTCGGAATCTGCATGTTCCAAACGCACGCCGATTCGCTCCAAGCCGCTCCAAGCCATCACTTCGCCAGGCCTGTGGCGATGCACTCAGCTCTGTCAGGGCTCTAGTGAATGCGGAGGACGGGGGATCCAGACCGGAAGCTTGCCCTTTTGTTTTTATGTGTTTTGCTATTGATCAATAGTGATAAGTGGCAATGTATCTCGCTCAAAATATATCAAAAGAAACGGTTTTATCATGCAATGCAGTGGTTTCTTCAAGGTTTTGAAAGTCCCTGCGGCGCAGAGCACCTGCTGCATGTTCCGAGATAGCATCACTTGACAAGCTTCCTTTGTTTGAGACCTGACACTGCGAATCCAAGTAAACACAGCAGGCTGTTCCACAATTTGTCAACTACTCATGACTACTCTTACTTGTTTGAAAGAAAGGGACCGGCAAAAAGCACACACACACACACACCACAAACATACATATATATATATATATTGGCTCGCATGACCTGGACATATAATCTTCAAAACCTTCTCATTTGAAGTGATACTGGTCGCTTTCAAGGCATTTTAGGGACCTAGGACCTCTGTACTCACCAGTGGGCAGTTCAACATAGTTCAAGTGTGCTTCACGAGTCAAAACGAGTGCTATGTCTTGCGTCCTCCAGCTGAGCCAAAAAAAACCACCTGCCCCAAATGCCCGACCTTCCCGCTATTCACGCACCAGGTAGAGCGCTTCAATTTGTCCCAGAACTCCTGGGAGACGCTGGAGCCCTTGCGAACGCCCAGGACCGACCGGAAAAAGGCGGCGGAAAAAGGCGGTGGGACAAAGAGCTAAAGCAATCAAAAGCACAGCGTGAAAGCGGTTGGGACGGAATTGGGAGGGTGCAGATCTACCCTAAAGATCCTTAAAGCAATAATTAATGTGCATCTTGATGAACAAAGCCCACCCATTGTGATTGCAAAAACCTCTTCACATGGCGGAGGGTATGAATCAAGATTCTACATTGCCCTGCAGATTTTTCCAGGGTACCAGAAACTGCTCAAGTTGCAAAAGACACCTCATGGCACTTTGGCACGGGTGCTATGATTACAAGGAGAAGCACTCCGACTACGGACCGTTTATTCGTGGTGCCCACTGGATTCTCGGTTTATTTTCCTCTGGAGTAATGGGTTCGTTGGTGACCCTAAACGGACCTACAGCAGTTTTTGTCTTTGTTTTGGAGGGAGCTCCTTCTTGATTGGGGAAGGATAGGGATTTCATTAGCTTGATCCAGAACCACCCAAAGCAAAGGCCAACTATATTGGATCGTACACCATGGTGAACCTAGTACCTGGCGCTTTTGTTCGGTGTCCAATCGAGACCTATATGTGTGTAACGGCAGTTTGTTGGTGACCGGAAGCTGGTAGATGTGGTCTATCCAGAGCTTCCGTTTTGACTCCTGGAAAAAACTGGTAGTTATGATCCACCAGTTGTTCAGTCAAAAGAGTCATTTTGCACTTCCAGGCTATAAACCTCAGAATCTAACTTATATTTACTTAAACCACCCTTTTGGGTGGTGCGGCTTTTCCTTTTCGGCCCACGCTTCGCAGCTTGCATGCCCACGTTTTTCCAGGAGTGGCTGTGCAGCCGTGGCCCTGGGAGGCTATGTCTACGCGGTGGGTGGCTGTGGCACCTCGGCTCCAAGAGCTTTTCGGCGTGGTGCCTTATCGTCGGCGTGGACTCGGGCTGAGGAGTCCGGAGTCTTTCAGAATCGAACTGTTAATTCTTCACAGATACTTCAGCAACCGCACCATTTCGCCAGCCGAAACGGAATCTGACCTGAAAAGGCTGGGTCAATGTCTTGTGTCTTGGATTCCTCTCTGCACTTGGTTCGGAACTGAACCACTGATGTCACATACGCGGTGCCTTATTTAATTATTCCAGGTACACCCGTGAGTTCACGGAATATGTGTTTTTACGAATATGTTTTTAGGACTAATTTTTAAGGGTGTACCGCCGTACCCTCATGAAGATCGTGCTTGTCTCTGGTGGTATACGTCGTCACCCTGCTACTTTAGACAGGGGCGAGTCATGGCGATTCAACAACAGGCAGAACGCAAGACACCACACTGAACGACCAGGCAGAAAAGTAGCTACCACACAAAAACCAGGCAGAAATTAGCCGCCACACCACAAACTTTGCAGGAAAGTGGCCACCACACAAAAAACTTTGCAGGAAAGTAGTCGCCACATTGAAAAAACGCAGAAAAGTAGCCACCACACCAAAACCAGGCAGAAAAGTAGCCACCACACCAAAACCATGCAGGAAAGTAGCAACCACACCAACCAAAAACAAGGCAGGAAAGCAACCACCACACCAAAAACCAGGCAGTAAACTAGCCACGACACAATCAACCAGGCAGGAAAGTTCACAACCAGGCTACCACACTCAAAAACATAGAAGGAAAGTACGTATAACCTGAGCTTAGGTGAAGTGGCTAGGTTCCTGCTTGGGTGTTGGTCCCTGCTTGGTTTTGGTGGTTTTGTGCGGGTGGGCATGGAAACAAGGGGCCCAAATATGATTCCAGTAGGTCCCCCAAAACTGTTGAGTTGTCAGGGTACCCCAGAATAATTATGCACCCAGTGGTCCGCGGCAAGTTCTGTTGATTCCTCGTCACCGCTGGCCGCCACACCAAACACTTGGCAGGAAAGCAGCCACCACATTGAAAAACCCTGCCACCACACAAAAAAACAGGCAGGAAAGTAGCCACCACACCAAAAGCCAGGCAGGAAAGTCGCCACCGCTGAAAAAGAAACCTGCCACCACAAAAAACTTGGCAAGAAAGTGGCCACCACACCCAAAACCAGTAGGAAAGTAACCATCTCAAACTCCACTAAAACACAGGAAAGTAGCCACCACACCAAAAACGTGGCAATTAAAAAACAGTGATACAGATTGATGGGGACAAAGCGGTGAAAGTCAAAGTTCATGGCAGCTTTGCCTTTGACTTGCGCTTGGATTGCATCTCCTTTGAATTGGTTCCTCTCAACGACTTTCACTCTCCCACGGCCCAGCCACATGTAATTAACCTGTTGTTCAGACCTCTTGGATTTAAACGTGCTGCACTGCATTGCAATGGTTCCAAACAACTCACCACGGTCGGATAATCATTTCACGGTCGGTGAGGTCGAGGTTTTTAGCGGAAGTTTTTGATCGTTCTTCTGGGGTACCCTTGACGGTGGTGCTCGCGTCGCAGGCACGGGCGCACTGATGTCACCACCTAACACGCGCATCCCAGTCCGATGTTTTTTTTTTCCAACTGACCCGTTTTGCTTAAGGTGATTTTCCCACATTATAGGTTTGTAATTGATCCCCTTCTGGTGAAGAGCCTTTACTTTTTCCAGGTTCCTCAAGCAAACCCAAATACGTTGCTTCTGTTCATGATTTCTCCTCCGCTTGCAACCAAGCATGTCACATGTCGGAGTCCGTGGGTCTTCTTGCATGGTCCCATGGCGCCATGCCATGGGTTTGTCGAACCCTCCTCCACTCCCATTCGGTCCGCACGATCGATCGGGTCCCAGGTATCGATGGAGAAGACCTCCGATCGGTGGAGAGGCGACGGCTCCGGATCCGGTGGAGGGGCCGGGCCGCGCGGGCGGTGAGGAACGGAGCTCATGAAAGACTGGAGCCGGGAAGTCATGGAAAATCCAGTACTTAATGAGGTCAAGGATCCAGGTTTGACTTGGCATTTGGACTTGTAGGGGAAGGTCGATGATGGATGGTTGATGCAGTCAACTGTCTGGAGAACGGTCTGAGGTTGGTCGATTTCAGGTCGGGGGATTGGTCTGAAAATGGTCGAGACCATTGTACAACTCGACAGTTTGATTGGTTTGGGACAATTTTCTTGTAATTTGTTCTTCAAACTCTACAGATGAGATTGAGGACTGAACAGAATTTGGTTGAAAAGGGTCGGAAAGAAAGCATTTACACTGTGATTTGGGCAAAACTATTGATTATAGCATATTATATAACTATAGTTATAATTTTGTATTTATATATATATATTGATGTAGGCGTGTAAGCGTTAACATTGCGAAGTGTGAAGCCTTGAAATTGTGGTGTTCAGGGTGGTGTGCAGGGTGGTGCGCAAGAGGGGGGTCAAATTGACCCTTGAAAATTGGTGCTCAGAGGGGTGCGCAGGGGGGGGTCAGATTGAGCCTCAAAAACTGGTGCTCGGAGGGGTGCGCAGAGTGGTGCGCAGGGTGGTGCGCGGGGGGGGAGGTCAGATTGACCCTCAACAAGTTGTGCTCGAAGGGGTGCGCAGGGTGGTGGTCAGATTCATCTTTCAAACGTTGTGCAATTTGATGTGTTTTTTCAAGGTTTTTATGGGACTGGCCTTGCTTTTGAGGTGCTTTAAGGAGGTGGCCTTGCTTTTGTCTGCGCGATGAGGATGGAATCGCACCTGAAAGCAGATTCCGTGGCGGTGAAAACGCTTTTGCAAATTCAAAAACCAAATTTTGTGCCTGGAACAGCCAGTGGGGTATGCTTTACACAACTGCTTATTCAGGTGCCTGCCACATGCGCTTCCTGGACATCTTTTATTCATATCTGACACATGTGCTGTGTTAGGAGTTTCGCGCCAAATCATCATAAATATAATATGTATACGTTTGTTCTTTTCTGCGCGCCTTCAGTTCTGGCTTTCGGAGGTGTGTTCAAATTGGAGGTTGAAGTATTTTTTGGGCGTCTTGCTTTCGCGTGCGCGATCAGAATCGAACCACAGTTCAATAGTGTTTCTTAAACCATCTTGACAACGCGTCACCCTGAAAAACTATGTGTTTTCCATGTGATTATGTATGTGTGCTTCCAAGAAAACCATCCCTTCAAACCTGAACATCAACGGAAACCGTTGCGTTAACGCTTTCACGCCTACAGCAACGTACGTTTTGTTTAAAGCGTTTGTTGTACTGTCTGTTCACTAAGCAGCTTGAACTTTTGCGCTTTACCGTTCCCACCTTTCTGGCGAGGGCTTCCACACCTGTCTGTACTCAGATCTCCAGTTGATCTCCCGTGAAGCTAGCTTGAATTTTGCACTCCCGACTTACGTTATGGCCGCTTTGA
Organism: Durusdinium trenchii; assembly: GCA_963970005.1. NCBI lineage: Eukaryota > Dinophyceae > Suessiales > Symbiodiniaceae > Durusdinium > Durusdinium trenchii. The sequence continues at coordinate 422,440 of CAXAMN010002336.1, forward strand.
ACTGTCTGCCCATGTGAGGCCAGCTTTATCCGCGCAGCATGCATCATGTCGTTGTGCAACAGGAGCGACGTGCACTGTACTAAGCATTCGTGTTGATTGTATTCTGAGCTGATCTAGAATCTAGCTGCTGTCCAGGAACGTTTGATTGTTCTTGAAGTCTTGGAATTGCAATAGGACTGGGCCTGGTCATGACAAGCTGGGATTCTTGAAGATTGTGCTCACTGCAAAGTTGGGAGCCAGCGCCCCAGATCTTCCTGCTCAAATTTTTGTTTGGGGCAAGAAGATGTGAGTGGAATTCAATTAAGCGAGCAAGAGACATGGTGACTGAAAGCTCTAGCATGGGAGGCTCCCACGCCGTTTCCCCAGCCACGGGTTCAGGAAGGATGGTGCGGTAGAAACAAAAAGGAAGGCAGGGCAATGGGTTTGGAAGCCGCCTTTAAGGATGCATCGTTGGGTTGCAAGATTTCAACTGGGCCTTGTTTGAGCACATGTCCGACAAGATTTGCGTTACTCAGTCGCTGCTGATGGCACTTTCAATGGATTTCTAGACAGGCTTCCAAAGGCCTACAACATCATTATCACCACCATCGTTGTCATCATCCTCTTCATCTTCATCCTCATCATCGTCGTCATCATCATCAACGTCGTCATCGTCATCGCAACCCTCATTGTCATCATCGTGTTCATCGACATCACCATCGTCATCATCATCATTAGGATCATCACCGCAATCATCATCATATAGTCATAATCATCATCAACGTCATCGTCTTTGCCACCGTCACCGTCACCGCCATCATCGTCATCACCTTCGTCTAATGCGTTCTCACATTAGTCATCATCGTCATCGCCGTCACCATCATCGCCAGCGTCGTCGTTGTCATCGTAACCGTCGAAATGCATCATCGTCATCGTAAGCATCATCAACGTCATTGTCGTCTTCGTCATCCCCATCCTTGTCATCATCGTCTTCATCGTCTTCATCCACATCATCATCATCATCATCATCATCATCCGGATCATGATGATGAATCATCGTCGCGAATAGTGTTCAAAAAACAGACTTGGCACTGATACTGCGTTCATGTTGCCAGGGGTCATTCTGTCGCTAAGGCTAGGTCACGAAGGTCCAGCCGTTGAGAAGTGTAAAAAGAGACATCAGGTGCGAGCATTGCAAAGACCCTTTGCTCGAAGGCTGAGAAATCTGATGGTTACGCAGCAGAGATCGCCGTTGCTGAGTCGCCAACTGTTGGGTCTGGAGCCACAGACCGTATTGATGATGCTGCCTTCTCGGACATGTTCGCAGGGAGGTTTAGAAGAAAACAAAGGTGAGTCAGCTGGCGCGAGAGTTCAGCGGCTCCCTTCTCGATGAAATGAGCTGCAATGCTTCAGCACTGGGGGTGAAGCCTTGTGATTTTATATCCTTGGTATTCTCGGGAAGTTTTGCAACGAATTTTCCTTTGATTTTGTATGGCATGTACCAAGACACCCAAAAACAGAGACAGCAGCACAACGCATGGCGCATGTGTATGACATAGTTTGCGTGAACCATGGGGGACCAGACCTGCAGAGTAACCTACATTTTCTGGCGATGCCCACACTTGAGGGGAGCTTTTGACCCTGAGCATCAGCTATTGATTCTAATCAATAAGAAGCTATTGAAATTTTATTGAAAATTTCAATAGCCAAACTTATTGATATTACCAATAGATTGTTGATGAGCACTATTTGGAATTTGTATTGATTTTTGTAATTGATCTCCTATTGATTCCTTTATTGCTTTTTTTGCAGCCATCTACTCGCTCATATGTAGTTTCCAACCCTTGACAAGGGGGGGAACCCCTTGAGACGGATACTAAGAGAAGGAGAGCAGGACACTGTGGGAGTGCATTTTCGTATTTTTGTAACTTCTGTTTTCTGGTGTTGCTGCGTTGCTTTATTCGCTGATGACATGACGGATTGTGAAGTTGCAAATTTGCAAGGTTTTGCTGTCAGAATCATGTTCTGAAATGTGTTGCTCTTATTGGGCGCAGTTCAGTCAGCACATCAGAACCAGAAAAAGGGTTGCAAATCCTAAACGACCTAGTTCTAATTCAATTCTAATGGAAGAACTATTTTGATTAAACTTTAACTCTATTTCAACTATCATTTACTGCTACTTTGATTTTGATGAAACTCCCTATATAATATCCATTTCAATTTGTGGCCAATGCAAATCTAATTCTAATCTATCATTGTTCAATCTAAATCTAATTTTAGCTTTTTGTGGAAACCATAGAGTGCGTGCTGCTTTTACATGCATAGTGTTCATGTTCAAATTTGCATTAAACTGAACATTAATTACAAATACATTGAAAAGCATAAAAATCCATGAGCGCCGGCTATTGATTCTAATCAATAACATTGGAAGTTGTTGAACTGATATTGAATTTGAAATATTGATCTTCAATAACCGCAACAAAGTAAAACATCACAATATATTGATTTTTGCTTTTTTGGCTCAAGTGGGCTAGAGCTATGTGCAAACATCCCTTTTGACAAAAAGGGGATGTCACAAAAGGAAAAGGAAGAGAGAAGAAACACAAAAAGGAAAAGGCGCAGGAAAAGGAAAAGGACAAAAGGAAAAGGAAACAGGAAAAGAAAAAGGAAGAGGAAGACAACAGGAAAAGGCAAAAAAAAGGAAGAGGAAAAGGAAGAGGAAGAGGAAAAAAGGAAAAGGAAAAGGAAGAGGAAAAGGAAGGCAAAAAGAAAAGGAGAAGGAAGAGGAAACGGAAAAGGAACATCATTTTTGGGGGTGAAGGAAAGTAAGGAAGCAAAATCTAATGACTAAAACTGTGGACACATTTTTTTGGTGAGGAGAGTTGAGGAAACAAAATCTAATGACTAAAACTGTTGCCAAAACTTTTTGGGGTGAAGGAAAGTAAGGCAATAATATCTAATGACTAAAAATGTGGACAAAAACTTTGGTGAGGAGAGTTGAGGAAGCAAAATCTAATGACCAAAACTGTGGACAAAATTTGTGGGTGATTTGAATTGACAAAGAATTGAATTAGAACTAACTTCGGGATAGGTTAAAAATAGACTATACCCAAATTTGGCTTGAATCGGTTTTAACTAAGTTGAATCAAACTTTTTGCCGTGAAATTAGAATTAAAGTAGAATTGAGTTAGAATTGCTTAGCCCACAGCTTGGTTAAAATTAAACCAAATTTGATTTAGAATTAACATTCAATGGAAATTAACATACAATGACATTTACAGTACAACTACATTAGAATTGAGTTGAAGGTCAATTAGCATTGAATTAAAATCAACTTACAGATTGAAAGTAAAACTAAATTATAATCCAATTAGACTCAAGTTGGACTCAAGTTGTTTTTTAACGTGTTATTCAGTCTTGTACTTGGTTGAGGGTGTGAACACTTTGACAACAGATTGAATTGGAAACACCTTGGCAAAAGACCAAGATAAGTTTCACTCGAAATATCTTGAAGAGATTGCGTGAAAAGACATGAATCCCTTTTGATTCTGTAATTGATTTTGTTTTTGCTTTTATAGATAGAAAAGCATACAAAATTTATTGGTTTTCAATGTGGTTTCTCTATTGAAAATGTAGCCTTCCAAATCAATAAAAATAATTGATTTACTTTTTGCAAAATTAACATTTTTAGCTTATGGATTAGAATCCATAGCCGATGCTCAGGGGAGTTTTGAACGACGCGCGAAACAAGTGCGCGCAGTCAAGTATTTCGGTATGTGGAAAGCAAAACCTTCCGGATAGTTTGGGATGCTGGGATGGTCCCAAGGGTCCAGGGGCTTTTAAAATTTCTCAGACGCCATCCCAATGAAAGACTAAGTTCATCTTGCCCAGGTCGCACATGGTCAAGGACGTGCTCAAGAAGAACCTGCATGCTGACAAGGAAAACGCTGCTGACTAGCGATGAGGAGGTCATTTTGTTCTGTGATGTCGAATCCGCTGCCATGATGTCCTTTTTCCTCTCCAAGGGCCAGCAGCTTTCTTGCCAGCTGAAAAAGGTGTCCATGGACCAGGCAGCTCCCTTGCCTACATCGACAACACCATGAGCCCAGTCGATTTCTGGATCGGGCATCAGGCGACGCTGCCAGAAACCATCGTTTGCAAAGCAACGGTGCACCTAAGGAGCGTGTCCGCCAAGACAGAGAACGATGTGTTGAATGGCCGGAACCTTGCCACGCAAAAGCTTTACCTGCAAAAACATCGATGCCGACATTGCCAAGCGGATGCAGCAGCTGGTAGAGCTCAAGGATCAGCGAAAGCGGGTGCTGGATTTGGTGGTGGAAGGTGGCCAACAGAATTTGAAAAAGGCGAAAGCCGACCATGAGCAGACGTTGAATGAGGACGAGTCAGAAGCAGCAACGTCTAAGAGTGAGGACAGGACTATGAATGTGCCGAGTCCCTGAGAAGGCACCTTGAAGTGAGGCCCCGCGCATTGCTTTTGGCAGGAACTATGCAGTGCTGCCGTTTTGTGACGGAATGCTGCCCGGGCGAGATTTGTCTACCATAAATGACGTAGACTCATTTTTCATACAGAGTTATCAGCCGACAAAGATAGAAGAGCCGGAAAAATAGAGAAACTTGCGTTCATTTTCTTCAACTGCGCACGGGGGACCAAGATGGGGCATCGATGCTTCTCCTGTGCATTATAACAGATAGTTTTGAGACGGCGGAGTGAGTTGAATGACCATCGACTTGTGTCGAACAGAGGATTTTGCCAGCGAAGCAAGTATGGGTTTGAGTGCTTAGACAATTGAGCCATGTGCAAGATTTCGATGATTCATAGCGTCGTAGCATTTGTCCAGGCCATCACTCCAGTGATTTGTCGCGCATGACTGTGACGTACTCCTTGCTCAGAGCATCGCCCTGTTGCAGGATTCACAGAACCAGCCGTCCTCAGCGAAAAACGAAAACGCCATAAGTAACAAATCACAGTCCATGACGTTCCATACTTTCAACCAGACCAATCTCATAAATCCGCAGCCCATGATTCTGCTTGAATCGCTCTGACTACGGTTCGCCAAGTTGCTGATCAAGCGATTGCCAAGCCACTTGCCTTCGTCTGGGGATGAGGATGAAGTGCTAAGACATTACATCATACAAATTGGTCATCGGAAAGACAAGAAAGCGGCACTTTTGTGAGATGGTACAGAGCTCAAGGACGCTACAATGAACTGAGTCTTTGAGAGGTGGTACAGATCTGTGAGGTATGTTGCATCTGGATCAAACAGTACTGGCTTGTAGACAGGAATGCGTTTGAACTCAACTGATGCTGCCCCCTAAGCAGTGTGGTCTGGATTTCTTTACCGTTCGTACGCTGATGATGGCCAAGCTCCCAGGGGCCTATCAAACACATGAAAGCAAAATTGAGCAATGCCTCCTTTCTTTTTGCAATTCCCTTTTCTGAGCCTGTTCTGGCACGTTTGTCTGACTAGTTGGCTAGCTACCTTCTAGCGTCCAACTCTCCTGCTACCTCTCCTACTACTCAAATAATCCTCTATCTCTCCCTCGCCGGAAAAGAAGAGAGAAGAGGAACGTTTTTGAATCCTATCCAAATTTTCAAAGAAAAATGGAACGCAACGATGCAAATCTTTGACCATTGGTGAAGGCCATGGGCCTCACTTTGGATGGTGAGAGCTATACGGTAGCGGCGATTCCTTGCGCTACGGGGCGAGAGTTCTCCCCACTGTGGTCGCTGCAATACGTTTCGCTGGATGTTCTAAATACGACTATGTGTAGCTCTTCAGTGCATTGCCACCGAGTGAAGGTGGGACGGCTGGCTTAGTTTTTCAATCGCGCCGAGAAAATGCAGCACCGCTGAGTGTCGCTGAGTGGGACTGGTGGATTCCAGATATGCTTTGATTGTTTTGGGATCTTGGATTCGGGCCAAAAATGAGGAAACCCGCCAAGGACCAGCGCAAACAAATTGAAGGCAAGGCCTCAACTACCTCTGATCTGTTGTTGATGTTTGTGTACCGTATCCGGTGTTTATGCCACGTCTCTCCACGTTCGCTGTAGGATTTCATTTGCTTGTTCGGAGGCAATGCTATGTCAATGCCCGTAGTGGGCTCCACGTTGTTCGCGGTCCTCTGCTTCGGGCCCTTTGGGGAGATGTGTCTTCCTACGCTGCCATTGCGTCTTCCTACGCCGTCCTCTCAAGGCTTTGCCCGGAAATGAGTCTTCAAATGACGATGAGGATGTGAGCGATTGCGAGGAGGGCTAGCCAAACCAGCCGTACTGGCCAGACTGCAGAACTGAAGAAAAAGGAGAGATTGAGAATTCACGATGGATGTGGGATTGGGGTCCCATGTGACTTTTAATGACGTGGGATTTTCATAATGACAATTTGGTGACTGAACAGTGGTTGCATGCACAATCGGGGGTGCTCAGAGGGGTGTTTGAAGTGGTGCGCAGAGTGGTGCGCACGCACCACTCTAAGCACCAGGCTGCGCTCCACCCTGGGCGCCGCCTCAAACACTGGGTTGCGCGCCGCAAAGCCAGCTGACGTTAACGCTTGCACGCCGTCTTCAAAAAGTATATATAGTTATATATATATGTAAAAGGGCAACACTTCTGCAATCGTGCCACCAAGACTACCTATTTATATATATATATATAAATGCAATAAAGTGTTCACTACATGGATCGTCTGGGCACTATGCATAAGACCTAGGAAGCAGCGTGCCTCTACAATAACACGAATCAATGCTTGCAAAAAAATATTGCAGTGCCTGCAGCACAAGACTTTCTTTATTATGCTTGCCACCTGTTCAGATTGAGCTCTTTCTTGAAAGCCGTGGCCGTGGCACTTTCCCCATATCAACAACTTGACCAACTCATCTTCACCTATAGTTGTCAATGAAAGGCTTTCCACATCTCCCACGAGGGTGAACCATTGCGATTGCTGTACAAGGGAAGGATCGATAATGTACCCACAAGGTCCCACAGGCAGTAAGCTTCCAATGTGGAACTGGACATCGGTAGAAGACTTTGTGACTTTGCGATCTACTTCATCTCCACCCGCCCAACAGATGTGTCAATGATTCGGGTTTTTGCACGATCCTGTCTCAGGCTGAATCTGCAGGAACTTGTCTGGGAGGAGCCCGATATAGAAGACTCTGTGAGTCTGTGGGATTTTGCGGGAGTTGCAGTGGTGGTTTTGATGGGTCTGTGATGTTGAGCATGCAGCATAGATGTTGATCGTATTTTGCATCGATTGATTTTCTGCTGTTATATGTTGTTTCCCATGTTCCGGCCATGGCCCAGTAGGCATCAATGGGCAATCGAAACGGAATTTCGTTGAAAAACGATGCGGAGATCTGCTGGTTTGCTGGCCGCCTATCCTGAAGAGGAGGTACCTTCGATGGCTACGGGTCGTGATGAGTTGGCTGCAGTGACCTGTGGCGGTTACATCTATGCCATGGGCGGAAGTCATTTGGTTTGGCCAGCCACCCGGAGGCCAATTGAGCGTGCGGAGCCGCTGTTTGATCCTGGCAGTGGAGCCCCTTACGCAAGTGGTGTTTTCTTGGATGAGGTTTGAAACCATCTTTAGCAGAGGTACTTCAGAAGGGCCCAGTGGACCCCCAAAGCCACCGGAGGTCCTGAGGAGACTTAGATCGCTTTTGATTTCACTAGCTGATGGTTGCAATATGTTGCAATCAACAAACCACTTTAGCTTGATTCACAGTTTGTTCCGTGTTTTTCTGCGATCTCGAAGTTGATTTGATACCTCAAGATGTCACTTTCAGGAGCATCATTAACCTGCTGCAGACAACCGTTTCAGTCTTTCAGGCCACCCTCCCTCCCAAAAAAAGGAATCACTGTGTCGCCTTTGTCTCCGCCCCTTCCCAGCGCCCCGTGTCGCCGCCAAAACTCTTCAGGCCTGGAAGGCTTAAAGAGCTACCATCACCCTATCACTGAGTCACCACCTCCGACTTCCAAAAACTCTGCCAAAGCAGCCACCCAGACCTCGGGGTCTCCCGGGTTTTTCGTCGGGTGAAGGAGGCGACGTCGTGATCCATCCATCCTGCGCCGCGCTCCGCTCTTCAGCGCCCAGGTGCGTCATGTCTTGGACTCGGCGGAACGCTTCGACCCAAGGAGTGGCACCTGGCAGGCCCGGGTCGTGGCCACGTCGTGGGGCCCGGATGGGGACGCGGATGGAGGATCAGAATGGCCATTCCAAGTGGGTGGGTGAGAGGATGGTTTGGAGTTTGATGTAGACATGGAGCTACTAGTAACAAGGACGCTACTAGGTGGAGGCCATCGATTTTAAGTTGGAGGCCATAGCTACTAGAAGCAAGAAGCCAAACTTTTAAAGACATGCAAACAGCAAATCGTTGGAGCCGAAGCTGCTGCGGCTCCACTTGCAACACCAGTCTTCTGCCTGCGCAAGTGCAACCCTTTCATTAGCTGCAAAGTCAGATCAGACCCTTTGCAAACCACCAGCTGGACACGGACCTCGGCAGGATTTCGACCGAACCGCACTGGAAGAAGGCCTCAACTTGCTGCGGCAAGCCTGCCGCAAGTGAACAGAGATCTGACTACGAGAATGTCAACTACAAATTTGGCGGGTTCAATTGCAAGCACCGAATCTAATCTAGGGATGTGTTCCATCTACTTCAGGTCTGAGTTATCCCGCCACCCAGGATTCCTCACAATCCCGGAACTGGAACTTAAACACTCCAACAAAGGACTGCCCTTTTCCGAGAATCTGCATTTTCGCAAGCAAGCCACAGAGATTTGTGTTTCAATAGAAAACTGACTTGTCACGTTCAGAACATTTCAGAACCATAATTTAACATACTGTAATTTATATGTACTTGAGAAGAACACACACACTATACCCATCCACAAATGTCTTGGGTTTTTTTTAAGGATATATGATATATATATATAGAGAGAGATTGATTATTATACTGTATATAGGTGCTCTAGAAACCTGGTTCTGACATGTTCTGACTGCCAATGGCCTCCATGTTTCTTCAACCACCACCAATCATTCGCCGTGCCTATGCCTTCAAAGACCACTAGGCGACTACGAAAGTTCAGTTGACCTGGTTTTGCCGTCCAATTCCTTATAAACACACATTCTGCATGTAATCTGTGTGGTTTCTAGACCATGACCATTCGTGCCTTCGAACACCTACCAAAAGAGCAACACCTTCTTTGGAGCTTCGGACGCCTCGCCTCACTCGCCTCCCTAGGAGCTTCCCCGCCTCACCCGCGAGCGCTGCGCGGCGGCCGCGGTGGCGTTGCACCGGCGCCTGGTGGTGCTGGGGGGCTGCGATGAGGTGCCTGCGGTTCCGCGCGGTGAACCGCGCGGTGGGTGAGAGGGGTTTTGCGATTTTGGATCGAGGTTCTTGAGGATATGAAGATGATCTATTGTAAATCAAACTATATATTGCTGAAGAGTTTCATGAACTTCATGGCCGGATTTTTTTTGGGATTTGATATATATATATATATATGTTAAAGTCAATTCTTTTGAAGGGGTAAGGGATGGTGGTAGGGGTTGAATAATGACAGGGCCCTTCCATGGTTAAACTTTGCAAGTTGTCCAACTAAGCTTATACATAGGTTTCAAGATGCAATGTTGTCGCATGGCAACCGTTCAAGAAGTTCAGTTTGTGTGACAAGTCAATTTCCATTCATGAGCCCATGGAGCAACAAGTACGGCATCAGTTCAAGTGTGTCAGGCGATCAAGTGGTGCGACGTGTGTGGCGATCTTTTCATTTGTGTTTGATCTTCAAAGTCTGTTTTGTCCTCTGCACAACATGTGATACACATTGACACACGTTTAAAAAACGAAAAACAGCACAAATCACAAATCACCTTTGGGACTAGTTGAATGAGGGGCAGTGCAGATTGAGCTCAAAAGAGCTATCACATGTCCATCCATTTTTTCTGTAGCCTCGGCTCCTAAGCCAGTGATTCTCACACTACTTATTAGGTTCACTGTGCAAACAGGCAATGGCCTCCAAAGGCCCAGATCTTCGCGCTGAAAGCTTCTCCCCGGAGGGTCCCGGAGCGCTCACCGCGAGGATGGTGTGGCGCTGTCCTCCACGGAAAGCTTGGATCTCACGCTGGGTCAACCCCGCTGGGCACCACTGGCATTGCTTTGGAAGGGGCCAAAGGCATCAACACGGGCTGGATTAGTTTTCTTTGAAAGGCGACAAAGGCGTCTTTGAAGCATCGGGTGTGCACAGATCCCAGTGGTCTGGCCATATGGGATTGGTGGTAGAGCAGTTTGTTACTTGGTTCATGTTGTCGATTGTTTGGGTGTCAACCAGGGGCTTGGGCTTTCAACAGAGTAGATAATTGAATGTCAGGGGTTGCCCAGAAAATAGCTTGATTGGGGTGATGTGTCACTTGAGTTCTCACAGGGGTCTATAGCTTTCTTTGTTGTTTGGAAACCCATGACAAGTATACAGTATACATCCACACCAGATGACAATGGCATGAACACCGATGACAAGGCTACAAAAAAAAAGAAAAATGATGCCCCTTGTCATCGGAATTCCCAGCGCCCCCCTTAGGCACCCGCAGCGAGGCCATCCCACTCCATCTGGCCGCTCCTGCGCTGCGCTTCTCGCCGTGCCAGGAGGTGTTGCCTTCGATGCGGAGAGCTCGCTGTAACTTTGCCCGAAGCCCTGGCAGAGCACGCCCTGGCGCCATGCAGCATGAGGATGTGGGCCAGAGGCTGCAGAACTCGGTTTATAGACTTCCCTAAACGCAATCACTTCCATATGCTTCCATACCTAGATACTCCATGTATGGTATATATATATATATGCCGAAACCACCCCAAGGTAGGCATACATATTCTATACCAATGTGTCATGCATGGGGATATAAAGGGATATAGACTTCTCAACCCAGCGAAGCCTACGGGGTCCGACCAGCCATCGTTGGCAGACTTCGGAGCAGGTTCCGGAGCACAAGTTCCCCGGAGCAGGTGATGGAAGGAGGTGTATTCAGAGGGGGCTTCCGCAGCTTCCGGGATGAGGTTCCGGTGGAACGTTCCGGAGGACATTGCAGATTCGCTGTGTCTCTTTGACGCGCTGAGGTGTAGCCACGCCGATGCGCGGATATGCTTGTGTGGCGTCACGATGATATGTTGTCATGCTGGCGCGCTGGCATAGGGCAGTCACTCTCAAAGGCTGAGATTGGGTCTTGCTGTCTCGCTGACTCGTTGGCAGATTCCAGAGTTGGGTCAGAGGAGGGCTTGCTGGTTCTTACAAGCTTGTAGTGGCGTTGTCGTGCTTGCACATATGTGGGCACATGCCATGTGCTATACCGACGTATTGCCATGTTGGCATGCTCGCGTTGGACGTTGAAAAGGTTCACACTTTTGAAGACAGCATCGTTTGGCAGAGACACGACACTTGTTGGTGAACTTGCGATGGTGCCCTCGCCTATAGTATGCGGCGGGCTTTGATGCCCAGCTGTTGGGGATTTTTCTTGGGCCTTTACTATCTTTATAGAGTCGGCTCACTATGTGGAGGTGTAAGCGAAGCCACCGTGCCCCTTAGAAAAGAATGCAGTACTGAACCAGCACCACTCCGTGATGCAAGCTCCTGCGTGAGCTTCTGCAGGACTCTGGCAGATACCCCAGTTGAACAGGAAGAGGCCGGCTGTTGGAAAAGGTCTTTAGTCGATGCAGGCCAAGAACCTCGAAGAACGGCAGATGCAGACATTGTTCGCATCTGCAGAAAGCGATGCTGGGCCTTTTCAGGCATCAGGCACTGGCGGGACGCTTGGAAACAAACAAGGTGGCCAGCCCCTAACAGTTCCTTTGTGTTTTTTTGCTATCTGGAGCCCACGTGGGGCTATCTGGAGCCCACGTAGCGACCTAACTGTGTTGCCAGGGGCCCAGGCTGTCCACTGATGCCAGATCCCTTCCTGCACGGGAACGAAACAGTTCCGCAGCACGGTGTGACTTTAAACATCCAACCAACCAGCAACCATCAAGCCAGGAAGTACGCTACCCACCTACCAACGAACCTAACATCACCTAATCCTCCTTCTCACTCCACATCACTCCGCCCAGCCAGCCTGTTAGAATCTTTTAACCTTACGTGACAGACGCACACCCTCGATTTCGCCGAGGCAGCCGCCACCTCTGCCGGACGGATCCTGGTCGCCGGCGGCTATGATGCTGGGAGCCCGGGGGTCCGCTGCGAGAAGCTCGTTCCGCGCGTTGCATGGAAAGAGGACGGGACAACGTGGACAGCGCACGGCCCACTACCCATATCCATGTGCACTTCACTTTGGCTATATTTTCAAGAGAAATCCTCAAGAAATATGACAAAGGCATCCGCACCCTGTAAAGCGATGTAGCAAGGACAGGGTTTGGCGATCGCTCATGTGAACCCTGGGAGCATGGAAACACAAATGGATTGGTGTCCAGTCTTAACTCATGGGACATCACATGCAGCCTTTGGGTGCTTCAATGGCCACGTGAGTAGACCAGGAAGATCCAGAGGAGATGGTTGGAGTAACATTCTTACCTTTAGATAAAATTGCCCCGGTCAGTTCAAAAAATTACACCGGCATAGACCCCAGATAGCGGGCGCATAGGTTTAAAGAACACGCCACGGATGGTTGTCATCGCAGCACGCGACATCAGACCAGTCCGGAATGCGCCCGACTTGCCCAACACAGACGAACAAACTGTAAGATGGGCAGCCGAAGCTGGTCAAATGACATGATGAGCACAATATATTGTCATGCGCAATATGACAGCATGTTATTTGTGGCATAACATGATGTCATCCTGGGCATGACATGATGTCATCCCTGGCATGACACCATGTCATCCCTGGCAAGACATGATGTCACCCCTGGCATGCCATGATGCCATGCCTGGCAAGTCTGGGCGTGACGTGAGATCATCCCTTGCATGCCATGATGTCATCTCTGGCATGAAATATGTCATCCCTGGATATCCCTGGCATTACAGGAAACGATCAATGTGCCAGGCACCATCACCAGCACCAGCACGGCAGCAGCACCCCAAAACGAAATGCCGATCCAGCACCAGCACCAGCATGACAAAACGTCGGTCCAGCTCTGCGCTAGCATCAGCGGCGGCAGCGCCCCGCAAACAGTACCTGCACCTGCACCTGCATCAGCGCGGCAGCAGCGCCAGCAAAACCAAAACGCCGACCCACAGCCAGCACCAACACCAGCATCACCACGGCAGCAGCACCCGCAAAACCAAAACGCCGATCCAGAGCCACACCACTGAGAAGTTAAAACCCCATAGCCTGCAGCTAACTAGGGCTTCACCCATGTGATAGACATCCATTAACGATAAAAAATTATCCAAGCTACTCCCAAGTGGCAGCCCCACACAAGTAGTGTAGGTCTCCGAACACCGGTCCTGGAAGCCGGTCATGGACGGCGGAACGACGTGGCACTTCGCCGCGGAAGGGAGGTCCTAGGTGGGAAAAAAATCCAGAAAATCCAGGCAAGCCAATCACTAGTTCACCTGGTTTTTTTGTGGTTCCAAAGAACAAAAAATGCAAACGCCACCTATATAGAAGTGCTGGTTCCTTACATAATGACTTGAAGAAACATCTTGAGTGCCCCAAGAATCCGGGTCCGAAGCGGGAAGGGTGGCAGGGTGCGTAGAAGAAGTCGGGCCGAAGGATTCATAGTTACCTACATTGGGGTCATGTTCGGCTTTCATTAAACTCTTCCCATTCATCTGGTCTGGGATGTTCATCCGGGGTGGCTTTCCAAAACTCGCCCAACTCGAACATGAGATGCCCAAACGGCCCCAAGGATCATACACGCGACGTCGATACCGTGGAGCAGTTCGACCCCTCCCATGGCGCAGGGTCCGCCGGGCGGGGGGGGGAACGAGGTTCAGCGGGTGACATCGGTGAAATGGAGAAAGTGCATGTGCCAGAAGTCACATGTCAGGGGTTGTGTTTAGTCCCATCCAGTGAAAGAATGTGACAGGGGCACCCCAAACCTAACTTCCATGGATGGCACCCAACTCCATGGAACTGTTGGTGTATTGCAGACCTTGGGATCATATGAAGTCGAAGTTGGGAGAAAAAAAAAGGCGAAACCGGGCGCCGCCCAGTCATCAAGGTATGACGCTCTATGATCTCTAGGTATGGGAATGGTTGCAGACAGTTTATGGCCCAAATGTAGGTTATAACTGTATACTATAACTATTCCAGTTTGATGGATGCTTTGGGTATTTCCATGTTCGGGCGCCCATAACTAGATGTGCTTCTTTCGATCCGAGTCATTGACCGCCGGCGCCAAACAAAAGCGACACACGACGCGCATCGCCCATGACGCGCCCAGGTGGGAAGCGGTGCATGTCCTTCCAGTGCCACGATGGGGTGCCGCCGCCCGTTTTCGCCGACGGTCGGCCCTTTTCGTCGGCAGGTCCACGGTCGTTCGTCCAGGTTTACCTGAGGCTGAGAACGGTGCAAATGAGGTCTGTTTGAGCTTAAGAAGCACTGGAGCGATGTGCATGCGAGGTGCATGGTTCTATGTTTCTCTTGAATCTAATTATTTTATACTTGCAATATAGAAGCAGGGTGATGTGTTGTATGAAATGCAGCAATGCCAATCACTATCAGAACAGTCAATGCCTTGTTGTTTTGGTGGTAGGGGGTCATGTTCCCCTTTAAACTGTCTTGAGAAGATCAGTGCGTGTGCTCCTGCGGTCAAGCCGACGCCGACATTCAACATCGAAGATATTTCAGTTTGACGACCGCTTTCCTCGCACAAAAGAGACGTGCATCCTTCACTTCCATTTTGGAATGTTGTTTCGAACTACACCGATCAAAAGGTTGCTTGGTCAGCAGCTATATATCGGTGTAGTTTGAGGATTCACGTCCCGAAACGAAGTCACATGGATCTTGTCGTCACCAGCTCAAGTTCGAGTATGCGCCACTCACCCTGGTCTATACCTGCAGAGAGAACCACCCAAATCAGCAACAGGTTCACGTGCTCTTTCCATTTCTTTCCCTCAAACCCTCTGAGGACAAACTATCCATTGCAAGTCTGGTCACAATGTTGCACCGTGTGGCTTCGCAAGTGGACATGCGAGCCCGCCACGGACCGAGACCCAGAGTTTGTTAGGCCAAAAAAGGCCCCTTATTCCAGGCTTTTCTGTTCAAATAACATCAAATAAGTAGGAAAAGTAGGAAAACAAACCCCTTATTTCAGGCTTACTTTATTAGGCCCCTTAGGTCACCTGAGTGACGGTTCAAATCTGGTGACCTTCCGCTTGCTCCGTTGATGCGAAACGCCCGGAGGTGTCCGAGCAGCCAGCCGTGCCGGGCACATCTTCATCGTGGGCGGGTGCGGTGTCGGGACGAACCGAGGTGTACCCCGCGTGACGCGGTTTGGGCGGAGACCGGGGAAACCGGGTAACGAGACCACACGAGTCTGACCCAGGTCCAAACCGGATTTTGCGGAATCAGGTGATTTGATATTTTCTCGAAGTGGCTTTAACCCCCTTCTGTATTTCTCCCAGCTTCCTGGAAATCCTAGTGATTGTTTACATCCTTGAGTCGTGTTTTGTATGACATATGACCAACTGACCTGTATTTCATGACGTCACTGAGCGGTTGATTGTGTCGTGGATTCGAGGCACACCGTGAGTCGATTTGCTAGGGTTGACCGTTGCACCGAACCGGTTGCACCGGTTTCACGCGCGCCGCGCACGCGCGCGGAACGCCAGCGCCAAGGAGAGGATACCCCGGTACCAGGGCTGGGGGAGTGTGGGTCATCCGGATCACCAGGTACCCGGGTAGCTTGACAGTCCAGACTGTTCATTTGGGGTGGTAAAAAGAACCCAGGTAGCCTATGGTAGCCACATGTGTGACTCACAGCCACACGTGTTCAGATGTTTCCCTCCCAATGAACCCATCATTTTTGGACTCGGACGGATTCCAGGCCCCCAGAGTCAAGAGCTTCTGGTTTGGGACGTCGTTGCTGCGGGCCGCGGCTTCCGCGCTTCCGCCCGGTTTGGGCCACGGGGTGTTTGATGGAGATGGACCATGTGAGGACATGTGACGTACAACATGCCTAAACCATCGCCGGTCGACGAAGGCATGTTGGCGACGGCGAAGTGGGAACGACCGATTGCTGCGAGCTCAGGATGAATGGGTTTTGGGGGTTCGTGTGTTCCTGACTTGGCCCATCTTAAGTCATCCATCCACGGGTCAGTAGGCCAGAGGAACTTATAGTAGTTGCCAGCACTTAGAATACGGACTAATTCAGATTTCTTGAATTAGTCATATTCTAAGTGCATGCTGGAAAAAAGTCACTGCTAAATGCAACGAACCCACATGGAATACAAAAGTTAGAATATAAGCTTGTTTGTTTGCTTGCTGCATTGTAGCTGTTCTTGCTTGCACAAGAGCCAAGCCATAAGGACTAAGACCAGCAGCTTTTGGTCCGATGCGGTTTGGCTACATGCATGAACAGCGCATCAATTCAAAAGTACAGAACATGGCACGAATATGGCTTGCGATGTGGGGTGAAAAGGCAGAACGGCTCAAATGGCTAGTTTGGTGTGCCAGCACAGTTGGCTGCCAGAGTTTGCTCGTGGTCCTTGATGCGCACACACACATGCACATATAGATTGTGTTTGTTAGTTCTTTACCATGTGCAGTGTATGTTCCAAGATTCTAAGTGCATGATCCTCGTACTCTAACTGCATGCTACCAAAAAAGAATTACTTTTTGATGTGGTGTGCGTATTCTATCTGCAGGTAATTGTTCTGAGTAGATTCTAAGTGCCAACAACTTACTTGGAATCATTGGAACTTCTTGGAATCATTGGCAGTTCCTCATGCTTCCACCCTTCAGATCTACAAAGCTCGAGATCGGCGAAACATATTGGAACGCACCCAGGGAATGACATGGGTCCACTCCCAGGGGCGGCGCACAAGGATCCTGAAGAAGTCCATGTACCTGGCACCATGTACAGCTTTCGCACTGTCCATGTACCTTCCCCACACCAAACACCGTGGCGTTTCTATTCCGCACTCCATGGGACCGGACACCTGATTGGCCTAAATAGCGGTCGGGGGGAATTCTTCCTGATGTTTGGGTGGACTGGGTGCGTCTTAAAGTCATTAGGGAAGAAAGTAACGATCAAAAGTAACGAAAAAACCTATTGAAAAACCTTTTGGAAGAAGGCCCGATGGAAATAGTCCTGCCACGAGCCGTGCCATAGCCAGAGGAATTCCCTCAAATCCACACCCAACTGTGGTGATGCTTCTCCAAAACGACCGCCCAGGCCTCGAACACTCCAGCGCTTGGGCCCCTCGTCGCATGTGAAAACCGCCGAAAAGGTCGGAGATTCGATGGAAGCCGAACATTCGTCGGAACATGGACAGCATGTGGAAGCCTTCAATTTGGAAGGTATTTTATGATGGCATCGATACATGAAGTGCTGCATTTCATCAACATGAGCAAGCCATTGGTGTAAGGTGGTGTTTTTTCAAGCGTGAATTTGGAGTGTGCTTTTTGGGTGAACAAATTGGTCGCCAGTCGAACATGAAAGGTTGAACAGATTGAAACTCGCCGGGCTGCCTGCAATGTCTTTGGCCGACACTTCGGTGGAATCGGTGGAACGTTGGCGGATATTCTGCGGAAGCGACAGATGGTCACCTGAGTCGTTTGAAAGGAGGGGAACCTGTGAGAGCTTGGAAGATCTCGTTGGGAGATTCAAAGAAGCTATTGAAAAAACAAGCGAGTGGCACCATGGTACATGGATGTACATGGTATAGAATGATGTATATTATTCCTAATATATGTCCCAATCATGGAAGTCCATTGAACACTCCATCAAAGTCGTCCTGTTTGTTCATGTTGTTTTTCCAAATATGGAGAATATAGATGTTTGTTGTTTATGTTGTATATAGAGTCCCTCTTTACACTTCATGTTGTTGTATATAGAGTCCCAATGAAGTTCCCAACCATTGAAGTCCACTGCCCCTCGGACACCACGTCTCCGCAACAAGGTGAACTATGCGGAGCTTCACGGCTCCCGACGGTCCTTTGGCCTCGCAGCCATTAACGGATGCACCGGTTGATGGCTGAAACAGTCCTGGTTTGGGTCACCGGTGCGAGCCGAGAAAAGGAAAAGCTGTGCCGGTCCTGGTTGGATGGGGAACATGGAACCTGGAACATGGCATCAGGATACATTGTGTGGAGTTGTACTGGGATCATGAGAGGTTCTTGTCTGGGAAGTTGCTTCGATTTGGGGTGCGTCTGATATATAATGGCATGCCACCTTGCGCCACTTCTGAGTCCCCATTCATATCAAGGGAGCCAATGGCCATCAATGACCTTTGGCCTTTGTAGCTTAGTGGTTTGTAGTCAGAGAGAGAGCCATCGGACAAGAATAGAAGGGATGTGTTCACACTTCCATCTTTTGAGTGGATTGATGCTTGATGGTTTAAGGTCCCTGCAACACACAGAAAATCACGCGTTGAGGCACTGGTTTTGAAAAAAAAACGCATTAAGAAGCTAGGCGTGGTGCGTGTTCTAGTTGAAACGACAAACAAGGTAGGACAGAAGAGGTTGATGATTCATGATTCAAGTTCAACTCTCAGAGCTGAGCAGAGGACCTCATCGAACCGTGTTTGATACATCGATCTGACATCTATGTTGGATAATTCAGCAAGAAACATGAAGAAGCCATTCTTGATCAAGCCTAAGTAGCCGTGCTTGCACAGACTCTTCATATGTTGGTTCCCTTTTGCTGTGAGCTGAAATCATGGCTCCAGGACAGGCATGAATCTAACCATATCTAACCCTACAGGTCAATGACCTCATTTTACTGGAGTTGACCCAGATGTCATGTAGCAGGGGCAGACGATTCATTCCCATCAAATCTATAATCTATTTAAGTCTCGAATCAGGTCTTTCCGAATGATGCAGCAGGGCGGATCCACGAATGCTTCACGAGATCAGCAGTACAGACTACGTACTGCATGACTTGCTTTTGGCAGCCTGTCTACGCCCGGATTCCGCGCGAGTGGCTCTGATGGCTGCTGTTCCGGTGATAGACTTGTCCCCTTTTCTCCGAGAATACCGAGATGCATCCAGGCAAATCTGGGTACTCTTGATCTTGACCTCGAAATGCCAATCCCACGGATGGAAAGACCAGCGTCCCTGCAAGTATCATAAAGTATCCAGTCTCTTTTTGCTTGTTTTCGTCCACATGTTACTGTATATGGGAGTGTATGCCCAATCGAGTCGAATGACAGTCATGACAATGTGCGATTGACTGATTAGTGAAAAAGCAGGATCATAGGAACGATCGGAATTGTGCTAACTTGTGCTAAGAGTCGTTTTTGGGGTGTGGAGCCTTTTCCAAGGCTGCCTGACTATTTGGACTTAATTCGAAGTCTAGACTTTCAATGGCCTGGGATGTTCATTCAAGACATGGTTGGCGAAGGGATGTCGGGGTATAGTCAAATTCCACGTCTCATTTCGGTGCAGGAACATCTGGCGTTTGGTAGGTACCTGGTTACCTACAAGATTCCTTCCGCAGGATCTGGAATAGGTGATCATCTACAGAAATTATCATGAGTTGGTCAGGTTTGGTCTCTCAGCCCTTTTGCAAATCTGCACATGTGTTGTTTTCGCAGGCCAGATGCAACGATCAGCGACTTGCCAGAGGACTGTCCTAAGGGTGATGTTACAATGTGAGGTGTGTGAGCCAGCCAGTCAAGTCAGATAAGACGAGCTTGTCGCCTCAGTTTGCTAGCTTGCTGGGACACTCACCTGTGTTCTTGAATAGATCTTAAAGGTCCTTTTGAAATGGTCTCTACCAGGCAGGCACTTTGGTGGCAAATGAATCCGATGTACTAGTAGAGCTAGTGACACCTTCGGCGCCCGTCTCAAAACCTCCCTGTAAAGAAACGATCTGCAATCCTCGAAGTCTTCCAGGTCCAGTAGACGCAGAGTCTATGCCGCTCCTGGTCTAGTCTTATCATCTTGTCCAGGCACCAGAAACCAGGCACAAGAAAGCCTCATCCCGTCAGCCCCCACGAAAGCCTCACGCGCCGAGCCTGCCGGCGCCAGGAGGCTCAGCACGTGTGCCGTGCCTGGCGCAAGGCCTTCGCGGAGTTCGGCTTTTGCCAAGCCACGGGGCACGGAATCCAGGCGCCAGACCCGCGGTCGAGGGAAGCGAGGCGACGAGCGAAGCGGGCGGCCGGTGAAGGTCAAGGATAACGAAGCAAGAAGGTGACCCAAGGAAAGGGTTCTTGGGTAGAGATGGAAGAAAGAAACGACGTGTAAATAGAACCAGAAACAAACGGAGCTGAGTCACAAACACTGGCAGAGTTAGAGGATTTAGAAGGGACATGAGATTGAGCCTGGATCAGCGGTGAACATAATGTGTCAGTGCACTTGGATGGAGAAAAAACATAGAAAAGCATCAACACCTGGCGGCCGCCTAAACCTAAACTTGTCTGATCTGCCCAAACCCACCAGAGATGAGTCTCTCGGTCCTCGGTCTCGTGTCAGGATGAGGTCATTGAAGAAGCTTATGCCGTAGCCCGCCAGTTCTTCACTTTGCCTGTGGAAGCCAAGCAACGCTGCGACACAGGAAAAGCTTATGGAGTCACTCGGACTCGGTTCTCTTGTCTCACATCGGTCTCACCTCGACCCACATCGGTCTCCCTGAACGGATCACGGAACCTGACGCGGTTATTTCAGATGTCTTTAGGTTCCATGTGGGTCGACCCATCCAGGGTGTTGGTGAGCTTTGCCATGTTTGGGGATGGGCTCAGACGGGAAGATGGGCCAACCTGTTTCCGGGGTTGTCAGTTGTCATCAACCCGTGTTGCATATGATGGTGTTGGTGTTGATGATCAACGGTGTGGGTGGTGTTTAAACGATGTTTAAAGCCATCAAGTTCTTGTGACTTGGTAACATCCTGTAACTATGTTCATTGCAGTTGGCTCGAGAAAGACAGACTTTGTTCCCAGCGTGCCTGGAAGGCATTCTTCTGGCATTTATATACAAGTTTTAGTTTTCTTGAACTGTATGGAAGCATTGCAAAGCTGCACAAGGAGAGAACATGCCTTCAAGCGTCAAGCTTCTCTCCGGGCCAACTTGTTTTTGACACGTTGAGTGCTGATTTCGTTTCCAAATCTGATTTGATCTAAGTTGTAGCGCTTCTCACAAGCGGCTCAGCAACAAATCCAATTTGGCTGACCCAATCACATCCCTCAAGTATGGAGTGGATTCCAGTGGATTGCTGAAGCGGACAAGGTCATTTCTTATGTGAAGGAACACCCCTCTGAATTTGTTATAGAGCCAAAGCGCCTTTTGAGGCTTCCAGTGGCTACACCGGGCCTGGCGCAGAACGAGTTAGTGCAACTGCCACGGAATTGCCGGATGGCAAGGTGCCTTTTCCGCCGTCAAGAGGTCCTATCGACGAGAGATGCTAAGGGTGATAGACATATCGGGCTGACATACACTCACATACAAACCATGTCCATAGTCAATTGGAGCCGAGTATGAGATTCTCATGACCTCATTGAGACAGGAGTGAAGGTCTATGTCTATATACCTTAATTATACATCAGGAGTTTCATCAAACATCTCATGCATTCAAGTTTTCTAGATCTTAAGAGGCACCCCATGCTGCTAGCCAGGGCCTCAAGTCTATGTAGAGGTCAATGGCAATTAGATCGTCTTAGAGTATTCTATCCTCGTTTATCATCTATCTATCCTCTAATTTCTGCATTGCATACTCCTAGCATATGGATACGCGACCATGGAGTTGTTCTTTTCCGGATTGCATATTCCATCATATTCCTAGCATATGGATATGCAACTGTGGAGTTGTTTTCTATAACTGGAGTGCATACTCCTAGCTGGCCTAGCAATACGTATATCTAATATGTATGTATATATATATATTATATTATATGAATATGTACATGGAGTTCTTCCACAGGCTCCATGAAACCGGTTCTTCCTCCGCTTCGGCCCGGGCTCGAGGTCCTGGGCTCGGAGAAGGCACGGCCACCCGACCGGGTGGAGTCGATGATCTTCTACGGCCGAGAGGAGGATGCGGCCCGACAGACTCCGGACGAGCTCGTCGGAGTCGGAGTCCGGAGAACTGGGAGCCAAAAGAGACATCGAAAACACACCCTGCCTTACAGGTAGGTCAGGAACTGGGTAGGTCAGGAACTGTTTGATTGGCTGGAGTGGTTTTTTTTGACATGTTCTTTGTTTCGTAGCCAAGTGGCCGAAGGTGATATGCCGGTTTCTTGGGCGTGTGCACATCTAATTGTGAAGCTCTTTGCATCGCTTTGGGCTGCCTCTTTACAGTAGTCGAGACCCATGGTCGCCTGTTTGTTGAACTTGGTGGAGTTGGTCATACAAATACACTACTCCTCTGGAGGCTTTTCAAGAGCAAGTTTTACTGAGTCAGACTGGACGTCTAGGGGATGTTTGAACGTATTCTATCGTATTCTTAAACTGTATTCTTAAAAGGATGTTAATCTCACCCACAAAAACATGGACAGATGATGATAGGTGTGACTTATAGGCGGTGATTTGTATATATTTTAATGGTTTGTTCCTCCACCCACGGCTCGTGCCGGGTTGCCTCGCTGGATGGCACGGTGAGCTACGGCGAGCTGTGGCCACAGCTCGCTGCTGTGAGCGAGCTCCAAACTCGAATGGGATGAGCAGATTGTCATAAGAGGATTTGTTCAGTGATGCGATGAGATGATGGGATGATGGGATGATGGGATGCAAACGACTAATTAGTGGTTTTTCTTTTATCGAGGTGTAGTGGACTCTTCGAGAGCCCAGGGATTGTGTCGAATGTGGATCCACACTTATAATATATGTTTAAATGCATACATAACTAGAACTAATAATAGTATATAAATGTATTTCATAAACATTAACACATTATACAACCACCATCCGATGTAAGTGGGAGTACCGAAGCCTGTAAATACGGACACCGGTGGAGATTGTGCGTGAAAATTGTAAAAGCCCTTGTTCTCTCAGAAGTACTGCCCAGGTCGTGCCAGAGGAGGTCAAGAACTACAGAGAGGTCATGAAGCGTTACTATGAGGAGAGCAGAGCTGACAGAGCACTAGGCTTGTGTACAGGAAATGGAAGGAACATGAAGGAACCATTTCCCAGACTTTTCATTGTCATGAGAGTGGAATATCTACCGCCCCATTAACGTTTTAACCATTCCAACGTGTCTCGTGTTTTGAAGCGACGAGATTCTTCCACTTCCCAAGTCCCACTGGATTTCTTGGGCGGAAACAGATTTCGGATGAAACAAAGCTACTAGGAACAAGAAGCTACTAGGGGCTCCTGGCCGTACTACTAGGAGCAAGGACGCTAGTAACTAGGAGCTTTTCCCATGCTCTTTTGGAAGATGTACCCGTACAAATTGCTTCGCACCGGCTCTTTTCTGTGGCACTCGTCGGCCGCTACGCAAGCCGTAGCTTACTGTGAACGATACCATGCGTGAGAATGAAAGACATACTGCATGTAGACATGTGGCATTGGAGTAGCAACATCATGAATCAATTCCAGAAAGGTGGAGAAGGCAGATTAAAGCTCCTGACTTGACTTAGCAGTTCTTTTTTTTGGCCCAACGAAGTAATCCTAGATCCACTATATAGCACTTTTGGTGCAAGCCATTAATACTCCGCTGGGTATCAGTATGAGGAGCAGGTTCTGAAGAACATGAGCTGGAACAATGTTGCAAACATTGCTATCATAGAACAGCTTCACAGTCAGTGATGAAGCTGATCATGCCGGAAAGGGGGCTGGCAGGATGCTTGCACGGCTTCAGAGGTCTGTTTATTCGAAGCTATGCAGACATCATTTCATGATGCTGAAAAGACTCCAACTAAAAACATCGTAAAGTCTTATGAGTCAAGAAGAGGGTTCAATTCGGAGTTCACGTAGTACTGCCCAGTCCAACACCGGTTCTTCGACCTTCACTCCGGTTACCTTCACTCTCCAGGAGCTGAGGGGACTACTCCTCGCCTCGATGGCACTCACGGCCGCGTCCTTGGAGTTGCCATTGAACTATTTCGATCGCTACTTCACGGCCGACAAGTTGACCAAGGCGGGGTGGGGACGTCAACACGGCGTCACGTGAAGCCCTGCGAAGCATTTGAGCCCATATGAGGCTACACATGCCTACACCATCAGTGCAAAACCTGTTTTTGGGGATTGGTGTTCCCACCAAAAGTGAACAGGGAGAAATGGTTGACCTTCAATTTCCAGGAAGCTGAGGGAGTCAGTAAGTCACTCGAGAATTCACTGTCAACGTCATCCATGTGTTTGCACGCGTAAAGAGATGCAGGGCGATCCGAAAACCATCAAGTCCTCTACTCAAATCCCGAACTCTTGCAGTCATGCTGGTCTTGAGAGTCCAGAGCTCATGCAAACCGGGTACCTCGCAGCTGCCCAGAACGAAATCTCCCTTCGCTTGGCATACTATCCAGCCTATGAAGATGGAGTGGAGCCACTTCCTGGACAATTGCGCTACGGCGAGCACACCGACTATACAGGCAGATACTGGAGTCAAGATCACGGGGATTTCTTGGAACTACTCGATATGAAGCCATTTAATGTCCGAAGTTTGGTGATGTTTTGACCAGTGCTGATATCCAGTTGGTGAATGTTGGTGATATGATATCCCGTTTGCAATAACACAAACACACTTCAACTCAATCATCCATGAGAGTTGTTGTTCAGACCTTTGGATATGAACTGAAGGTTTCACACTTCTTTGGCAAGATCACAACATCACTGGCTTGGCCCTTGGAAGAGTTGTTTGAACTGGAATGAAAGGCGTACAGCTCATGCAAAACAGGTTGATCCCGATTTTAAGAGAGAGAGAGAGAGAGAAAGAAAAACAATGAGTGTTTATATTATAAATATGTGTGTTTATTGACAGGTCCTTTGTTCCATGTAATGGCGACACCGGATTAATAAACACTCCCTCCTAAAGGTTTGCTGCTGGGCGGGGGGGCCAGACAGTGGGATTCTTTTTGATTTAGGGGTGGTCAATCAGGAGAGGTCACCAAGACTAAATCACTTCATGAGGAGGGATCCCCAATCTCTTCATGAGGAGAGGCCCCAAAGACTAAATCTCTTCAAGTTTATTGGTGGTTGATATGTCTTCCACCACGCGGAGGGCCAAATTATTTGGGGGGTCATGAATAGAGGGATTACGGGGGAACCGGGATTCTGGGTGATTTGGGGGGACCTGTGGAGAGGTTTAGTCTGCAGCCATGAAATTGACTGATACAGATGTCAACGAAAACCGAGCATATGGTAGAGTGCCTTGACCATGCCATGGAGAAGATGATCCAGAAGAATGCTGAGTTGGGTGTGTGCATGACATGGGCAATGCCAAATGAGTTACAGTTTCACTATGAGTTTCGCTGAATGGGCAATGCCAAAGGCATCAACAATGAGGACCACGGGATGAAGGATTGGTGAAATTAAAGTGGTTGAAGAAAGGGATTAAAGGAGGTTAACTGGGGGCTGAGACAGGTGGACCAAACTATACAATTAAGGGGGGTTCTGTACCTGGGCTAGAAGCCTTTTGGAAAGGCCTTTGTATTGCAGGCCCCGAGGCGGACAAGACTAATAGGAGGGTGTATGTTAACCCCGTGTTTACACTGAACCTCCGTAGACAGAGTGGATGGGGGCACGTGCTCAGTGCAGATGTTTTCAGCTTGCTGCTGTCACGCTAAAGTGTGACACATCCTCCTTCAATCATGATGCTGCTAGCATCTCATCAGGTCAGCTACTGTAGACGGTTGATTCCCTAGAAAGACACACACACACACACATTTGGATTGTAAAACCATATAGAACCTCTGCTTTTCTTCCAATGAGTCAACCGTTTAGTTCATCACCAGCGCCAAGGTCCTCAAACGGCCAAGGAGGGTCTCAACCCGCCCTTGGGCGGACTACAAGTCCGTATGCCCGATGGCTCGTGGGCGGACTGCCCTCCAGCGCCCGCAGCTGAGTGTGCGGGTTTTACCCCATGAGAGACCTAATCACTTGGTCAGTTGGTTGTGATGTGGAAGTTTGCCTCGATTCTGGACCATGGGTCACGGGTGTGTTTTCTTTGTGTTTTTCAAGTTGTGACAACCAGTATGCCTTTTGAAAGAGACTTTTGGAGATGTTTTGGGCCATGGCCCTCAGTTTGCTGCTGATGTGTCGATACCGTTTGATATCAATTACGTACATCCTCAGAATGTGAGAGGTTCCAGTTGGCAGCCCGAACTCTCGAGCTCCACGCCCAATTCTTTGGCGAGCAAACCAAAACTGTTTGGACGTGGAAAGAAGACTCTTTGTTGATGTCACCGATTTGGTGATTTGTGCTTCGGTCAAGTCCATCGTTGCAACTTGTGTTTCGGTCATTTCCTCACAACGTGGGAACCCGAGAGCGCCTGCTGATCGGAAGACTCGACGACCAGAATTCCCCCAAGGCCGGGTGCGTTCACCATCAATGCAGGAGACCTGATCCAGGTGCCCGGTCGAAGACGTTTGCGTTGTGCATGCGCCACCGTGGCGGAGTTCTGGTTCCACCGTGGCGGTGGTTTCTCTCCTACCGGATTCCCCGAAGTCATGGTGACGGTTGCGTTTGTGCATGGCCCTGAAAGGAGGACCATCCGCCTACTACATCGACCTTCATCAGAGGTTTAACGGACGTGTTCCGTTTCTTCGGACGTTTTTTCGGATGTGGGTCGTAAAGAAAAAGGCGTGATGGTCCGAGAGTCCACGACTGGTCCTTCACGAACCACCAATCCATTCAGACCGGAAGACTGGTCTTGGTTGGAGCTCTATGTGCCACACACACACACACCGGTCCACCTATGGCAAATATCGGGGCGAGTAGACAGGGGTGTTGGACAGGGGTGAAGGTAGGCCTATACCATCCTATATACCTATTATGGAGTGTTTGATCGTGTGTGTGTCTATTGTTTATATATATATATATATATTTTTTTACTCCTACATCTAAATGCGACCTCATTTTACTGGACATGGACATTGGTCATCATACAAAAACACTACACAAGGAGGTCATAGTCAAAGACAAGTCTTTACTGACTCAGACTCGGACTTGTAGGGAAGGGATTCGTTCCCGAAGACCATCATCATCACCATCATCATCGTCATCCAGAATGGGATATACCCAGCCTACCTACTATGGAGTGTTTGAGTTTATTCATAGGCCATTCCCATCGTCCTACTGGTGTGCTGTTGGTGATGAATGTATAGGCCTCACTGGTATAGCTACCACGCTTCCAGTTCGGATGGCCGTGGCGCCAGAAGCGCCCCATTTGTTCCGCAACCTCCACGTCTGACCCAGGCCTGGACCAATGATGAATTCATGTCCAACTGGCATCGAGTGACGAATCCTCCACCTGGGGTGCTCCACTCAGCAAGAAGGCATTAAAGACATAAATATGGCAGTGGGTCAAAACTGGGGGACCCTGGTTGACCACGGAAAATGAACAGAATAGACTACCTGGAAGGTCAAACTCCATCGTTTTGACCCACATAACAGTTTTCCATGTTTTCTTCTCAGTTTAGGAAGATCCAAGTGTAAGGCGATATGGCGTGTTGATTCGCATGTGACCGGCAGGTGTCATTTCCCGAAACAATAGCATTTAGCTGCCCAGCAGAAGTGAAACGCACATACTGAGATTGATATATGACATTGACCTACTACATAGTCCTGCATTCACACCTAAAGCAACCCAATGTAGGCAAGATTCCATACGACTATTTGTCATACTCTTCGGGAGAACTCGATCCAAGGACCGACATGATCGGATCAGTCTGGTCGTTTTCACTGGCCCTGCCAATGACACCATCGTCGAACCCTTGTGGCTTTCTCAGCAAACTGCCTTGCGACACCTGGTTTTGCCGATCGTTTTGTTGTGTTCCCCGTGGGTGAATCCCCCGACTCATGGGCAACAGTTCCTTGCGGAAATCCAGGATAAACATGTCAATGTCATTCAATGTTCTAGTCTTTGAGCACTTATATAATAATTCTTCAAACAATACTAACAGCAGTCTTGCTGTAGGTTCAGATCGATTTTACTTGGTGTAATGCCCTTTTGGCTAACGGTGAGTGTTCATCACAGCTCAGGCCTACTTGTGTGAGCCCTGATCGACCGCCCAAGTGCCCGATGGTCGACCGGTGGTCACCGGTGGCGTGGTCGACTCCTGACATGCCTTACAGGTCAGGAACAAGCCTCATTTGGTCGGTGAAAACGCTACTCTTACGAGGTCAAACAAACTGGGTCAGACTGGGTCAAACGGACAGGACTGTTCGGACCGAGACTGCTGCCTTGAATTGACACCATGAGTTTTTTAATCGTTTTTGCAGAAATGGTCGTCCCTTCAGCATGTTCATGTTTTTGGTTGTCAGGTACATGCCCATTTCAGCGGGAGAGCATTTGGCCAAGAAGCTTCAAGCTTCCAATGTTTGAGCTAAATGTTTGGGGTCTTTTGATGCCGGCTTCATCAGCAGGGTGACCGTGCAGTCGTTCGCATCCAAAAGAAGTCACTCTTTTTGAGACGTTGTGCACCACTTGATGGGTTTGGAGGTGGCGCTGCTTCTGAGTTGACCTGCAGTTTGATCTTGTCCAAGCTGGCTCAGATGCTTAGAACATATCCGTTTCGGGATTATTATATACAAGTATAGTTGTTGCTTCATGACAAATCCACAGACGAGCTCAAAACACACTTCGGTTTCGTTCTTGAAGGCACTAGTCGAGCAAGACAGAGAGTCTCGTTTGGCACGGAGTGCCATACCGTCGGCGTTCGGAGTTCGGAGTGCCATGACTCCGGGCTAAACCGTCCATGGCAGCCTGGTTTGGCGAAAAGGGTGTTTTTGTGTTGGTTCCCTATGGGTAAATCTCCCTTCCGGGAGTTTTGTATCATTATTGTGTTTCTTCTTTTTCTTCGGTTCCTGGGAGCAAATCCAAGGCAGCCAGACTTCGCCTGTCGCCGTACTACTCCAAACTGGCCCAGCACCTTGGACGGGTCGGATGGTGTGTTACTTCGGTTTCGGAACCAACTTGGATTGCTTGGGGTTGGTACGGGCCTCAAAGTTTGAGAGGTCAGCTTGGTGTTGCGGATTGGGTGATGTTTGCTAAATATGGCCATCCCCTTCTGGAAAATAGATGATAATAATAGTATTTTGTTTTCCGGGGTCCTCCAGCCAAATCCAAGTCAGTGGGTCAAAAAATGCTGGGCATGGATGGTTTGGCGCACTGAGGTTTGCTGCCAGTGACGATGACAAGAAGCTTGGTAGGGAGCTGAGTTTCCATGCCGTGCTGGCTTTAGAGGGTCAATATAGGAAGATGGTTCATCTATCCTTTGGGACATGTAAATGTATCAATTACCTATTATGAAGCAGTTATAAGCCACCTCAAGCCATTTTACACCAGCTTCTCCAGTCAAGACGCAACCTGGATGAGGTCTGGATGTTGATGCCAAGGCAGGAAACCCCTTTCTCGATCCCGCCGGGTCGCCTCCCGTACCGACCGCTGGGTCCGTGCCATGCGCCAGCCCGCGGGGCCGAAGCTGGCGCAGAAGATGCCAAAAGAACCACAAAACCTGCACAAACCTGATCGATTCAGTGTGATGAACGGCAGGAGCAAGGGAGATGAACACTGCGAAACACCTATTGAAGTTTTGAATCTCTCCTGAGAGGAAGCGGAAGATTTGGCATGGAGTACTGAGGTCTTTTAGGGGTCTCCCCTGCGGTTGTGATCCAATAACCCGCAAATGTTGTTCAGTTGTTCAGGCTGGGTGTGTATTGGACTGGGGAAACCCGTCAAGGGCTCCTCCAAAGAGGACAAATCGACGAGCAGTAGTTGGAGGGTCTCCGGTTTCCCTTTCTACACCCGAATTAGGCTATGCATATTGAAAGATCCACTAAAACCCAGCAGGTGGAGGGTCTCCCTATTCTAATCCACAGCCAGATTCGATCGTTAATTCAGATCTTGACATCTTTTTGATCTCCTCGAGGCCTCCGAGGAGATCACAGCAATCTGTCGGCACTTCGACTTGCTATGCGAGGCCCACACTTCAGTGTTGTGTGCGCAGGGGACCTGTGCGCAGGGGACTCGACAGATCTTCTGAACTGGTGCCAGGACGGTCGGACCATCCACTGGGGACCAATGATAGACTACCCTATCTGACTGGTGCGACTCGTAGGGAATAAGGGAAGTTTCGCCCCCAATAGAGATTCTATTGGATCCATTCCCTCATTCCCTGCTAAGCACCAGTCAGCTATGCTACACATCCCTACACTGATTGATGGGCTTTCCTCGCCCGGCCGAGGTAGTGATTGCATCGGCAGTCTGTCGATTCACGCATCAGCTTTCACGTTGGAGTTACCCTGGTAACCAGCGGATCGGATGATTTCTTTCCCGGCTCCTGGGTGAATCCCCCATGGCAATGGGGAAGCTACCAGCAGAGGTGGGTCAGAACCCTATAGACTATCCTATAGGTATACCCCTGGTGACGGGTCCTTCTTTTCCCGGTTCCTCAAATCCAGTCGTTGCCAAATGGCAAGGGGCCTTGACTGGGGGATATGGAATCGGCGACCCAGTGAATTATCCATCTTCATCCTCATGCTCTCTTCTATGTGTGTTCCCATCCATCTTGCAACACCACATGCCTTCCCCTGTTTTGTTCTTTTCTTCCCCATGCTGTGCCTAATTATCTTATATATTATATATATATACACAGTAGATTCATCAGCTGCAGTCGGTTGGACATCTCGAGCGGCAGCGGGGCTCAAGGACACCACTTCCTCTCGACGCGCACATACATTTGCTAGCATCCGTATTGGATGCCGCTGGAAATCCAAGCGCAGGTCACCGGGGTTTCTCAAGGCATGTCCCATTAGTGCTATGTTTTTTCAGCGCTTTCCAAATCGGGTTCCCAAATCTTCGTACTGTATGTGAAGTGGGTTGGATAGGTATGGGCAGTTGGTGCTGCTGATAGCATTTGATAGCATCCGTTTGGCAGCGTTGTTCTGCTCCACATCGTCTCACCGCTATCCTCGCATCCGTCTTGGGACCCTTATGTTTCAGATCATAGCGTACTCCCCACATGTCATAGCGTCCGTCTTGCGACCCTTATGTTTCACATCATATCCACCATTTTGCTTCATGGCATATCCACACGTACACACATCTCATAGCATCCGTTTAGCACCATTGTGCTTCACATCCTGTCGCCCTGTCGCACTTCCACACATTTGCTTGCATCCATCCATCGAGACCTATCTTGATGCCATATGCTTCACTTCATACCGTTATGTCTAAAAATCATATTGTGACTTACATCGACAGCAACATCCTCTCGCAACATCCTCTTTCGCAGCCCATGATAGCTTTCGCCACAACCCCCCCTCATTCTTTGCTTTTCCGTAGACTAGACTCTTGATTAAGGACTCTTGGTTGTTTCAACGACTCTTGGTTGTTTCAACGACTCTTGGTTGTTTCAATTCCACAAATGGATTAAGGACTCTTGGTATCTCTTGGTTGTTTCAATCCAGTTTATTTGTTACGAATGGATTGAGTCTCCACTACCCTCGAACGCCAGGTGCTTCCAGCCCCTCCGGGCTCAGTAGCGTCGAAGCGACTGACGATCAGCAGATCGGCCAACAACTTCGATGAGGCGCCAATCTACTTCGATGGCCTCCAACCTACTAGCGATGGCCTCCAACCTACTAGCGATGGCCTCCAATCTACTTCGATGGGTTGCAGTGGATGTGGGATGATGTGGAATCTTCCGATGGATTGTCCGAGGTTTTCCTGATCAGATCGGAGTTTCGAGTGTCGTTCCTTTGTTCGACTCTCTTCTCAGAAAAACTGTTCAAGGATGGGATGAATACCCAATAGACCAAAAATGACCAAAATAAAAGAACAACATTTATGCTACAGTAGCATGAAGAAGAGTTCCCTGAAGTGTTGAGTTGAGACTTCTACTCCAGCTCCAGCCATTGGGGGTTCCATCGAAACCGACGGGCCCGGGGTAAAGCAAGAGATATCATGAGATATCCACTACAAAAAAGCTAGTGGATTGCTGGGGCGTATTGTATTATACGCCTTCTTTTTGTGTGTAGATCAAACCTCTATCCTGTGGTCCCTGTGCATCCGTCGAACCTGGATCTGTCAAACCATATGTCTTCACCTGCTGATGCCACCGATCAGAAAACACCAAGGCAGAGCCGGAAGCGGTGAGCGTTCAACCAAGACCTGTGGTGGTCAGCGGAAAGGCCGGGTTTATGGCGTGGTGGACCCACGCACCGGGGGGGAGGGACCAGAACAAAATGGAAGAAATGGATGGGGATGGAGGATGGAGGAGAGAGATCAACCTCTTCACATCCATTAGTCCATTAGGCGTAGGAGATGGATGAAACCTTTGGTCTTCCGGAGCCGCGCTTTCGCCGGGCCACGCCATGTGTCGCCGGGCCACGCCATGTGGGTAGCCTGCCAGGTCGAGATGTGTCGACAGTGAGCTCTAGAGCTCTGGACCGGTAGATGGACGTGGTGCGTGTTCTTTGGTGCCCTGGGTACCAGGAAAAGTGGATAACCTTTTAACCTTTGTCTGGGGATGGGTTTCCCCACGAAAGATTAACAGATGGACAAAGGATGACAAAGGCTAAGCTTTTTGTTAAAGGATTTAGGGGAAAGTCAGGTGCTGTGTTTTTTTGGAAATGAGGTTTTTGGAGCACTTTGCCAGGTAGTTTTGAGGATTCAACTCAAGTGGTTTCTGTCCAGTACTCGCAACGGTGAGGGCTACTTGGGCTACCTTGGTGGGTGATGTCGTTTGTTCATACAACGCTTTAATTCCAGTATCATCCATTCTCCATTCTGGGTGTCCTGGCTGGAGGTCCAGAAGCAGTTTGCTGGGTAGTCTATTGGACACCCAGACAGGATGACCCAGGTATGTTTTGATTGGTCACTTTGAGTCATTTGGGTTAATCCTTCACCCATCACCTACAAGCCCAGGACGCTAAAACTGCCATCTTCCACCGATTCTTTTCACGGGCAGG
Organism: Durusdinium trenchii; assembly: GCA_963970005.1. Taxonomy (NCBI): domain Eukaryota; class Dinophyceae; order Suessiales; family Symbiodiniaceae; genus Durusdinium; species Durusdinium trenchii. The sequence continues at coordinate 455,582 of CAXAMN010002336.1, forward strand.
CTCGTCTTGCCGAGCGCTACGGGAAAAAGCCTCCAAAGGCGGCCGTGGAGGCGATTGTTGGGCACATCACAGCACAAACACGCACATACCAGATAGATGTTGGAGATGCTTATGACATCTGACGGATGAGGTAGGCTAGGTAGGCTGACACACACTCGCACACAATCACACACACATGTCACATATGCATACTAGGACCATGCTGTTTGTGTCTCCAATAACACTAGATACGTGGGCTTCTACGTACGTGGGCACCCAAAACAGATGCTCCATGTAGACTCTTTTGAATGGCGAAGGTTTATAAGTTGGTCCGTCTTCGCCACGATTTGTACCGTCTTCGTCTTCGGCCGCTGCTGCGGGTTGATTTGGGGAGCTTCACGTGAGCCAAGTATGTCTACCCGAAGGCAGAACCTGTCTGCTGAATGCTCGTTCATGCCTCTTTGGATTTCATGGCAGTTCGCAGGTACTCTAGTTTACAGAGTCTACTAATTACCAAGTATTCTTCTCCAATCATGATGCTGGCAGGGTCAAAGTCATCCCGCCTTATGAGGCTGAAGACCTGCTGGAGAGGAGCGATCTGCCGAAGCTTGCAGACTTCTATAGAGCTTTGGTTGACGCATATCCAGGCCAGCCACCGCATACCACGGTTATTATCAGTGGTGCCATCCATTCCATCTATTGTGGGGTACTCAAGGGATCTCAAAGGTAGATGTCAAGGAACTTCGGTGTACAACGACATGGGGTGAAAAACCTCTCATGTGTCGATGGGATTCTACAAAGTTTCCGCTGCCCTGGCGAACGAGGGCTGTCTCGCTCGATCTTCGGCGCTTTCGGTCTCGTCCAACCACGCGAGCGGCACCGAGTCGACCTCGACCGAGGGGCGTCGCAGCGCATCGCAACGCATTCGCCTCGCGCGGCGCCATGGACTCGGCGTCGGACTCGTTCGTCCCTGGAGCCGCCGAGAGGGACATGGCCGAACAAAGACGACGGGCGACGAAGGACATGGAGTGCCATGGGGCCTGAAGGACATCATTGACCAGGTCTGAACAGAGGGCTACCCTGCCTTGATAGACCCAGCAACAGAATCCGACAAACTTCTCAAACAGGAGTTCCTGACTGAACTTCACTGAACCGCTGCTTTTCATTTGCCCACTCTTAGGGCAGAAGCTCCATGTTCCAAGTCGGCCCTGCCCGCATGCGGAAACCTCGCCTTCATCTTCGTCCGCACCGTGAGGTTTCCATGTTCCATTGGCCAAATTACTCACCCAGAACTTGCGCGCTGCTGGTGTCTCTGGGCACCAACCTCATTTGAAAGCGAAAGAAACACTTTCAGACTTTCAGGCACTTACTATACTCATATAGATCCTAACTCTGGACCATTTTTCAAGGAACAGGAACTGCACACCTTACAGGCAGTGTTGAAAGTTGCATGACTTCTCGGACGAAGTCTAACAAAACTAAGGGCAACCTCGTCGTCAAGTGAGGTGGGACACCATGGGATTTGATGGACTGAATTCCAGATTGTGCTTGTCCTTTTGGCACGTCGGCTTTATGCTTCCTTGTGGAGTCAACGTAGCCGCATGAGATCATTGGACAGATCGCAATGCCAGGCAAAGAAGCGGAAGCCTTTTGGCTGCAGCGTTGCAAGCGTAGCAAACTGCAACAACATGTCATATGAGTCATATTTTGTTTAATTCCCTTGCTGATGGGCCTGGAGGAAGAAGGAGAAGAAGAAGGAGAAGAAAAACAGAAAGAAGGAAAAGAAGCAGAAGAAAGCCGAGGAGGCAGGTCAGATGTGTCCTCATGCTGTGAGTGATGTCTTGTCATTCAAATACTGGTTGAAGGACTCGAAAGTTGAAGACGACGACAAGCAAAAGCTGGAGCAGAAGGCCTTCTCCGCACGAGATGTGGAGACCAAGATGACCTCAAAAATCTAGGCGAATACGGCCAGAGTAGCTGGCGTTCATGTGGGTTTTGCATGGTTTTGCATGAAAACCGTGGAAGAAAGGATGCAAAGGGATAGTGGGCAATAGGTGAACTTCACCATCCCTTTGTCCTCTCAGGAAGAGGAGAACAGCCGCTCGGATGAGCGTGCCTTGGCGATCGCAGAAAGATTCGATTCCATCCGAGCCGAACTAGAAAGTACTATGAATTAGCAAACGAGTAGCGGCTGATCGCTCCGTTCGTAGCGATGCGAGGAGCCCCGTTTGTAGCTTCTTGCTCCTAGTAGCAAGGCCAGTAGCCCCTAGTAGCGTCCTTGCTCCTAAAAGCAAACTATATTATATAGACTGTTCTTCCTTTTCTCTTTTCTTTGTTTCTAATAGCGATGGCCTCCAACCCACTAGCGATGGCCTCCAACCCAAAAGTCTTCCGCACCCTGAAGTGGGAAAGAATGATGGACTTGTGTGGATTTGTGGCAATCTATCCGTGGATATCCTTATTTTTCGGGTCGAAGCCCGCCCGTCCCGGGTACTTGTGGGTTCACTTCTCTCGTAGATGATTCTTTGCATGTTGGTAAGTCAACCCATATTTTGCACAGCAATAAGGCACAAGGCTCCTGCTTTGGAAGCTTCCGTAGCATTAGCTGGTGCAAAAATATATATCAAGTAGCACTTGGAGGCTAACCTCTTCAAATCCTGACTGACGTGTTGAGAGTAGGTCTTTCCCGCTCCCTGTGTGTTCGCCTCGGAGAATCAATGAGAATCAGTATAGATCTCAGGCCAAGTGGCTTTCTGCAATTTCCTCCTTCATTCGTGTTGGTCATGGTTAGGTTCAGATCAACATTGGATGCAAACCACACGTTTGACCTAAAATGCATGCTACAGACCCACCGCTGAGGAGAAGAGACGACTCCGGCTCCCATCATCGATCTAGAACTTCCGACAGCGGCAGAGGTACGAAGCCTGGACATTTACATGTCATTACATATCCAAATTCAATTCTTCATATGCACAGGCATATATTTCGGTATCATACATGCAGGTGGATGAAGATTTAATGAAAGAATTGGAATTTGAACGAAAGAGGAAATTACCCCAGAATTAAAACATTAAATAATATATTACATTATATATATATATATTATATACAATAACTATAAACTATATAATAAATAGTAATATATAATATACATATTAAATGGAATTAACAATGGTGCCGCTGCAGGATGGTAGTAACAGTAGTGGTAGCAGTGGTAGCAATAATGGTAGTAGTAATAATGGAGGTAGTAGTAGTAGTAGTAGTTTAATTAATAAGCGAAAGTAATTTAAGTATATTAGCAATGGTATCGTGATAATAACGTGAATTGCGATGGAATACGAATAATTGCGTTAGATGAATGGGATGATTGGGAAATGAATTGGGGAAATTATGATATGAATGAAATAATGAAATGATGAAAGGAATGACGGAATATTAGATGAATTAATTGAATGATTTGGAATTAAATGAATATATATATATATATATTAAATATTTAATGAATTATTAATTTATATTTATAATATCGAATATATAAATTGATACGTATATTTCGAGAATTGTATTGTAATCTTTCGATTTTATGAAAAACATCCGTAAGGTAGCGAAATGGGGAATTTATTCGACCAGAGGAATTCTAATGAATCGAATTCGTATATTTTTTTAAATTATTCATTTCTATTTAATTAATATATATTAATGTGGTAATTTGCATGAATATTTGAATTTAGAATAATAAGAATATTTGGTTATTTGGGGTAATATGCCATGGATGGTTTTGGAACCTAAATCTTTGCTGTGGTTGGAGGAAGAATGTCGGGATTAATTTAGGCTTTAATTAGTGTAATGTATTTGATTGCATAAACCGCTTCGTCGATAGGAACAAATTTATCGGAGGATAATATTGATGTTTTGGTAAAGGATCGTGGAAATTTGGTATCATTGATTAAAAATTTCAAAAGGAGATAGAGCAGGTGGAGGCACACGTGCCTATAAGCAAAGCAAGACCCTAATCGTTTCGTACATAATTTATTGGGAAAATTTATTTAGGGACGTCTGGTTGGGATAATTAAGAATGGGGAGAATTTTAATGGCTATGAAATATTGAGATAATTGCTTTTAAATTGCCAACCCCAAGCGAGACACCGCATTATGAATTTGCTCCAAGGGATAATGGCCTATCCCACTTTCAATATGAAGGGGAATTATTTCCATAAATTTTGAAGTTGAAAGAGCACTTTCTGCAGTACGAGCGATTGAGTGGGAGTAAGCTGCCAGCAGTCATAAAAATCGGCAGTGTTGTTGAGAGCAATTGGAGGTCAAATGAAAATCCATCTAAATTTGATCTTGAATGAAGGAAATTCCTACCAGAAGATGCGTGAGGCTATCCTGGCTTTCGACACCGCTACAACCAAGTGGAATGAGTCAATTGCATTATCATT
>CAXAMN010002336.1:462742-501112 GCA_963970005.1 Durusdinium trenchii
CCACAGGAGCCCGGATTTCTGAGGATGGATTTAGAATTCTTAGGGATTTGGATAAAGCCAAGCCCCGTGCATGCCGGAGAGCTCGACAGCATTTATAGAAGGTGGAGCGAGAATGGTGGACAACTAATCCAAGGAGGGATAATAAATTGAAGATAAAAATCTACAACGATATAAACCAACATTATCCCGATTTAGATTGCCCAGAATTCCCATCGCAATAAGGCGATGAAAAAAATCAAAGGGTAAATACAAGCCCCTTAGGTCACCCTCTAAAGGAAGAATATAAAATTCAATCTAATAAAATATTATATAAATTAATACGTACATATCGAGAATTGTATCGCAGATTTTCGAATTCATAAAAAATATCTGCAGAATCTAATTGTAATACATTATAAATTTATAAAGATATATTTAGAATTTTAATATTTAGGCAAATACCTACAATAAAAAGATAATTTAATAAATATTTAAAACTATATAAATCGTGGAAAATATTTAGTTTTTTTCCCTTAATAATTATGCTAAATTATAAAAAACATAAATTAAATATATATAGAAATATATATTTAGATTTTTAAATAAAGATATATATATATATTTTAATATTATTTATTAATTAAAAAAAAAGAATAAAATTCAATTTATATAATATTTTCTAATTTAATTTCCAAGAATTTTATAATTATATTTAAAATTCACAATTAAGAATTTTTAAATAAATTAATCTAAATATTAGCATCCGACAACTATCTATATTCAAATTTTTGTATATATATATATATTTTTTTTTTTAATATCGAAATATCTAATTTAAAACTAAATGCATCTAAATAAATCTATAAATTTGCATTTATATATTAATCCTAATAACAAAAATAATATATTTAGATTATTACATAATATATATATTTCTTTCCTCAATTTCTTTATATCCCAAAAATAAAAAATATTATAAATTATCAAATATATTAAAATAATATATAGATTTATGTTATTAATATATTATATATCTAAAACAATTCAATTATAAATTATATATTTATTTTATTTATTTAATTATATATATTTTATTAATATAAAAAATCATAATTAAATTCATCAATTATTAAACATACTAATTTCAATACACATATATAATTAAATAATATTTTATATCAATAATTTATTTTAATATTTCAATCTATTTATACATTTTTAGATCATTAAAATCATCAAATATAATATAAATTATCTATTCATGGATATCGTAGGGTGTTTGATCATGGAAGGGATTGAATTGCAATTGCAGGTATATTAAGAACATTGTATATACCAGTAGTTTCCTTTTGGCTCCACATCGACTCATTTGTTGCCCATGTGGACGCATCAGCAATGCTCTCATTCCGCATCTGGACAGCACCGCACGTGAGCCCAAACGGTCCGCTGGTTCGCTTTGTGAACCCGAACGTTGGGTCCGGTCGAAGCGCTGCACGTCAGCTGTAGCCGCTAAATCGATGTCGTCTCCGCACGGACGGACGGAGACGCGCGGAGTAACGTCTCGACGGTCTGTCTCCGAAGAAAACCAGCTCCGCGAAGGTTCCCGGAGAGTTCGGAGATCCTTTTTTGTATTTGCTGATCAGGGATCTCGTGGGTTTGCTCAGAACTCTTTCCAACATAGACAGTCCATCACCTCCAAAAAAGAGTAGTCTACGATTGATGCTGATCCTGGATTGTTCCAAGATGGTCTGACAATTGGTCTGATCACCTGATCAAAGAAGTCGGGTCGACTCGGTGTCAAAAGTCGGTTCAGACGAAATTAAGGACAGAAGTCGGTGTGTCTGGGCTCAGCCGGATGGGGGGGATGTTGTGTGAGGAGGCGCCAGTCCCACCGTATCAGAACTCTCGTGGGCGCTTGGACCCTATCTTGTGGACACCTATCTTAATATGCGATGGCCTCCAACCCCCAAAAATGGCCTCCAACCTAGTAGCCAACCTTTTAATGTCCTATATACACTTTTTATGGATCTAGTGTGGGACAACAAAAAACATCATGTCTCAACATCAATGTCCACTCGAAAGTGAATTCCCAAGATGCAGCTTCACGCTCATCAAAGACCTGATGCGCAAGGAAGAAAACCCTAACCGGACCAGCCAGATCGGAATATCTCCTAACAGGGGGACCTTCCAACATGAAACCTAAATCCCCGGTCTACTACTCACTATGGGGTTGGATCCCCCTGGAAGTGGCTAAAAAAAAAGAAGGCTAACTGACCGGGGATAAACCTAATAGGTTTTGACCCGTCGTTCCGGGAGACCCAGAACTTCGTGATTTTCGTGTCGAGACTTCCCTCAGAGACGTGCCCGACTCGACCCAGAACAACTGCCAAACGTTCCACAACACTTAGCCGATCATAGCCTATCCAAGAGTCCGTCCCGAATTCCCGCACTTCGTTACTGGGAGCACCATCTTCAAGAACTGAAGCTGTGCTTACATGATTTCTGCTGTGCTTAGTGCCTGCTTTATTCTTTGATGAAAGCAGCCCAACTGAACAAGGTTTTTGGCAAACAAGGTCCACTTGCAAAATTTTGCCCCAAAGAGCTGAACTCTGCTTTTCAATGCTGTCCTTTGAGCTGCCGAGAACCTCTGCACTTTTTAGGAAACCGGTCGAACAAACCAAATACCACTCGGGGATTTGTCGCAGTGACGACGGAAAGGACAACTCCGTCGCAGATGAATGAAAACTGGGGGATCGCGAAGACATCGCTAGACCTACAAACCCCCGAGCCTTTAAATCTGCTCATACCCGTGCGGCGCACGCTTTTCGTCGACCTCAGCATCATCGGACAAAACGAGTCCATTCGTAGCGAATTTCACCGTCCATGGACCGATCCCCGCACAGAAAAAAACACCAAAGATTGAGAGTTGAAGCAAAACACTGGCACTACTAGGCGTCTTGTTTTCTATGGCCTGGAAAAGTTCGAACGCTTGCTCGTCAAATCAGACTAGCCCAGAAGATGTCAACGCCACAAAGTAGGTGACAATGTGATGCTCCAACCAGACATATGGTATGACCTCCAATGTTTTACAGCAAACACATCTGCTCGCGAACAAGAAAGAAGCACACCCTGCAGGACCCGAATGGATCCATTTTGCCGGATGCCCACACATCCACATCCTTATCATCCTTCCCTTTCCCCTTTTTTAAATTCCAATGCTTCAATCAGGTGGCCACATGATGCCACATCATGGACTCCCCGTCCATGCCATCCATGGCTGTTTTCCAGTCTGAAACCACGCACACGACGTGACTTCGCAGCTTCAGGGTCCGGCGAAGCAAACCGCCTATTCCGGATCCTGCGGTTCCGGCACCGGCGGTCCCGGTACCGGCGAGCGGCGAACCAAACCGCCGGTAGCTGGCCGGAGGGTTTTACATCGCAACGTCTCCACATGGTATACCCTTCTCAAGACTCCTGGCTCAATTCCCAAATTGTGGTGAAATTAGGGGCTTGCCCCAAGTGGTCTTCGGGATTTGAGCCAGGAGTTTCGACGAGGCTGTACATCGCACATGTAGTCAACGTTTCCTTCTTCCTGCTCCACCGTGCACAGGATCTAGCTGGCTACTCTTGGATCGAGCTGCCTATAGGATCTACAGGCATGTCCCATAGCATCAACGCGCGCAGAAAGCAGCAATGTTGATATTCTGCAGCACCTCGCCTGTCCCGCTAAGGGGAAATATAAAAAAATATATATATCCTTGGCCAAATCATGTTCCAGGCCTAAAAGCAAGTCATTAATAATCATTAATTGTTGACAGTCTTTAGAGCGTGCCAACTCATGCCGGGAAATTAGGGATAGTCAATCCCAGACCAAACTCATACACTCCGACGAACACATCACCATGGAAGTGGATCGCAACCATGAAGAGGCCCGCTGCTGGTGGTTCGGAAAGTAGTCTTTCTTTCGGGGCCATGCCATCCACGTAACCATGTGATGTGTTCGTCAGAGTGTAAGCTCATTGATCAATCGTTCCCGTCGTCCCATCCCATCCGTCCTTCGTCTCCTCGACCTGAGCAGCAGCCTCACCTGGTTCACCAACCGGAGGCGGAGGTTGGAGGAGGCACCGTGAAACAGAAAGAGCGGACTGTCCACAAAGACCAAAATACTTGGATGACCTTGGATGCACTCACCAAACCTATATTGCTCCAGGATCCATCCAAAGTATTCAAAGGATTTCAAAAGTCCCTTCTTGGGGCTTGGAGTACTCAATAAAAACTCCCTTGGGGTTGCTCAACCAACAACCCTTTTGAGGGTTTCTGAACCCAAAGTCCCTTGGGGTTTACTCAATCAAAGACATATTGGGAGTTACTGACACTGAATCAACACTCTCTTGGGTGGTAGTCAATCAAGAGAGTGAGCGGTGTTCTCTCAATCAACACCGTCAATAATCAAATCCATTGGAGGATACCCAACCAAAAAGGGAAATAATGTGTTGAAGACCCACTTCATTGCAATTGATTGAACTATATATCATCTGTAACGCTGATCATCCCTCATTAATGAACGACTACACTCGTTCTCATGCACTACGACCTCTACAAACACAACGCTTTGAGATTCTCTGAGCATGATCCTAATGGGAGTATTATGCTCGGTCTTTTGCAGTTGAGGTATGGTAAAACATTAACATATGAATCACATATTATAACTATATTATATACTACATTATACTACGAATAACCAATCTATACGTCTCACTGACTGTACCAACTCTTGACACACGACATCCACATGAGCCCCCCTTTCACCATACCGAGTTCGAGCAGCCTGAGCTGGTCGTCTCTGGCGGGAAGGCCGCCCAGCTCTCTGCTGTTGGTGCAAAGGCCGCCGCCCAGGGTTCAGCGCCTCCAGCGGTGGAGGTCTCGAACGAATGAAGGTGCTTCATCCTGGCTGGGTGTTTTTTCGGTGTATTTCAGCCCCACATATTGTCCTGCCAGGTGGGCCACTTGGGGGCCTTGCTATTCTTTTGTCTTGTGCACCCATTTCTGAGGCCAATTTCTTGCACAAACATTAATTAGATTTAATTAATGATACTTAAATAGATTAATTCATGTTAACACGGAACATCTTACTAACGACTCACAGTGCTCACTTCGTTCCCTGTTGCCTGCATGAGGGGCTTCCGCAGACTCCTCCTGACAAAGCAAAGTGGCACTAAGGAAATTGACATGGCAGGCCAACATGGGCGTTTGAAACTCTTCGACACCAACTCATTAACCCACCAACTAACACTCCTGCCCTGAACGCACATCAACAAAAGCACGGCGGTATCCATAACCACGTTCTGAATCCGGGGACCATCATGACCACGTTCTGCACGGGATTGGAGCGAAAGCATTTCAACCATCTGCGACTTCCAAGTAGAAGGTTTTCTTTGATGCGTTTTTTTCAGTTTTCGGACGAAAGACATTTGGAAGACCGAGTAACAAGCGTACCGGAGAAACCCGACTCGAGCAGCAGGGTTTCGGTCCTTGCTTGCGGAAGCGGAGGGGACAGAACCTGAAAATGCCGGACTCAAGTCACAAAGATGAGGAACTGAGTGACCATGATCTACATGTCATGTGGTGATATAGCACGTCAAATAGTTACCCCCGTGAGCAATACAGCAAGACAATAGCAGTAGCCAGTAGCCCTTCGGAAGTACCGCAATGATACTGACACTACCACTATCCACTAGAAATGAGCGGTTGTGCCTGAATGTCCTCGGAATCCCCATGCACAAATGCCTCCCTCAACTGGTTGCGTTTGCTGTTTAAGGTACAGCCCTCAAACTGTACCTGCCTATGTGAGAACCCAGATGAGCCATGCCAAAAACCTCTATCCTAAGTCTTTAAACTAACAACATGCTTTTGCACATTCTTACGCGCTGCTGAAATAGAAATGTCATGTTCATCTTGTTCGTTTGTTTTGCTGCTCCTCATTCCCACAACTTGCACATCACAACTTGCACGATCTGGTCTTCCTCATGAGACTGCCAAACCGCCAAACCACCCGTCCCTTCCCCAACCAAACGGCCAACAGCAACACTGACAAAAGAAACATCAACATTCAGAAAACAAAAGAACAAACCACGCGTACACACACACAAACAAACCCATTTTCCACGAAAAAACAAAAGTATCACCAGCATATCGCCCTCATTCATCCTCATTCCATCTCCATCCTATTCCATCTTCCATCTACACCCAATCCCCTATTCCATGCCACACCCGCCTTTTTCACACCGCCGGTTCCGCGGCGGCTCCGCCGTTTCCGTGCGCGCCGCGGAAATCGGATCCCAGCGGCTTTCCGGCTCCGCCGCCGGTTCCGAAGGCTTCAAGTCCAGTAGCTCTCCCTCCTCGCGGCGTCCAAGGCGTCCGGCAGACCGGACCGGTGGAATGGCGACGAACGGGACCTGTGGTCTGAAGACGGACATGGAAGCGACCCATGAACCGATGCATGAGTGAAAGATCAAGTATGGAATGGTTACATACATGGGAAACATATAACTGGTCTGGGAATTAATGCTGAGGTTTGTTTTATTTTTAACACATACTTGGCAACATTTGGCAACAACATCCACATAATATAAAGAATATATGTGACATGTATGACAAACAAGGTATTTGTTGCGACATGCTACGGATCGATTCACGTTTCGGACAGCTCAGGCCAAGACCACACTCACACAAGTTCATCAGCTTATATACCTCAAAACATCTCAAAACTACTCGTTTATGTCTGATCTTCTCAAGCTTCCTCTTCACAAAGCCCTCCTTAATCTCATCTGTGTGGCGTGTGGAATATTGTTTCTTAGTTTTAGCCCTCCTTAAAGTCTCTGCTCCTTGTGTTGGAAGACAAACCTATCGCCGCCATTCGCCGCCCAACCTCCCAGTCTTCGAGTCCCACACTGCCTGCACTACCAACCTCCGAACCTCCGATGACTCGGAAAGCCTCCCGTCGCCTCCCGAAACACGGCGCTTTTGGTCTCCACCGGGATCCTCGGCGGTCACCAGACCCTCGAGCTTCTTGTCCGAATTCAAGGCGATGAGTTGCGCCGAGACCTGTGGCAGCATGACACGGCAGAAGCATCAGTCGAGCGGTCGGTCTCGCCGACGGGGAAGCGACGAAATGGTTTCAGGAGAAACCCGCCGACCCCTCTGTTGGTACTGAAAAGAGAATGGGAGAAGTACCTGTTTCGCCTGTTTGCTGATGCCTAGACTCAAATTAATATCAGCAAATCCACTGGGACGGCCGTAGCTTAGCCGGAGTCTTGGGAGGCTCTACGTACAAGCTACGGCGACCATGGAGGAACGAAAACCTGGCGTGTGAGAAGCTTCTCCTGCAAAGCAACACAGAAACTCACCAAACTCGGAACGGAAAGGCTTTTGAGTCCGAAACCATCCAAAACCCCAACGGAGGGTGCACGGATTGTCTGGTTGGTTGGACAGTGGTACCGGATTGTTTTTGTTGATTGTCGCCACTATAGTGCCATGTGGTGAACTGGGCAACCTAAAAGAGTATAATTACTGCATCTCACTATCGCGAGTTGATAAAGGGTACTGAGACTCAAAACTGCGAATTGATCACGCAAAGCCTCTATATTGTGAGCGACCTGAAGATGGACAACAACGACTGGGCTGCAAAATCACCCGGTTATTGCTATTCAAGACAAAACCAAAACATACATAGAGCCCCCAGGGCTTCTGGCCCACGGAGGTTCGGTGGTTGGGGTGGATTTGGGGCGTCTGTGCCCACCGAACCTGAGGATATGAGACAGGAGCCCTAGCGGAAGACCATCCACGAAGCGAAGCTGGCAGTCCATCCGCCCAACGGGCCTCGCCTGACTCAGCAAGGCCTGATTCGCGCGGAAGAGGCCGGGTCGAACGCCGGGTCGGACTGGTGACCCGGGTGGTGCATAAATGGTCGATCCAAATCAGGCATTTTGATGCATTTTTGGGGGACCTTAAATCCATAAACTGCTTTGAGACAAGGAAACTCCTTTGAGTGTTCGATTCGCGGAGCCTTGGGCAATCCTTCCTAGATTCCAAAAAGGGGTGTTTAGCAGATGTTTAGCGACAGTTGTAGATTTTTAAGCAATTCCAGGTTCATCAAAAGTTATTGCATCAAGCAAAAACTGAAACTCCCTTCATTGGGCAATATATCAAGTGGACCATCCCCAGCCTCACAACAACATGTTGGACTGCACTACTAATTAGGTGGCTTCTCAGATATGGGCCGCATTCAACAGTAGCTTCAGTGTGATGGTGATCTGTAGTCTTCCAGTCTCAGGGTGCACGATGAACGTCTCATGCTGTTTGCAAGCAGTCATACGTCCGCATCATGCATCCTCCAATCCGAAATGCTGATTCCTCCACGCTCAAGGAAAGCATACTCTGAGTAACCATGTGGATGACTATGATTCTTAAACAAAAGTAACTTCTGCAACAGAATGTCTCCAGAATTGAATGTATACATATGTATACCATAAAACACCGTAAAACCAGCAGTGGAGATTGATGAGTTGACCATGAAACCCATGGTGCCATGGCAAAGCCATATAGTTTACGGAACCCGTGAAACTGGACACCATCAACAACCCCCCCCCAAACCGCCCTGGATTGGCTCTGGTCGCTGCTGACTACGCGCGCCTCGACTTTACCTCCCACCATGGCTTGGCTGGAGACTTGCAGGGTCAAAGCATCCTTGGATGATTACGCCAAGACACGAACAGAGTGGCATAGAGTGATGTCAAAGGAAGTAGATGGCACGAACGAACTCCTAAATTGTGGGGGTTTCTTTGATGGGGAGAGGTGACACCTCTTCAATTTTGTCTTAGAATATCCGCCAGACGGGCTCAAAGCAAAGGCATACTTGAATGTAGGCTCATCCCAAATGTTGCTGATGGCCTGTAAACCTAATTAGTCATGTATGCCTGCGTGTTTATGAATGTCCTCTAACACAGTAGACGCGTTCTTCTTCGGACAACTTTTCTTTGGAGATCTACATGAGTGGCCTGTTATCTTTAGGCGAAAGGCCCTGGAAGCAACAGTTGCGGTACTTGCGCCAGTGAAACCCAAGAAAGAATTGTCTTGGATTTGCTCAAGGAACCTGGACAACAAAAGTAACATATTTGCCAGATGCGGATTTAACCATAGGGAAAACAACAACTCACCTTAAACAAAACCAGGTTGGGTGATTCTCGCCACTTTTCTCGATCAACCCTGGAGACCGTCGAGACTGGTTTCAAACGGTCGATACTTAGAGTTGGTGTTGAGGTGGTACTCGACATCAGCGGTGATTCATCAGTAGTCATCGCCGTCTCATCGAAGCTTTTGCATAGCAGAAAAACACAAGAACACACATGCATCATCATACATCACCCCAAAAACCGAACTCTCCAATGATCTATACAAAAATCCCATCCACTTCCCTCATATTCAGGCTCATCCTGTTTGAAACGGCCGCTCTTGTCTCATCCCACTCTCCAAGGATCAATCTTCCCTTGCAAGGAGGACTGCGCGACCACTTGCGACTCAATGAGTTCCACCTGTGGACCCGCTGGTTCCGACGCAAGCTTCGTCACTCGACCGGTTCCGTGACGCGAGTTACGTCACCGTCCTTTGGGGTGATTTGACCCCGAGGCATCGGTTGAGCTAAACTTGAGCTCGCCACATGCATGCTTGGTAGAAGTTTTGGATTGCTTCAAGATTCAACATGACCTTTTCCGAAAAAGAACTGACGACTTGGGCTCCCAAATTAGGCCCAACACTGACCATCCGACTTGCACCAGTGATTGTCAGCAAAACGCTGTGCTCTCCATTCTGTCCAGAACATGTTTCTCCGGGGGGAGCTCCCTCCCATCACCATCATATGCATAAATGATCTTCGAAACTTCGGCAAAAAGAACCACGAGGGCGTTCATGGCTAGCTGTGTTCAAGTTGAAGCCTCCGCAGAAAGGGTCCACTACCCTTGGACCCACCGAGCCGATCTTTAAACCCTACATGTGAGGACATGAGAGGAACACTGTAACACAGAACAAACCAACCAAGCACCTTGCTGGTGATGCCGGCCAGCGCAGTGCCATGAGCGGGCAAAATGTTGATCTTCTCATGGATCTCGGCCTGAGAAGTTACTTGGGGTCCTGCTATTAACCGTCATTGTGGGACGCTGATGGACCACCCAATCGTCCAGTCAACTGACCGTGGTCTTTTAAGCCTGTGATCCACAGACCATGGCCTCGGAATATATATTTTTTCCTACTAACATGATGTTTTACACTTCCATCATTGTTAGACGGAGGGTATCTAAATGACAGATCTCGATCTTGGGAATCTGGGAACTTTTCCATAGGGCATCCTCGCTCTCTGACTGAAAGTAAACGGTACTTTGCTTTTTGAGGGGGTACAGTGTTCCTTCGGAAGCAAACATATGTTTGTGCAACAGGGGGCCAAGTGGTTGCGTAAAACGGGTGCAACGGTGCATCATTAACTACGCACCTAAGGTGCTAGTGACCATTCTCTCCATCAAACTGATCTCACCAGTGACCCTGAAATCTGGACCAGGGATCGGTTTCTGGAAGTTCTTTTTGAAGATCCTGCTGAAAAGGTTCCCATTCACCAAAGTAGCTGGTACATTGTTCAGGGTGGCCCAGTAGATTGTCTGCAAACCATAGGAAACCATTCTAGCAGTCCATGAATCAGGGACTTTGCTTTGTTCATGATAGTACAAGAAGTCCATTCATTGAATGTGTGCTGCCAAAATGTTACACACCACCCAAAAAGCATGCAAAACTGCAAAACACATGAAACATCATGAAACTATGGAAACATCAGAAGAGCCATAGCTCAACAAAAAGAGGTGCTTGTTTGAGGAGGCCTGAAAGAACATGAGTACCACGTACCAATTTTATGTACCAGGATGTACCAAACCCAAAACCATGGTACAAATCGTTCGAACAACAAAATGCGACACCGGTGGCCAAGCAACTTCAAGCAACCAGGAACATGAAACAAATACACCAGCCATTATATGGGTTGATTGTTTTGTACCCTAGCCACAGTACGCCCACCTCTCTCTATATATACACGTGGAACCCATTTGACCACTGTTTCACCAACCCTAGGTAAATAATGGTAAATATCATTAAATATCATCCTCAGCCGTTCAGCGCAGCCCTTAGCTGCGGACAATGCTGGCACTTCTCTCTTTCTTCTCCTGCGAGCGTGAAGATGTTCGTTTGGGCGTCAACGGTGCCAAATGACGCAGGCAGCCATGACCCCTGACCAAACTGACTGGCGCTTAGTAAGAAATGCAAAAATGGATTCCAAGGTATCTGTAGTGAGGGATGATGAAGGGGCATTCCGTTATTCTCTACTAAGCACTAGTGAGCAAAATGCCTCAAAGAACCAGAACAATTGTCTCTTGCAAACAGTAATCGTCCCACAGGTTGTGTCATCTGGGTACATAATCTGTAACGCTCGGCCTAGCACCATAATGGTCCACTCACGAATTTCATCTCTGACCAGCGCCAGTCACCCCGCTTTCGAACGATGTCCGAATGGTCGAAACCTCAATTTGTGAGGGTAGGAAGGAGGGCCTCACAGTTTCGCCAGCACCAAGGGAGACGGATCAAGAATCTTGAAGATGGGTACTTGATGAGATGAGGGACCGGACCTACCTAAAGGGCTAGGGGAGGCCAAGGGCTAGATGCCACAACCGACCCATAGGTGGTTACAGTTTACAGGTCTTTTTTTGTCACCCTAAAGTCGCCTTTGGGACTCTGACTTCTAAAATACCCTTAGGGCAGGCGAAGGCCTCAGGTGATGTCCGGGGCGATTACCTTGGGTCAAGATCTGGATGCCTCAGCTTGCATCTCAAAGACATGGCAGATTGTAGCCATACTCACCGTCTCTATGAAGATCTTGATGCAACCGGGGCCCCCCCCATCCCAAACCGTCTCTATGAAGATCTTGATGCAACCGGGGCCCCCCCATCCCAAACTACAAAAGTGCCATATGAGGCCATCAAACATCTGGGTGCTCCGTTGGAGCACAAAATCCATTAAACGGAGCCCGAGCCGCCTGCTCCAGCCAGTTCGCTTGTTCCTCCATCTTGACCAGGACTTTGCTGATCTGCACCAAGGAGGTTGTGAGAAAAAGCCACAGCATGCCGTGACGGCATAGAGAGATCCTGCATACAACAGAAATCGTCTTCCTTTATATATATATATATGGGTATGCCCATGGTATGCCCATGGTATCATATTAATAAGTGTTTATTGGGCCATTTCCCCTTTCTCCATACAGGATGTCCATCGGTTTTCATCTTTTTCCACCTGTTGGATTGGGGGAAACCAATGATCCACGGACTTGCTGGACCCTCAACACCGATCCAACCCTTACAACCCACTGCCCCACAGGCAAAGCTGACCCACTCCCCCTCCCGATCACGGCCCAGCGATCGCGGCCGATCCAAATCGACGAATTTGACCGAAGGACAACTTCAGCCCCTTCAGAATATTTGGCTCTTGGCTCAAGGTCAATCATTCTGGGGCAAAGGAAAGCCTGGCTCAAAGGGGAGAAACCTCATCTCCTGAGTTGGTGAAAAGACACTGACTCGCCTGAGCCTTCACAGACGAGAGCTCGTTCTTGAGGCTTGACATCTCTTTCGAGACCTGAAGACGAACTGCACTGCCAGAACTGTGGCATGGCATGATTGGATTATATACCAGGACCATAGCCTCTTAGAGGTGTCACTCTGAGACTTGGGTGTCCAAAAAACACCGGGCGACAGGAAGGTCCTAGTATATATTAACATGATGGATCAAAGGTTCTTCTCCAAACACTTGAACAGGAACTCCTGCTTGGAGCATTTTGGAGCATCTTTTGATGAGTGCCCGCCCACTGAAGCAGTATCGGAGTCATCGGAAATGTGGACACATTGGGCTTTCATACTAAACAACCTATCCGGGGATCCCTGTCAGGAGCCTCTCAAACTTCTAGTCCAACACAAAAAAACACACACAACGGCCGCTGTCCAACTGGTCCAAGCACGCCTCGGTCTGCAAGCTCTTGGTCTTCCGGTCCAACTCTTGTAGCTCCCTTCGCTGATCTGCCGCCTCCTGCGGATCCGGAAAACCCAAGGTTTTGGACATCCGACCATGTGAAGACCGTGAATGGTCTTCCCTGGTATACCTGAGATCATGAGACACAAACAACAATAGGGATCCAAAGGTCAAGGTCCAATTTTAAGGACAGGCAAGTCAATCGAAACGGTTGAATGTCAAATACTGGAAGATGCAGTTTACCTTCTCACTGGATGGGCTAGTCGTTTTCGACCAACCCTTGGGTATGATTTTCACACCCGTTCTTCACACCAAACAGGGAAACAATGGCAAACATTCCCCTGGCTGCCATGGAAAAGCACGGAACGGAACAGCGAGGAACCGGGACAATCACCAACATCACCCGTGTGTCCCACCAAAACAAAAACTAAAAAACAACGTACGTCAGTCACTCTA
Organism: Durusdinium trenchii; assembly: GCA_963970005.1. Lineage (NCBI taxonomy): Eukaryota > Dinophyceae > Suessiales > Symbiodiniaceae > Durusdinium > Durusdinium trenchii. The sequence continues at coordinate 476,285 of CAXAMN010002336.1, forward strand.
CTCTGTAGTCACCCGGAACACGCCTGAAGAAAAACATACAGTACACCCGGAAAGATGGAACCTGAAAATGGACCAAACTGGAAGACGATTGTCCTCTACAACCCAAAGGTTTCAGGTTCCATATTGGTCTTCCAGGGTGTAACTTTAAAAAACACATATATATATATATATATATATACACATCGGAAGGATCCGTCCTTGGCTGCGAGTTCAGCCTTCAAGACCACGTCGTTCTTGACGCCCATTACTTGATGCTTCCTCGGCATCAACTGCGGCATTGTGGCCAACTCGCTCAGTCTCGGTGTTCTCGTGAACCAGAAAATGCAGCCTGCTTATGTAGAGACATTGGAAAGTCCACCAGGCACCCCTGTAGTGTTGCTTTATGATCAACTCCATTTCGGTCAATTCCTCGAATGGGGGAAGTGAACATAAAAGCCGTAAGAGACATCCTGCATGCAGCTGATTGCATCTGTCTTGTCTCCGGAGACCCCGACGCCGGAGATGAAACATGGAGGTTAACACATGAACTTTCATGAACTTTCCACGTCTTGGAGATGCAGGGGGTGTCCCCCATTTTTCCTAAAAAGGGGAGGCAGGTGATCCACGGACTTTCTGGGTAGGCTCCCGTCCTGCAGCTCCGTTGAAGAAAGGCTGATTGGGAAGTGGTGTAGATTGGCTGAGAGCTGAGTCATCATATAATGGGCGGCTGCTTCCTGAAACAGTCAACTACACTCTGACTCACCAACATGGAAGTGGAAACCCATTGTTGGTAGAGGAAAGTAGTCTTCCAAGGGACCATTTTTGTCACTCATGCCAGGTACTGAGTCTGGGGATAGGTGGGCTTTCCGCGCCACCCATCAGGAGGAGCCAACTAAGAAGAGAAAGAGACAACAGCTAAAGAAGAAGGTCAAAGCCAAACTGCCACGAAGCGGGTGTGTCCTTTGCACCCCTAGCGAAGGCCGCAGCGACAAGTGGAGTACAACATCTGGACAAAAGACTGCACAACCGAAAAATGCGCCTTTGGGAAACGCTTTGCCCGCGCATTTGTTAGTCTGTTCAACTAAAGATGGAGCCACCACAACCCCTTTGTTTTTGCAAAGGGCAAGTGCACTTCGAAGAATATCCACATAGGAAGCTGGGGTCGCCACAACCCCTGGATCCAGCTAGCTGAAAGCGGAATTTCAAGTGGTGAGCCAGAATGGCGATCTCATACAACGAAGTAGAAAGTGCATCATCTTGCTTCCAAGAGATTGAATTGCAGAATTCGAGGAAAAGGCGGAAATTCTCCCTGGAGAGGCTTCGCTTGGACTTGAAATCAAGAGAGGTGTCCACATTGGCTTTCCACGGAAAATCGGAAGCTTGAGCTCCCCACAACCATCTTGGAAACAACTGCTTAGGGGTAAGTGAAATTGCATCAGCAATGGCAGGCTGATTACGCTCAACATGAGGCTTGTACCAATTGTCACGAGCACAAGCTTTGTTGAGGAGACACAGCCACTTCTGTATAGCCAGGATTTCTTCCTTGTAGGTCATCAGCATGGTAGAACTCGTGCTGGCTTGATTTTCAATCACTCGCTTGGCAAAGTGACTTTGCGATTATTGAGGATGTCCAAGATATTGCTTCCAGCCTGTTCTGCCAACTCCTCAGTAATGTCCGTCTCGGCCACATTTTCCAGAAGATGGGCAGGACACCATTGTAGCCGCGAAGGGAGAGGATGAAGCCCAATCCGGATCTTGTACAAGGACCAAAGATGAGCCCAGCCCACCAATTCACAAAGTGTCCATTGCATATCGACTGCTTCTTGGGCAATCAAACTCTCAAACTGATTGACAATAGTGAGGGAACCTGTGTGAATAAGAATGGGGCCACTTGCACGTGAAAACATGTTGATAATAGCGAAGAGCTCCGTGGTATAGCTTGCCAAATGCCAATGATAGACTTGTTCAGCGAACACCAGAGAGCCATCAATGTCAACAGCAGCACAACTCCCCAGTGAATACCAGGGCATGTCTCAGAGCATCACCGAGCCATCAGTCCAGAAATGACAAAGTGAGGGAAGTGGTTCCACCCATAACTCACACAAAAGGTTGACCATGCTAGAAAGCTTAAGCCTATCAAGGACTTGCTGCCAAGGTACTTCACAATACCTAACATATGAAAATTGGGTCCATGATCATGGCGAGCAGTTGGTCTGGAAAGAGAGGACGGAAGCCCACAACGCTCGAAGGCAAAATGCGCCAAAGATTCCTTTTCTTCATTGCAAAAACGACAAAGGTTCGACTCAACAAGCTTGGAGGCAGCAAGTCTGTCGTTGGTGATTGTACAACCTGTGATAGCAGACTCCCAATGCAATCTCATCGAGAAGGGTTCATTGGGGATCTTGTCGATCACCTTCAAGGCCGAGCGTGTAAGCTTCAAGTCTAAGAAACCAACTGGGAGCTTGAAGTCTTTCCGGTGTGTACGTCCAGCTGTAACATAACAACCATGTGCCGCAAGTTGCTGAAGGAGATACCGCAAGTCTTTCTGTGCAATCCCTACAAAGGAAAAGGGACTGGATCCAAAACACGAAATCGTAAACGCATCCTCCCAAGTAATAGAGAAAATAGCACAAGCTTGGGCAAAATGTTGCATCAAGGAACTCGGCATGAGGTTGTCACGGTAGAAGAGTTCACTCCATTTGTCACGAGCAGAACGATTGCGCTTAAAAAATCGGGCACATTCAAGAATAGAGGTATAAGCACGGGCAATGAAAGGTTCAGCGCGATGGCTTTTGAACACAATGCTGAGCAACAAGGCTTTAGACCTCCAGTAGGGGCGGTCTTTCCAAAGGGTTTCCGCAATGGCAATCTGTACCTTCTCCAGCTTTTTCTTGGGAAGGAAAATCAACTGTGGAGCAAAGGCCAATTGTGGCACAACCTTGGCCGCAATGATATGCGCTCGTACTTGCGAAGAGCAGGGTAGAGTTCGAATACCAACACAGTCACGAGCAACTTGTGCAAACTTCTCCTCAGGAAAAATTACCCGCCACCTTCTTAGTGGTTTGAAGACGCGCACCAAGGACAAAAAACTATTTCGACAAGCTTCATCGAGGGAAATGTAGCTTGCAAATCTCTCCTGGCTTGGGTTTCCGTGTGGCAAAAATCTCACACTTGTCCTGATTGAGAAATTGACCAGACAACGAATCCCAATGAATCGTACGATCCACAGCTGCTTTGAGGTCATTGAGGTGGAGAATAGAAGTCCACAGGTAGCTATCATCTATAAAAGCACGAAAGGCAACAGTGGTGAACTTCTCGAGCCTGAAGATCCATACAGCCATGTGTAGATTGATACAAAGCAAACTGAGACTACAGTCTTGCAACACACCATTTGCGAGTCCATTGCTTGTACGAAATAAAACGTTGCATTGGTGTATACAAGGCTAAAAAAACCTCTGGCAAGAAAAGCAGGGAGCCCAAATGTGATCATCAAAGCCGCAGACAGAGAGGGCAAAAGGCTGTCGAAGCATTTGCTCTTGTCCAATTTGACTCCAACCAAAGGTGAAGAGAACGAATGAGCTCGATCAATCTGAAGCTGAAGATCCATATGAACATCCTGCATAAAGCGATTTTTTATTCCTCCAGCAAGTTGTACAGGAAAGAACTTCTGAGACCAAGCCTGTGGCTATCGAAAGCGCAACCCTGTATAGGCAAGAGTGAACACACTTTGTAGAGCAATAAGCCGTTTTGCCAAAGGAAGGTCACGACCATCTTTATTGAGGATCGTAAGTCGGACTTGAGTAAGGATCTTGGGAAAAACTCCTCTACCACGTTCGATGGAGTTAAAAAGGCATGCAAATGGTTCGAAAACGGGCCATGCAAGTGCTTGAACTTCAGGCGTTTTCCATTGATCCAAACTTGCTGCAGCTTCCTTGTTTCTCAGCTGAACTTGTTGTTAAAGATCCATGGCAGTAATTGGCGGGAGATCACATGGAATTGCCCTATCAGACAAATCGCTCCAGATATTATGAAGCGCATCCATAGGATCTTTGGCCAAAACATTCACTCCAAACACTGAATCCCATTGCTCCGCAATCTCACGCATAGCTCTATCGGGATCGTACAAAATGTTGCCGTTAGCATCAGTGACAAGGTTGGGAGGGACCACTTGACCTCGATGCTTCAGGAATTGATAGACCGTCTTTCCAACACCTCCTTGGGCAACGGCAGTCTTCATAGTGTTCTTCCATTTCTGAATGCGGCTCAATTTGGAATTCTTGATTTCCCAAGCAATGGTTTGTTGGAGCCATTCACAAATCGGTGCAAGATTATCAGGCGTAATGACGACATGCGACTCTGGGATCCCTTGAATCCAAGCAAGTCTCCGAAGCAGCTTAGCGCGAGTACGACAAAAGGTCATGTAATCCCCATGAGTTGTGCAAGGACGAGTTGACCTCAGCTTCATTTCTCTTGCAAGGTTAAAGCCTTTCGCAAACTGGAAATCTTTGCAGAAAGCGGATCACCATGAATTGTCTGCCCAGGATAGACACACTTGGTGCGAAATCTGGGAGGCGTACCTCGCGCTCTGCGACCAGGACCCCACTTTGCACCTGCACGGACCAAATAATCAATGGCAAATTCATTAGCACAACGAAGCTTGTCGTCCGGAGACGAGCAAGCATGAAATCTGCTCTGAACATTGGTATGCCATTGATCAGAAGCCCACTCAATCAAAGGACACATAGAATCATTGATCTGAGGGAGAACCACGTCATCCAAGAGAAGGGAAGCAGGTTTTTCCAACACAGAAGCTCTCTGTCGGTCAAAATCTTGCAAAATTTCAATGGATTGGAGAGCCACCAAAGCAGTTCGATTGAAGAGAACACCATCGATGGAGGTAGCTCCATTCTCCCAAGTGGCATCAGCGTGCTGGAAGAATGTGGGAGGACGAGCAACAGCGCCATTCTCATCAATACCCAGCAATGGATCAGTCCATCCAAAATAGTCAATGGCGGTTTGAACCGCAGGATAGAGTCCAGGTTCAGCTTGAAAGTCTCCACAAATAATCACCGGTGTGTCGCCAAATTGATGAACAATAGTGAATAGGTTGCTCAAAAGGTCGTTGTTGTAATCAAAGGTGGCTTTCTCATTGGCAGCACTGGCCGCATAGAAATTGATGACAAGGAGTTCGGCATCACGGCTGACTTGATGCCAGCTCGCTGTCACACGTGTAGTGGATGTCAAAGTGGCCCACAACCTTGTTTCATCAGAGCTTGGGTCAAAAAGCTGGGTAGTGGCACCGGAACAAATGGTGGCGGTACCGCCATAGGGGACTTTGCAGTACCCAGAGCGTTGTTGAATCGGATGAAGCAATTGCGAACAGAAAAGGGAGAACCCAAAGGACTGGGCTTTACGAAGGCAGTCAATGTGATTGGCAGTAGATACACGTGCTTCTTGCAGAAAGTAGGCATCGGCTTCAAATGAAAGAATACCAGTGTTAGCAGGAAAGCTATCAACATTAGCAAAGATACCAGTCCAAAGGTTAGGACCTTCCCCCGGGTAACCTAAGGAGCTGTCGAACGAAAGCGCAAAAACGAAAAGCTTGTTTTCCAACGGCATCGAAGATGGCAAAAAGTGGACACAATGAAGGAAAGTGGAAGTGATGCGCACTTCCCATAGAGAACCCATCGCGCAAGAGCTCCAGCCGTGGGGAGCGGTTGTCTCCTTCACGAAAAGGTGGGAGCATAACATCGCACGGCTGCAGCTATGTGGAAGACCCCTGAAGGCCACATCGGACCACACGAAAGTATGCAAAACTGCAAGGCACCATCGCAGAAAAGCTCTGAAAAGAGGGCGCCTAGCAAATTCAAATTGCCCTGGCCATAGTCACGAAGGCCTTGGATACTTCTGAGGAGGAGGCGTCTCTCCATGCTCCCGCTGACGTGGTTGTACACACTTGAGAATTTGCCTAAGCTGGTCGCCAACCTCGGAAAATGAAAAGGCACGAGATAGCGTCACTTCAGCCACATCAGCCAGGATCCCGGTATGAACCGGATGTCTCAAATGAAGCCAGAAGAGGAACCTTGACAAAGAAGGACTCATGATTAAGCGCCCAACATTCCATGACCTTCAGGTCATAATCCACTGAAACCACATTGGCGAAGGTAGGACCCAACTTCGACTGATTGATCCAACGCATAGCTCTATCCCAACCTTCAAAGGCACCCGCAAACAATTGCCCAGCATTCCAGGTCCCATTCGAGTTGAAGCGAGGAAGATTCCACAGCGAAACGTTCTCGGAGGCTCTAATCGAATGAAGTTCTCGACACTCCGGGGGACAAAGTACCGCAAAGTACGCTCCATCATGAACATGAAAGCTCAGATGACTTTTGAATCCACCAACTCTAAACTGCAAGCAACCCAAATGGGAATCAGAAGGATCACCCAATGAACAAGAAAGTCTGGATGCAAAGAGGGAGTTCTCATCAAAGGAATTAACCTCACCAAATAGGACCCAAGAATCGGAGTCTTCCAACGGAGCACCAATAGAAGACATCGCAATCCACCATTCTCGAAGAGAAGGAACGAGACACGAAGCCAACTCGTCAAACTCGACCATAGACATAGAAGCCATCGATCTTCTCTTGGAACCACCTTCCATGGCGCTGGTCTACGACCTCTGTGGACGGTTAACCTTGCTCGTTGCCGAGCAACAGCCGACCCGCGGGGCGCGCGAGGGCCCGTAAGCCCAGTGACTTTGGGCCAGGGCTTCATCGCAGTGAGATCCGAGGCCTTCAAGTCAAGGGGTGTGAGCGGATCTTGATAGGAAGGGCCAACAGTCCTCCTCTTCGCAACGAGCATCCTCTTTCTGATGCTTATGTCGCCCGCGAGACTTCCGCCAGTAAATGCCAACTTCACATGAGGTAGAAAAAAAACCGGGTACGAAAATCATGATCCCAACAGCAAAACGTATGATTTACAAGCGGCGGTCTTCATATGTGGTGATGGCGGCAACCATGGTAGTAGCAGTAGTAGTAGTAGTAGCAGTAGTAGTAGTAGTAGTAGTAGTAGCAGTAGTACCAAAAACAAAAAACACAGCAGTAGCAGCAGCAGCAGTCGGAGTAGGAGTACAAAGGAGTAGGGGTAGGAGTAGGAGGAGGAGGACGAGGAGGAGTAGTAGTAGTAGGGGGGGGGGAGTAGGTAGTAGGTAGTAGGTAAAAGGTAGTAGGTAGTAGGTAAAAGGTAGCAGGTAGTAGTAGTAGTAGTAGTAGTAGCAGTAGCAGAAGTAGGAGTAGGAGTAGGAGTAGGCGTAGTAGTAGTAGTAGTAGTAGTAGTAGTAGAAGTAGTAGTAGTAGTAGTAAAAGTAAAAGTAGTAGTAGTAGTCGTAGTGGTAGTGGTAGTAGTAGTAGTAGTAGTAGTGGTAGTAGTAGTAGTGGTAGTAGTAGTAGTGGTACTAGTTGTAGTAGCAGCAGCAGCAGCAGCAGCAGCAGTAGTAGTAGTAGTAGTAGCAGTGGCAGCAGCAGCAGTAGCAGTAGCAGTAGTGGTGGTGGTGGTGGTGGTAGTAGAAGTAGTCATGCAGTAGTAGTGGTCATTCTGACTGAAATGCGGACGTCGTTCAGAGGTCGTTCATAGGTCGTTCAGAGGTCGTTTTTTTCGCCGAGAAATCTGGCTAAATACTGTCCATCGAAAGTAAGCGGCAGCAGCAGCAGCAGGAGCAGCAGCAGGAGCAGGAGCAGGAGCAGGAGCAGGAGTAGGAGTAGGAGTAGGAGTAGTAGTAGTAGTAGTAGTAGTAGTAGTCGTAGTCGTAGTCGTAGTAGTAGTAGTAGTAGTAGGAGTAGGAGTAGTAGTAGTAGTAGTAGTAGTAGTCGCAGTCGCAGTCGCAGTCGCAGCAGCAGCAGCAGGAGGAGGAGTAGTAGTAGTAGTAGAAGTAGAAGTAGTCAGTAGTAGTGGTCATTCTGACTGAAATGCGGATGTCGTCGTTCTAAATACTGTCCATCGAAAGGAAGTGAGCAGCAGCAGCAGCGGCAGCAGCAGGAGCAGCAGGAGAAGGAGCAGTAGCAGCAGCAGCAGGAGCAGCACCACCAGCAGCACCAGCAGCAGCAGGAGCAGCAGGAGGAGCAGGAGGAGCAGGAGCAGCAGAAGGAGCAGGAGCAGCAGGAGGAGCAGGGGCAACAGCAGGAGCAGGAGGAGCAAGAGGAGCAAGAGCAGCAGCAGCAAATACATGATGTACGTAGTTAAGGAGGTCGTTCCAATGTCGTTTTGGACGTCGTCTGGAGGGTCGTTCCCCAACTAAATAACACATTCCACAAAGACAGAAAACATCAGAAATAGCTGCGGCGGTGCGTGGAATTCTGAACGAAGGATCCCACAATACTACTTTACATCAATCCACCTTTTCCCGAATGCGTAGCGAAGGTTCTCGTTTAACTCTTGGGGGTCTGGGGGTAGAGCTTTGTTCGCGACCCGTTGCTTCTATGTTCGCAACAGTCCGCAACCGTCCGCAACCGTCCGCAACCGTTCGCAACCGTTCGCAACCGTCCGCGGTAGAGCGCTAAGGCGCTGCCATTGGGGGAAGCTTTTGCAGGTGACTATGCATGGACGTGTCACGTATGAGTTTGCGACGCTAGTCCATTGTGATTTGCGTGCAAAAGACATGTCGCGCAAGAAACGTGATGCATTTCGGTGCACAGGCGCAGCGTTTTGTGAGATCTGCAGATTGCTGCGCAGTTCCATTGGGATTCGCGTTTGGAGAGTCGTGTTTTTGGGGTGTTGGATGTGGCCGTGCCATTGGGATTTGCGTTTCAGGGTGTGGCATCGAAGCTCTGTTTTCGTGACAAGTCTCAGCTGAAATGCCGATTTTGGTGGATGGGAGTGTGCTCAGAACGGGTCGAAATCATTCCAAACGTGTGGTGTGGTGCAAATTTTGTTGAAGCTCACATGAGATGATATTGTCACTTTTCGTGGCAGGCGCAGGACTTTGTGCGGCTTCTGAGGTGTGGAAGTGCGATTCTCGTGGCAGGCGCAGGGAATCGTGAGGTTGCGAGGTGTGACGGAGGTGACATTTCGTGGCAGGCGCAGTACTTTGCGCGCGTTAGACGTGTGGACGGCGGAAAGATTCGTGGCAGGCGCAGGGAATCGGGAGGTTGTGAGTTGTGGAATGTCGCTGTCACATTGGGATTGGCGCGTCGTTTGGAGGGGCTGGAGTCGCGAAACTGCTTGACAGGGCTGCGTGATGTGTGTGCTCCGATGGGTGTTTCCGCTGGACTTTTGGAGGAAGTCTCGTGCGAAACGTTCGTTTTGCGGACTTGACATGTGAGTTTTTGAGGAAGTCTCGTAACGCTCGTTTTGGGGACTTGACATCATGTGACTTTTGGAGGAAGTCTCGTACGAAACGCTCGTTTTGGAGACTTGACGTGTGACTTTTGGAGGAAGTCTCGTACGAAACGCTCGTTTTTGAGACTTGACGCGTGACTTTTGGAGGAAGTCTCGTACGAAACGCTCGTCTTGCAGCCTCGCAGCGTGACTTTTGGAGGAAGTCTCGTACGAAGAGTGTGCCCTACAGGAGTGTCCCACAAGAGTGTCCTACAAGAGTGTCCCACAAGAGTGTCCTACAAGAGTATCCCACAAGAGTTTCCTACAAGAGTGTCCCACAAGAGTGTCCCACAAGAGTGTCCCACAAGAGTCTCCTACAACAGTGTCCCACAAGAGTGTCCCACAATGCGCAGCTGGAATACTATTGAGAGAGTTAGGAGCCCGAATGCACAAGAGTTTCCTACAAGAGTGTCCCACAAGAGTGTCCGACAAGAGTGTCCCACGAGTGTCCCGTATGAGTGTCCCACAAGAGTGTCCCGCAACAGTGTCCCACAAGAGAGTCCCACAAGAGTGTCCCGCATGTCCCACAAGAGTGTCCTCCTACAAGAGTGTCCCGCAAGAGTGTCCCGTATGAGTGTCCCACAAGAGTGTCCCACAAGAGCGTCCCACAAGTGTGTCCCACAAGAGTGTCCGACAACAATTCCCATAAGAGCGACCCACAAGAGTGTCCTACAAGAGTGTGCAACAAGAGTGTCCCGTAAGAGTGTCCCACAAGAGTGTCCTACAAGAGTATCCCACAAGAGATTCCTACAAGAGTGTCCTATAAGACTGTCCCACAAGAGTGTCCTACAAGAGTGTCCTACAAGAGTGTCCCACAAGAGTGTCCCGCAAGAGTGTCCCAAATGAGTGTCCCGCAGGAGTGTCCCACAAGAGTCTCCCGCAACAGTGTCCCGCAAGAGTGTCTCACAAGAGTGGCATGTCCCACAAGAGTGTCCCACAAGAGTGTCCCGCAAGAGTGTCCCAAATGAGTGTCCCACAGGAGTGTCCCACAAGAGTGTCCCGCAACAGTGTCCCACAAGAGTGTCCCACAAGAGTCTCCCACAAGAGTGTCCCACAAGAGTGTCCCACAAGAGTGTCCTGCAAGAGTGTCCCACAAGAGTGTCCCACAAGAGAGTCCCACAAGAGTGTCCCACAAGAGTGTCCTACAAGAGTGACCCACAAGAGTGTCCCACAAGAGTGTCCTACAAGAGTGTCTTTTGGACATATGCAGCTTTTCGAACGTGTTTGCATTCGGGTTCGTGGGCTCCATCTTGTTTTTTCTGGCTCACATTACTTTCGTCTTTCGCGACTTGTGCTGCTTCGGCGATGAGGGTAACCGGGCGGGTGATGACAGCACCCTTTGGCATCGGTCGAACCGCTGATGTCCGAATCGTCTTCGCATAGGCACAGATTTTGTAGAGCCCAAAGGATCTTGTAGTCTGAGCTAGGGGAGACATATGCGACAAAGTTCGCTCCGTTGAAATGCAGTGAAGAGCCTTCTTCACGATCGAAGGAGGCTCATTCATCGTTGGCAAGTTTCCTGTCGACCCTGACGGAATCGGAACTGCCATGTCGTTCTCTGAACTCCAGGAGCCAATACAAGATCCAAACTTCACCATGCCGTGACATGCAACCATTGAGGCACGCTCTGGTAAGACCTTTCCTTCAACCATGGCTGGGCGCGTACCGCTGGATTGGATAAACGAGATCGGCTCTGTGTACTCCACTTCCCCGTTTCTTGTCATGTACCTGCTTCCTGCCTTTGCGCCTTTCAAGGTCACCCCATGAGCAACTGTTCCCACCTCAACACTAGGCATGCATTCCAGCACTTCCTCCTCAGTGAGCAGTGTTAACGTCATGCATGAAGGGACAGATGTAATGTTCCGAGCGACAAATCCATGCCTCAAGAAGTGGAGCGCATTCGCAAGCTCAATGAACCACAGAGGGGATGTGACTATCGCACTGTCGTTTACCGACAGTTGTAAGACTGCTTCCAAGGGACCATTTTACACTTCCACGTTAGTGAGTCAGAGGTACCTCAGTTCGTCCCACCCATCTGAGGAATGAGCACATCAAAGAAGCCAGACCTGGGCGACGAGGCGCCGGACATACATCAGTCAGATGACATCCTGGTGTCAGGAAGTTGATTTCGATCTTTGGAAGTTCTTTTTTAAATAAGCCAAACTGAGTCCCAACCATTGGGCTACTTGCGGCAAGGAGTCTGGTAGTCAGAGTACCCATTATGAAACATGCATAAACTGGCAACTGGCTGCCATAACCCGCTATCCCGGCCCACACCACACAGGGCCCAATTAATTAGGTCATCACGTTCATTCATAAAGGTGTGGGCCAGACCCTCACCCCAACCCAAAGTACCTGGAGTCGACCCGTTCGTACCTTGTAAAATGGGTACAGTCGTACCTGTATTTTGTTGGGGTTATGTTCTATTTTCTAATGTACGAACAACGTCGGGTCCAGGTACTGTAAGTTTGAAGCCAAGAGACACGCGCCATCCTCCCCCCAGGCTGGTGACAGCTTCGGCCATGTGCTCCGCCTACGCAAGCCAACATGACCAAGATATGGGAGGCATCATGCAATGAATTGACTGACCTCAGGTTTTGAGGCTTGAGACCAGTTTGATCCTTTTCATCTCCAATAAATCTCGATGCTGAGAAGTTTGAACATGGACCCTTTCGGTCAACAACCAAGTCACTATTTTCTGACGTAACGTCACATCTCTCTGAGTCGGGTGTGCCATGTTCCTCGTCCTTTCGGTCAACGCCCCATCACATCGGTCAAGCACAAGTCAAGCACGTCACCTAGACGTCAAGCATTCCGTCGGTTCAGGAAAGAGGTTCAGGAAAAAGAACAACGTCTAAGTCTAAGATCTTCTGGCTTTGCCAGGATACACGATGATACAATATGATACAACATGATACAACATCCTGTGTGCAATTTCATGCAATTTCTCAAATTCCGCGTGCAGGTCTTTTCAGTACGTAGCACAACTAACTGGCGGAAAAAATACGAAACCAGACTCGAACATTGCTCTATCAGTTCAGGACGATCAGCAAGGCTCTCCATTCAAAACTTCAAGAACAGGACAAAGCGCCAGGTGAGTTTCACCCAAGTGGGAACCATCTCGGTGATGAAAACACTTACGGCGACACCTACAGCATGTCATTCTACATGTGCATCAGTCCATCCACTCTAAGGGCCCTTGGGCCTGGAGCCAACCCTATCCATTGTTGCACATGACTCTTTTCACCTGTCGACGTCAACACCTGAACGACCCCCTCCTGAACGCGATTGGCAAAAGAGGCCTCCTCACAAAGAGTGAAGAAATGGCAAGCAATGGCCTCCAACCTACTAGTGATGGCCTCCAACCTAGATCAACCTAGAAGCAATGAGCTCATGTGGGAAAAGTGGAAAGCTCTAATCATCCACGTTGGTTGAATTGAGAGATCCGGCTGCCGCGGGGAAACCCAGACTATACTCTCTAGCAATCACCAACCTTAGCAGAGTTTACACTTACTTGTATGTTATGGACTGCATGGACGCAAGAATATAAACATGATTAAACAGGTGTGTATATAACACCTGCTGTTTTTTCAGTCCCAATAACGTCTTGTTAGATCCTTGGTCCCCTATTTACAGTAGACTAGAGCATGATTTGTCTGGATATGCCTCGACAAAAAGGAGTCCTTCCAAAAGACACTCCAGTAGGATGAAGTGTAGGTACAAAAAATCAAACACATTGGTTTTATGAAGTGTAGGATGAAGGGTTGGTTTTAAAATGGTTGCATCAAACCAAACACCTACAGAATGGGCTGGCCTACAAGATACAACGTCCTGCTCCATTTCGGCTTCCAATCTGGGGAGGATCAGAGTATTCCAGGTAATTCAATGGAATTCAGGTGGAGGGGGGCGGTGCCGTCCACTCCTCAGACCCAATCTCAAGAGATGGAGATTTGCATTTAGGTGGGCCTGTGTAGTGAAACACTTCGAACTTGCCTTTTTGAGACCTTTACATTTTTGCTCCAGCAAAGACTATTGGATGACCAAATGCCTCAGTTCAGTCTCCCGATCCTTTATATATAAACATTCAAAAACATCAACTCAATACATGAACTGCCCAAACCCTACGTAGATTGTGAGTGCTCAAGCAGTGCTGCTCCTTGTTGAACTTGTCAAAGAGCTTCAGAATGTCCACTTTATTGGCTGGCACCTCCATGCTGTTCAACACCTGCGAGACCTTGGCTGTGAGATCAAGGACCCACACTCTGGGACCCCCCAAGACCATCCGGAACAGGGGCTATGCACCGCTCCACAGCTTAGCACATTCCAACCAAACACACCTGAACATCTCTGCTGACCTTCTGTGCAAACCGTTCAAACACACCGGAGCGCTCAAAAACACATCGTGCGCAAATCTCTTCAACCCATGTCCCAAATCATCCATGTACCAAAAGTCACAAAGGGAGTGATGTTGAGTCCCAACCAGTGAGTTTAAGCACCCCTTGAAACCACAGGTATGGAATACTTACACCCTGGAAGACTAACATGGGACCCGTGGATTTCATGGATGGCCCCGGAGTTCGGAAGACCATCCACAAATAGGTGGTGAACTCCACGTAACCAATGGTACCTACATTGACCCCCACCTGATCAGCCATTCATCCAGTCCAGACTCTGGGACTGGAGTCACGAAGCTCGTCCACCGCCTGTGCCCTGTCCATCGGGGCCCCCAATCCATGAAACTAGAGCCAAGGGCCGGGGGTGGTGGACTTGGGGTCAATGTATGTAACATGTATGTAAATATGATATGCCAGTCCCATGGAGTGTCTGTGTGTCTTGGGCTTTCGAACGAAGGGTTCTTGAAGCGCTGCTTCCAACTCCTTTCGATTGATGAATCCCGGAATGGTCCTGCAGCGCATGCGGGACGACTGCTGAACTCAGATCGTCCGTTTTGGGGAACTGGACGACCCCGGAAGGTTGGGTTCCTGCTCCATACCGGTGGTAATGTAGGTAATGTGGCGCACAATTTTTGAAATAATAAGCCAAGTTGAAGCAACATTGATGCAAACTTCTTTTGCGTTCCTCCTAAGGGGACCAGGCACTAGGTACCCATACATTCCCATACCTCCGTGGAAAGCTTTGCCACTCTCTCTCCGCAACTCAACCGTCGCACAACTCATGTTGTTCGAAGCCCACTCTACCTGGACCCTCCCAAGTACTCTAGAAAATGGGACATGACTCTACAATACTCTATATATAAAAGCAGGTACTTGTAGCCATTTTCTGAGGCACTGGGAGGGTCTAGGTACTTCGGACTTGGAAGGCTTTTGCCAAATCAGTAGGTTCAGGCAGAGAACCAATCCAAACAACAAAAACTGAGAATCAATGGGAAATGGACCGGATTTATCGATCTCTTTGAAAGACTCAGATCTAGACAGCATCAGGAACAAACATCAAAGACACATAAGCACTTTTGATACACATTCGTACCCGAACCATCTTGCACTGTTTTAGGAGCCGCATCCGTACGCCTACGTTCACCATGCCAATTGCCATGGCCAGTGAAAAAGGTCGGACGTAAAAACCAGAAGGTCCAAGTACGGAATGCTACGCTCCTTCCGTTAAATGGTTCTGACAAGAGACTCCCCTAGCCAAGTCACTTGCATGTGGAAGCCTCCGGTCGTTTTTCTCCAAACAGTACCAAAACCATACCTTGTCCTGACCCTTTTTTTGAACTCAACAACACCCCTTGTCATTGTCATTGGTCATTGCTAACGCAACGCCGCAACACCCCTGGTCTTCCTTCTTTTTGGTGCTCGGCTTGTTGGAACCGTTTGCACCGCCCGAATTGCACGTTCGCTTCTTCGAACCGACGATCAACCGAACGAAGCGTCCAACGGAGCCGTCTGGGCGATCGGTGAGCTGTCTGGGACGACGGAATAGATAGACGATACGATTATAGGGTCATATAGGGCAGTTCAGGGATCTTTCTGGGGCGGCATAGATCATTTTAGATTGTATATTGTATAGTTCATTACCATATGGTCCATGTATCCATACCATGGAACCTTTGGAATCAAACTTCACCCCCCCTCCAACGTCGCAGCTGCGCCTCCCGTAATCAATAAAATGCCGGCCCAATTCCATCGAAGCCGTCCCTGGCGGGGCGCACGAAGGGGTCACCCGACGCGGGGTCACCCGGCTCTGCGCCTCGGCAGAACTGAGATGAGCCAAGATCCCACCCCATTACCAAGAGAGGTTAAGTGACCTATGGGATAGTCGAACTAGGGTTCTTCAACCTCTGTTGGTATTGGCGGATTTTAAAAAACAACAACAACGAAATGGTCATCTTTATTGCCATGGTAAATATATGTTTTAGAACCTCTTCTTCTCCCAATTTCCAGGTCGAAGTGCCTGGAAGAAGCGGACAAAAAACACAACACAAAAAGAGGAGAAAATGATCGGCGGAGTCCGATACATTCGCTTCGATACCCTCACCGAAGGGAAGGGATGACAAAACATTGGGAAAACGAATCGATCTTCTTGCAGACCAAACACTGAGCTGTCTACACCCCTGCATGGGAGGAAATGTGTTCTTTGCGACAAAGATCTACCATCACCACTTGAAGTTCTTGGTTTTGGTCATATATTCAATGGTCCTTGGGGTGCACTGGCGTACAAAACCAGCCACTAGCCAGCCACCCCGCAAGCTCCTAATCCTCATCAGTCATATCCATCTCCCTTTCCCTCTATCTGGATGTATAACAGAGTCATATTTATATAAATTACGGTGGGTTCAGAGTAGATGGCACAACCTCAAAAGGTGGTTTATATTGACCCCCATCGAAAAGACACGTTCGGGTTTGTGCCATCTACTCTGAAACCGCTGTATTTTGTACCACAAACATTCTTCTCGACATTGCCTGGGTGTCATCCGCAGGATCCTGAAAAGAAGCCTCATCCCGCACCACCAAACCCACAACTTGGACCCTGCCCCGCCCCACCAATTGCATAAAAATAAGCATTATATAGATAGATTTTGGTTGTAGGGGGGAAAGTAAAACCATATCAAACCCATAACCACATCCTCCAACAAACTGCATCAACAAGATGGTCCCTCCCACCTATCAAACCCAAAGCCTCCTTCACCTGCGAAAAGAAAGTCCGCTCCAGCCATGCCTCCCTCTTCACCGGCCGTTCCGGCGCCTCGCTTCATGTCCTTGGCGGCCTCGCGGGCTTTCTGGTCGCGCTGTTGGGCTGTCACAAAGGAGTCACTGATCACGCTGGTGATGAGCCCCACCACCGCGAAGCCTGGTATCGGCCGGCGCGGAGGAGGCCGCTCTGGACGGTCGTTCCCCAAGCAGCCCCAAACGGTTTGGAGAGACAGGCGAAAACAAAGGTTTGGGGAGGGATGTCACCAGGATCTCCTGTATGCCCCAAAAATGCCCTATACCAAGCAACAACAAGTTATCAGGGAGATTTAAAGATGGGATTACTATTGGATAAAATCACTCTCCACCTGCCCATGTTGGCATCTTTCTCAAGTCCCAGGCCATGTTTTCTAGGGAATTGTGTTCTGAGGAGCGCCACCAGCGCGTTTCAGTGGCGGCCAGTGGGGGTTGGTGACCTGCAACCACTTGAAGCTCTGTACAACAAGTAAATGAAGCTCTTGTGCTTACGATCAGTCGTGATCAATGGTGCAAACCGGATGCAAAACGGATGCTTTCGGGTTCTTTCGGGGGTGGCGCACGTGCCATTGGTGGGGATCCCAACAACCATCATGCTTTGTCAGACTCTTGGTGTATAGTGTATGATTATTTTGACTGCATCTGGATTTGGTGTATAGTGTATTGTAATGTATTGTATGATGTATCCCGTTTGTGTATGATTCTTTGATTTGATGAGATTGTTCCTGCAATGCACTTTTTGCCTCAAAGAGAGCAAACCCACCCACAAGACCGAAGCAAAATGCCATCGGCGCCGATGGAAAGCCAAGTAGCAACAAATCATCATGTACAACACGATCATTGGCACCACAATGCCACTGGGGTAGATGTTCCCCAAGACCGTCGCAATGTGTTCCTTGGCTCTTTTTTGTGTCTCCATCCGGAACGTGGCCGAAAATGAGTCAGTTGGGTAAGTTTGGGTCCTACCTTCTGTGGTTTCTGTCTAAGACAGTAGGATCGTGATGAGCAAGTTTGGAACCACCGGACCACTAGCTTCCGAATCTTCGCAGTGGACATCCAATCATTCCAGCCTCAGCCGGTCCAGTGCTAAACCGCCTAACCTCCGGTGATGCACCGGTGAATCCGGCACGGTCGGCCACCAACCTCCGGTTCGGCGGTGAACCTCCCGAAGGGTCTGAGACCGGTGATTCCATGGTCACCTTCGGGATCCACGGTGATCCGGAGGTTCGGTACGACCGGAGACACAGACATTGCTATTTGCCGGTGCCAGTGTCCGGATCCCGAACCTGAGGAGAAGCTACGACCGGATCCCCTAGGGCCGGGCGTCGCCTCCAAATGCTCCATCTCTGGACTACCTCTAAGATGTCTCAGGGTGAAACCCTGAGATGATCTAACTGTGACCCAACTGACCCTACTACTTCACAACATGAACACACCCATACACCGAGACCAAACATTATGTTGACTAGGTGGGAGGGGGGTTACACTAATCAAGAGTCAAGATTATGGTCCATCAATCAATCACCTTTTGCAGACCTTTGGTCCACCTTCACCCCAGACAAACGCGCCACCCAAACACCATGCATCGGCCCTACCGCAACCAAACGCATCCCCCCTTTTCTGTGGGCGGCACATGGGATGCACCGATGCACCATCCCACCCAGCTTCGCGCTTCGCTGCTGTCGAGGGTCCCAGCCGGCCAAGGTTTGGATGGTGAACAAGGTTTGCATCGACCGCCCAATGGAACCGAACCACAGCACCAGCTGACCGTGGTAGTTCACCTGGCTGGCGCTGTTGGTCTCCGCCAGCGCTGACCTGCGGAGGGTCATGGCCATTGTATCTATGCACATGTTTTGTATTGTATAACCTATCTGTCAGGTGAACCTCATAAAATACTGGAGTTGGACACACACACACACACAAAAGCTACTCAAGATTAAACACCAGAATTCACTGGGTATTGTGACTTGTAGGGTATGAATATAAATATGTATACTGTATACAAAACATACGTAACCGTATGTATGTGTCTATGTATACATACATGCATGCATGCATTACACTACACTACATTACATTGCAGTGCATTATACATTGCATTACAGTACATAACATAACATACATACAATTACATTACATTACACACATTACATGCAAAACATACGAGACACACAATACATTATTGCGTTGCATAACATAACATAAAATTTTATAACACACCATCACATTACATTATACATTAATACATATCATACATGCATGCATGGATGCATCCATCCATCCATCCACCCATCCATGCATACATACATGTTCTTAGTTACAAGATGCTACAACCAACAGGTTCCCAAGGTTTGGAAAAGCCTACGCAGCAGGACACACAAAAAGGTTTTCTTAAGTGGCACGTGCAATTCGTTGGGCTTGCTTCCATGTCCTGGAGGACACGACTAGACCAATTACTGTATGTTCTTGTTCAGCATGATGATGGCCAGGGCCCTGTAGGGTGTCCTCCAAGGCAGGCCGCTAAGTCACGTCCTATGCAGCCCGTCGCCAGCCTCTGCCCGATAAGAGTGGTGAGAATGATCGCCAGGCCAAAGTTGAGGACGAGCACTACCTGAGACACCCAATTCCTTGACTGACGGATGTGGTTGGTTATCAAACAAGGGACGCTCAAACAGCGCCAAACAAACAGATTGACACGACGTTTCGACCCAAAAGGAAGGGGATGCCATCCTTTCTAGAATAAGTATCATGGAGCCGTCCCTGGAATTTTTCAAGTGATCCGAACGGATCTGAACCACCCGCCGTTCCGCGGCGTCGGTCTCGTTCCAAGGCGCGAGGCCCACGAGGATCACCACGGAGAAGGCCTTTAGCACGCCACGGCCGATGATCCGCAAGGGATGACCTGACCGCCGCCGCGGCGGCCGTGGCGTTGGCGTCGCGCGCCGGCGTGGGACACGCGCAGCGCCGTTGTGAGAGGGTGGGACCGTCCGTGGAGCTCGAGCTTTGGAGCTAGGCGGAGTGGTGGAGCAGATGGCTTGTGATGGGTGAGTAGGAGCAAGACACCTCTCCTCTAGGTTAAGGTTTTGCTATTGGCCTTGGATGGTGTGCGGGGGCTGGTTAATGGACACACCTGAAACGGCACTTCGTCATTAATTATAGGAGCAATTCATCGACCACTCATCATATCCGTAGAGGTCAAACATAAGAATATTGATAACTCCCAACCTTCAGATGGTGGGAGCATTGAATATCCTTCTCTTGGGAATATTCTTAATGGTGGGAGTAAAGGATCAATCATCCTTTTCTCGTGGGCAGAAACCGGGCCGAAACTGGACGTTGAACTGCGATGAAGCTTGCGTCGAGCTGGCGACGAAAGGCACCTCTGGTGAAATGATGCACGGAGAAGCAATATAGTTTGGAGGTATGCCTACTCTCGGACTACTATCCTTGGATGTCCGGCACTACGGCACCACGGCATACCAGGGGGTTCACCCATGAACCATTTCAAATACACAATCACCTGATCCGCAACAACATACCACACCTATCCGCAACTACTATCTGACTCTACGGTCTGATCATGGTGCTAACATGGACCTTTGAGGCTGGCACTCTGACTGAAACACTTGAAGTCTCCGGTCTCCTCCTAAGTCTCGGACATACCTGGAAGAGCTTCAACAAACGCAGCACCCGGAGCAGCCGCAGGAAGGGTAAGACCTCGATTCGCCCATCGATCCACGGCCGCGCCGACCGATCAAACAAGTCCAGTGGAGACCACCACGATGCCTCGCTGTGACACGATGCAACAGCTGTGAGGCAGTGCCTCATCTTTGGAGTTCTTATACCTATATATAGTTGCTCAATAGCTGGTCTTCTATTGTCTTCATAAGACACGGTTGCAGGGGTGCAAACACCAATTGTCTCCACGCCAGTGCCGTAGAACGGCGCGTCACGGTGGGTGTTGCGCTTCACCCTGAAAGAAGACGCCCAAACGACCCAAACATCCAAACCGATGGCAGTCCCATAGGTCGTGTCTGGGTATGAAGTGGTCTTTGTCTCACGGTCTGAGACCATCAGGTGAACCAAAACCGGACCAAACCGGACGGTTCGGCAGGGATTGTGAAGTCGGTGAAGAGTCCGAGTGTCTTCCTGGAGTCCGAGAAATGAAGACCAAAGCAAAAGTGAAGAACATGTCCCAGGTCATAAAAAAACACCTGGATAGCAACTTTGTGAATGTCGGGGAAGAACATGTCCCAGGTCTTCAAACACTGGCTAAAGCCTTTGGCAACCAATGACTGTAAGGGAAGAAGATTTCTTGTTTGTGGATATTTTGTTCAGGTGAATCCGCCCATCAAACCAACAAAAGACCTGGCTCCCAGTGCATCAACATCTTCAACATCTTCACCGAATCTTCACAGAATCTTCACCCACTTTCCAAGCTCCATCATAGAATCCTTCTCATCTCCACTCCCGAAGCTGACATCCGGCTGCTTAGCTTGCTCGGCATCCAGGCTGACATCCGTTCCACTTCAGCATCCAGGAAGAAGGGCAAGCTCAGATCCATCAAACCCGTTAGCACCACCTGTCAATCCGTTCTTGTGGCCAAAAGGAAACGATGTTTGGTCGGAACATTGCTTGGAACTCGAGAAACGTTGAGCTTGAAGATGTCATTACACAACAAAGGAGCCTTGTTTTCATTGCAGAACGCATCAGAAAGCACAACATATCTGACCCTCTCAGTTTTTGTTGGCAAAACCAATCCCACAAAAAGGTGATATTTTTGCAGCTTCTCCACTTTTCCTGGGCAGGAAAATTCGATATGGAGATATCATTCGCGCAGGGAACCTTTCGAGCTGCTAGGATCGAACCGTGACTCTTGGAGCTGCACGCATTTCATCTCGAGGGTTGAAACCATTTCTCGTCGTTTCTGCTTTTCCCTACACAGCCGCGAAGGAAAAACGATCACGTGACCATCATCTGTAGGGAAAACTGAAGGCATGAGGCTTTGCAACTGTTGGGAAGGGCTCTACATTACTCTACGACTACGTACATGAACATGTTTGACCCGAATCACACACACCTCCTGCTCAATGCGGTATTGTGGCAGTGTCCACTGCTGGTGGATTGCCGTTGCAGACTATACTGAGGCTCCGTGCTGCCGCATCCAATGGCATCCAAGCGTATCTACCTCGAAGCCAAACATGGGGACATGTCAAATCCATCATGGGTTTCTGGAAGATTGCGCTACAAAAATTAAAAACTAAGATTACATGAGGTTCCATGACATTCCATGATCTACTTAACTCCAAGCCCTGGCCGACCGCTGATGTACATTGGGCCATTGGGTCATATTGGGTCCATCCATATATAGTCTCTGGCAAGCAACCATTCGCAAGGAAGGAGGGCAAGCCGCATTGATGTTTGTTTGACTTGAGACGAGCACGTCTCGCCGATTTTTGTATTAAGAAAACCATGCTAAAAACACAAACCGGGTGCCAAAGAGGCTCGTCTGTTCCGCACAGCCCACAGCCTGCAGAGTTGAACGCTTTAACTTCTTGAAGCAGGTTGAACCAAAGAATGCCATGTCATTGTGGGAGGACCGGACATATTTGGGCTATTGAGGATTGTTAGGGTTGCGTGGATGTTGGGGTTCTGGAAGCGCCCCAAGAGTCCATCAACCACTGTGAAGGATCTGAGGAAAAACCTCACCTGGAAGTGGAAGATCAACCCTGCGCTGACCCGGCCACAGCCAAACCTGATCATAGCCAAACTTACCGACATAGACTGTTGCGGTGCAATCATCAAACCTGCCATAGGTGAAATGAGAATTCACTTGTGAAATGAGCGTCATTCCCACGACTTGTCATTCACCGTCGTCCTTCCCACGAGGTCCACAGGGACATCCATCCTCGTATCCTGGTGCATCCCACGGGTCGGCGCTTTGCTGGGCGCGGCGGCAAAGGTAACGGCGACAGCCCAGGTCGCAAAGTCTCAGAAGCATTTCACACCTCAGTTCCAGGCCGCTTGCGCAAACGCACGAGCCAGTCTGTACGACCAGAGACGTGATCTCTTCACTTGAACAAGGCCTCAAAAAGGCTTGTTGAAGTTTGTAATTGTCTTAAGTCTTATGCAAATAGAATACGTATTATCTATGTATTGTGTATATTATATGTAGTATATCTAGGTGATATTTATATGATACGTACTATAATTTTTTTTTTTTTTAATAGTACATAGCCCATAGCACTGTATAATATGACCATGTAATACTCCGAAGACACCATAGTGGTGCTGTCAATCACACAGAGCTTTTGCATGTATGGCCGCCTAGGAAGCGTTCAACCGTCATTTAATCCATTTCAATCCAGGCTTCAGTTGGTAGAGGGATATGTTTCTAGTTTTTTTGGATGGGGAATGCTTCCAATCTTTATGCTTCGTTTCTTTGGGCCCGGAATACACCAACAACTGCGAGGCCCGCCCACCAGGTCATTGGAGTGTGATCGGGGCAGAACGTCCGTCTTGGACGTCGGTGGTCTGGGAGAACCACTTCTGTTCACTGGGACATACCAAAGATTCAAGTGATGTGAACATCTATGAACATCTTTTAAAGATGTTTGAAGTTACCAACTTTGTTATCTTCGCAGAACTTGTTTGGTCATTTTGCGAAGATCAGTTGGACGGACTTCTAACCACTTAGGAGGATCGTCTTAGCATCTTTGGTTGCCAAATATCGACCAGGACATTGCAGGGGCCAGATACCACGAGACAGTTCATTGCGCTCTGCTCGCTCCACACTGGAGAACAGGTTCTGCTCACCCTGGGCTGCCGACAGGAAGAACAGGACAAAGAAGTACTCGCAAACCGTGTAGGCTGCGAACCTGGCCGTATGAAGTTGCCACCAGTGTTGTCTTGTCTGCGCAGCTGGTGCCTGCCTATTGGTGCCTAGCTATTTGATTTTTCTGCCATAGGATGAAGTCTGAGAGTCTGAAAGTGGCGAACACAAGGGCTAAGTCGACGAAGTAGCCATGCCTTTCATTCCAGGCTTGATGTTTTTTTAGCGAACCGGAAAGCTACCATGCAGCATTGCACCACAATCCAGTCCTCCATGTTCAAAAACATTACATAAATCAACCACTCAACCCTGGATCTTGCCTGACACCCAGCACTTTTTGCATTTGCCAGGATCTTGCGCATCTGACTCAAAAACGGCCCTTCACACACTGTTCCTCACAAATGGGCCGAAACCTTACACTTTGCCATTGACAGCTGCGATGAACAAGAACATCAATATGAACACCGTGCCAAAAAAATCAAGAAGTCATCGCCAGGACTTGGCCTTTGCACTATGGGCTCCTCCAAACGTGCTGAAAGCTGGACCTGATTTTGGATGTATGAAGTTGGACCTGAGGTTGGATGTCCCAACTTCACGGTGCTTAGCTGAATCACGAGCATGCGCCTGTCGTCCGTAAAGAAGATGTCGGTCACGTGGAATCCCTGGAAAGGTAACAACAACACTTCATCCTCTGTGGGATATCTTGACCAGCCGAGCAAAGGAGCACCTCGACTCAAAGTTGAAATCTCGAAGAGGATTGGAAATCCACCCTCGCTAGAGTACTCACCCTTTGCGAAATCACAAGCAGTTGCACGACACTTGGAGGTACTTGTGAAGGACGGCCATGCAAACGTTCTTCCAACCTTCGACTGACTGGCACAAACAGGAGTGGAATATATAATAATGGAGTATTTCAAGCACAACTGAACGAACCCTTCTAACGACAAAAAACACATTGTGTCTTGTGCCCAAGGGACATGATACTCGTTTTGTGCCTCATGCAATGAACCCGGATACCCACGATATAGTTTTTGCCTCTCACCGTAGGCGTCTTGCATCTTCTCACAATACGAAAATAATGCTTTCACAGCGTAGCCATATTGTGCGAACAAAGACGCCCAATCACAATTTTGCATAAGGCGGTTCATCTCATAGGCAAACACGCTCCCCTGAGTATAAACCCATGCAGCCGTTGACTCATACTTGTTGACTTGAGAACCCTTCGGAAACAACTTGTGAAACGGATGAGATGGAAGCCATTTTTTCCGAAAGCCAAGACGTTGCAGCTCTCGTAGAGCCTCCGGACTCGGGACGACTCAGGATGACCACGGGTGGCTTTTTCTATGTCGTGTCGCAAGCAAAATCAACACCTTTAAGGTATCTCCCATTATCAGTAACAGTGGTGGATGAGGATGAGGATGAGGATGAGGATGAGGATGAGGATGAGGATGAGGATGAGGA
>CAXAMN010002336.1:511058-534683 GCA_963970005.1 Durusdinium trenchii
TACTAGTAACAAAGGCTTCTAGGTTGGAGGCCATCGCTAGTAGGTTGGAGGCCATGACTACTAGTAGCAAAAGCTACTACTAGTAGTAACAAGTTGGGGTAAGATAGGATCCAGAACTACCCAACCTCTCAACTTCCCCGTTCCTCAGCTGAGCCACGCGGGTGGCCCCGGGGAGTCATCCGAGTGAGCCAAGCGTCCCAGCCTCGGGAAAACAGCAACTCCGTCTGAATCGAGCAATGCGACACCCAACCAGTTAAGCGTGCTTATACAGTAACTTATACTCTCTGGAAGATCAGTGGTTATACTGCACTCCCAGTGTTACTCCATGATTGGTTATACTCCCTGAAACAATCATGGAAGTGGAGTGAACACTGTGAAAAACCAGGCATGTAGGGGATTTCATGGTCTTTCAAGGGGAGACGTGCACCAAAAACTATGATTCTTCGTTGCAGGCAGGGTAAGCGCTTTGACCGAAAAGCGGCGCTTTTTCGAAAGAACAGAACCTGGCATTTTTCAGCCACGCCACGTTTCGAGCGACAAACCCTTCAAAGCAGAAGTGGAGCCAACAAAGCGACAAGCTAAGCTTGTGAAATTTGGTGCGAAAGCATCATAAAGATCATAAAGGCATTGGTTGCATCAACATCGGACCCCAGGCCAAAAACGGCACATCATGCCCCTCACAACCATGTATGGAGTTTTGGGTATCCATGAGAATTACCAAATGAAGGTAAAGGGTTTTCCCGCACATTATTCTTTTGGGTTGTATCACTTATATCCCCATGTCCATCCATTCTTAACACAATAGAAGATCTATAGATTAGCTTCAATCTCCGTCTCCGTACTACTAACAATTGACCCCCGGTTCGCTGCCCTTCCCCATGCAGGATCCGTCTTTACCCTGGCGTCCCCCGCCCCTGCATTGGCCGAAACAGCAAGAACTGGGCGCGGCGAGGGTGAAGAATCCACACCGACACGGCTCTT
Organism: Durusdinium trenchii; assembly: GCA_963970005.1. Classification (NCBI taxonomy): domain Eukaryota; class Dinophyceae; order Suessiales; family Symbiodiniaceae; genus Durusdinium; species Durusdinium trenchii. The sequence continues at coordinate 512,040 of CAXAMN010002336.1, forward strand.
CTTTTTTTTCCGGTGCCATGTATGGAACATTCACTTTTATACGTACATTGGGGATCATTGGGGTGGTTTCAAAGGACAACGTAAGGCATATGTTCCATACATGGGGAGTATCCGTGTGGGAATCTTGCACTAGTCCAGTTGTCTACTGAAAAAGGCTCAGTGCGGGTGGGCGGCTTGGAAGTATCATTATGTTGACCTTTATCACTTTCCAAGCGTTCCCACGGGCGGAATACAGTTCTGGTGGCTTGACAAGAACTGGTGGTTGCCATCTAGGTGTGAACAGTTTTCCGACTTTGAGTCTTTGGTGAGACCATCATTGTCCCTTTTGCCACACGGTCAGCGTGCCTAGCGTATGACACTATCCAAAAGCAGGTTAAATACTTGGTTCTCACTTGCGGATCGGTTTGACCTCTGAACCAAGGATTTGGGTCCGATCCCTTCATATGAGGCTCCAGGGTGGCGTCTGGGTGTTCACGTATTTTGGCAAAAACCTAACAAAGCTTGCAGATGTGCACCACCACTGATTTGAGCCAACAGTCTTGACAAGGGTGTATTGTACACCGTAGTATTCTTCCGTGACAGCTACTAGAGCGAATCAGTGAACAATCAACTGCTGCGAATCTCGTATAACACCGGAATACAGGCTGCAACCTGCAACCATCCTGAAACAACCACGATTGTCTGACGGTCCCCAGCTTTCGTAGAATTTAAAGGTTCACCACTTTTTGCCTCTTCATGTGTAGTAGGGCAACCAATTACCCAAAACGATACAAAACGTAGGCAACCGATGAATAGTGATCATCACCATCACCCCCCCATTTGGGGATGCGGTCAAGCAACCGTCGCGGTATGTCGCGGCTGAAACTTTGAGCCGGGGAAGGGTCTGAGGAAGCGGAATAGTCCGGTGGCCGATCAACGCCGAACATGGAAATCACGGAAAGAACCACAGAAGGATGTCCCAGGATGTTTCAGAGTGTAGAAACCATGTAGAAACACTGCAACTATATCCAGCTGAGGACGCAATGGTGGGAAGAATGACTTAGTTGCGAAACAATAAACACATTGAACCCGTAGGTCAACAGAGTTTCAAAGCAAACATGTCCAGGGCCCCGCCGTTGGGTGCATATAGCCCCCCCCCGGAAAGAAAGGTGCTTCGGGGTGTCCGCACCCCGACTGTGGGTCCCGGTTTAACCGTGGGACTCTCTGCCTTCAGGCAGCCTGAGAACGGCCGCGTCGCCGTTGGTGCCCGGAGGACCCGGAGGACCTCTGGCTCTCTCTTGGATTGGCGCTTCATAACGCTGAAGGAGCTGGGAAAAAAAGAAGCAACTCATTCACCAGGTGAGGGGATTGACCAGCAGGCCGTTGCTGGTGCCATACGACCCGCACAGTTCCCAAAGGTTGTCCATCAACGACCAGCAGTCAGCATGGGGTGGCATCAACGACCAGCCCAAACGCTCCATGAGACTGTGAGACTGCAGGGCCGATTGTTTTTCATAGAACGCATTAGACATATTCTAGACCTTTTGTTGCCTACATGCAGCGTTTGGAGAAAGGGTATCCACTGCTTCAAGCAACTTTGATGTTCAAACATACGCCTCCGAAACAGAACCTCGCATTGGCACGTTCAACAGTCCTCCAAAGTCTTCCTCCCTGAGTTGGTGTCATGCTTGCATTTAAGAACGGAGGGCCACCCCAGAAGGAACAAAGGCAGGTTGAATCATCTTGTGGGTCAAAACCGGGGCGACCCTGGTTGCCAAAATTTTCATGGCTCGGGACACCATGATTCGTTTTGCCCGCATCCTTGCGGGTGTATCTACAGCCCGTTTGCAAGCATGGACTTTCACTTTGGACAGCGCTGAGGCTTAATTCGGGGTTCACATGTGAAATCATATGTGTGGAGGATACTAGGCAGAATGCCTGGTATGCCAGACGAGACTCGCTCGCCGCGTCAGGAAGAACAGAATAGACTGCTACATGACGGTCTGGGTGCGACCCACAAAGGTCAGCTCTTGGCTTGGCCGTTTCGAAGCGAAGACCGGAGCCCGGTGTCGTTTCGAACCATCGGACCACACCGGTCTGCTAGCATTCCGACTCCAATCGGGCGTGCAGGTCCCGAAGAGAACGAACTGTTCCGTTTGGGCGGGGCCACTCTCCATGGCATCACCCAATCCATCCAGCTACCCCGCAGCTGCTCTTTTTCTCAAAGCAACCCTTTCACCTGGGCTGTGCAGTTTGCAGTTCGCAAAACCGGATGTTCTGCCAAACTGTTCGACTCAGATGGCAATTCGATGACTCGTTTTTTCCAAACTGTGTGGGCAAAGGGCCTGATGATCGGCCTGATGCTATCGATGCTACCACAATTCCACGTCTACGTTCATGTGCTTTTTCGTAAGGTAACATGTTTCCTGCTTAGGCTTAGCCCAGCCAGGCACCCTCAGGACGGGGCCATGGCAGCAAGTTCTTGCGAAACTTGGAGGGCCATTTCCTGACGACGAAACCACGAATGGCTGGTTGGTGGTGGGTGGTTTCAACTCACGAACGAAACATATGAGGACCTGTGGGTGAAGAATCATCCACAAGATTCCCCAAGTAAAGGTTGAACATAAAGAATCTGTGAAAACCACCAGTCAATTGGCTGATGCTGGCCACTGAAGATTAAACATGTCGCGTGAAAGGAACATGTGGTGATGTCGCTGTGCTGCCGAGTTCCTTATTTGGGTGTGTTCTGGTTCTGTTCCATCTACATTCATCATCATCCATCTACTCCATTTGGATATGTAATGTAGACGCTTGATTAATAACCCCCCCATATGAAGAGCATTTCTGGAGAGGGTTTATTCATCAAGAGTCTACATTACCGGCATTTGCAAAACAAAAACCGGCACGGTCTCGGCGGTTCTCATCGACTGCAAGACGCCACGCACCAACAAAAAAGCGCGGCACTCATGATCAAAGCACCAAACCACCTCACTCGCTGGCGACAGTGGGTGTGTCTCGAAATTCGGACACACGCGAATCTGCCACACCTCCCCAATCTGAATTGGAACGTTCCTTTGACCCTCCAGAGGCCCCAGCCCCAGGCTTGGCCCAGGCCGCCCCTGTCACCAAGGAACCCCACCCACTGAGAGCTGTCACTGCAGGCAGTCACCGCCTCCTGATGTTTGACCAGTGTCGACGGGTGATTTCGAAACCTTTGGAAGAACTTGAGTGGATTCAACTACCAGCAGTCACAAAGGGGTGCGATCCATGGAGGTTAGGGGTGCCCAGAACATCCACTCACTGGATGGGACTAAACACACCCCGTCTTGTGACTGCTGGTACTCCAGTCTTTAAGAGTATGTGTCTACCGAATTAGAGCCCATTTGACCTGTTTTGATAGGAAAAACACATATTTTGGGTGGTTGGTGATCCAAAATAGAGGTCATTCAGGTTCTAGGTATATATAAATCAAAGACCTTCAGTGACCGGACAGACCAGGACAAAGACCGTAGCCCCCATAGTGACCTGAGCTCCACGAGCTTGATACCGAGGTTCATGCGCTACAGTTGCAAGTGGGTTGTGTTGTCAAGGGTTCTGCGATTGCATTCTGACCAATAGCTTCCAGAAACGTTTTTGGAAGAACTTGTCCACCCAGGACCTGTAGTCTGGGATCCACATGGCATTTCCTGCTGCTACCAACGGTCTGAGTTCTATATTTCCTGCACGCCAGCCACTTCGATGTTGGAACAACCAAACCTGTTTAGGATCTCTTTTTGTTTCCATTGAGTCATACGGTGTTGTAAAAGACCTCAAGCAAACCATGTTGGAACGACAAGAAATGTTTAGGATGTCTATATTGTTTCTTTGGGTCATGTTGTGATATATAGATATATATATTTCAAGCAAACCATGTTGGAACAACTAAACCTGTTTCGGATCACTATATTTGTTCATTGGATCATAATGTAAAGAGATCTCAAGCAAACCCCATTGGAGCAGCCAGAATTGTTCAGGACCTCTATGCTTTTCTAACGGGTCATATTGTAAAAACTATCCAGCAAACCATACTGGAATACTGGAACAAAAAGAACATGACTGTTTAGGAGCTCTATATGCTTCCATTGGGTCATATTGTAAACATTATCAAGCAAACCATACTGGAACGACCAGAACTGTTTGGGATCTCTATATTTTCCATTGGGTCATATAGTAAAAGTTCTCAAGCAAACCATACTGGAACACCCAGAACTGTTTGGGATCTCTATATGTTTTCATTGGGTCATAGTGTAAAAGTTCTCAAGCAAACCATACTGGAGCAATCAGAACTGTTTAGGATCCGTATATTTTCCATTGGGTAATGTTGTAAAAGACCTCAAGCAAGCCATGTTGGAACAACCAGAACTGTTTGGGATCTCTCTCTCTATCTATCTATATATATATATATTACCCTTGGGTCATCTTGTACCAGGATTATTCCGCAAGCCCACTAATCTAGAATCTAAGCTCATTGTGAATGTAAGTGAGTCCATGCCAGGTGCATCATCTGAGGACTGCACTCTGCTTTTTTCCACACGGTGGCTTGATGCGCTGCTATGTTCAGGGTCCCTCTTTGGAAAAAGGACTCGATCACCTGGCGAAACCGGCGGAGCTCGGCGCATTCGTGTGCGCATCACCGGCGCCTGGAGCTCTGCGACCGTCACAGGAAGAGACTTCGAGCCTCGCCGGAGAGGAGGTGGAGCGTTCGGAGGATCATCGACGAGATGAAAGAAGCGACAACACCACCTGATCCTGGTGGAGGTTTCATGCCAACTTGGGGACAACACCACCAGATCTTCAGAAACTCGACCCAACTTGGATGCGACCTACTGTGAGAAACATGTGATATGGGTCACTTGAGAAAATTATACTGCACCCCAAACAGAAAGACAGACTTGAGGCAATTCAGAGAAACAAAACAAGGTGCATCGTTGAAATGCTGAATGGGGATGTTGACATCTCTTGGTTGTGCGCAAGTGTACCCAGACTCACATCCAGGGAACTGGAATATATGCCACCCTATTGACCCCTGAAACCAACTACCCCAATCTAGGTATGAATAGGTCAGTCGCATGAATGGTCACAGGTATATGGCTGTGGGTCCAAACCCATATGCCTGGGTTGACCAGCAAATGCGCAGAATGGACACGGAATTTAAACATGCAGAAGCCAACCGTGGTTTTTGATCCACAGCCACACTCCACGGGACTGGCATATACATTGAGGGGGCTTCCTGGCCGGTATACACCCCCCGCAAACTCACATGGAAGAGAAGGAAAACCGGTGGTTTTAACCATTTTCCAGTAAACCCCGAATTCGGCCCAGGGGTTCGGCCCAATCGCAGGGATAAAAACATTGGGGCCGGGCACACAAAAGGTACTACAAAAGGTATTATGTTACTATGCTTTATTAAGCATGTGACAATAAAAACGCTGCTAGGGTAAGCTGCGGAATTGAACTTGAGGGAGGAGGAGGTGAACGAAAGGTAGCAGGCAATCACAAGTAACCCTGGTACTGTAGAAGTCCACGACGGCGTCAAAGGTGGATGGATGTGACCTAAACAGCGACGGCACAGGGGGGAATGATCCAGGGGGGAGGCCACCCTCCCAGTCGAACAGAATCACTTCTTACAGGACCAAACTCTAGGCACAACACCAAGTCCTGATTGTAATATATTGTAATACATTTTTGCTAAAGCAAGGAGAACTCAGGTAGCCTGAGGCTACCTTTTGTGATTTACCAAGTCCAATTGGTTGGTGGCAGGTGTGGCACGGTCAATGAACCACCCACCACGGTCACACGATCTCCCAGTGTAGGATGTAACCCTGAAAGAGAGTTACCAGACCAAAGGGTGGCAAGAGTTTGTGTTGGAATTTCAAGGAGCGCAACCTTTTGTTTGGCCAGTGCATACGGTGCATACCTGTGTGACTTGGAGTCTCTGAGCTTCCCAAGCGAAGTCGCTCCAGTGTCGAGATCGCCTGGCAGGCGAGGACAGGGTTGGCGGAGACCAGCTTGTAGCCCGAAAACAAGTTGGCCACCAAGACCAACACTTTGGTATATCATTATATAGATACCTGGGCCCCCCATTTCGTATGTTAGAAAATGGGAATAGATAGGACTGTAGCCATTTTCCGAGGTAGGTAGCTGAGATTCCAGGATTCCAGGTCTAAAACACTACAAACCTGGTTTTAGGTGATTGACCTTTGGATACAACCGACCTCCGTCACGGAGGTGGACTCCTGATCTGGGAACCGATCCGGAACCGAAGTGGTGAGTTGTCAGGTTGTCCCAGCACCGGTTGCACGTGGGGTTTAGATGCTTCAAAAAGCTGCACCGTTTGAGTCTCAAAGTAAGTACTTACCTCGGAACAGTGGTACCTGGTTCGGGCCGTGTTTTTGGTTCGGGCCATGTCCCATTTTCGAAGGTACTGGAACGAACGACGACGGGTCTGGTATATATATATATAGAAAGCACGTCCGTACAAGCACTCTGTTGCAAACGTCATACAAAGCATTCCGACAGCCACCAAACGATCTAGAGAACACGATGCATAGAGGATTCAACCACATGGAAAAGTTAAAGAATTATAATAGTGGATGCAAATGGAGTAGATGGCACAATCCCCAAGTTTGGTAGTTTATGTGGAACCCCATCTGTTCAAGACATCTTGGGGCGGTTTTGTGCCATTAAACCTCTGCAACCGTTAAATGAAAGCCCACCCCAAGCAAAACCCACTAATCAGACTCAGTATTTTTAGATCTTTTAGTATCATGTTGATCCATCAGATATTCCATGTTATTCCTATTGCATTATATATATACAGCTTTGTATAACGTTCCGAACCGCTTCGGCCCGCAATCCCGTACCTCCTGCCAGGACGCTGTGATGCGGCAAAGTCTTCGAAAGGCCTCGTGTCGCCAAAGCGCTTCGCCCAAGCTTCGTCGGAGCACACCGGGGAAGGCAGTGCACACGGATTCTTTTAGTAGCACTTCTTCTTCTTCTTCTATAATCAAAGTGAACCATGTGTGAAACTCCATTATACATGGATTCCAAAGGTTTGGATGTCAAAGATAATCAAAGTGAACCATGTGTGAAACTCCATTATACATGGATTCCAAAGGTTTGGATGTCAAAGTCACCGCTTTTCGAAAACAGTTGTGGGCCCCAGCCCATCAAGTGGTCATCATGGCAGTCCTCAGGTATGCTATGTGATGCTCTGTGCACCGTGCACTGCTTGAGTCGAAATGCCGACTTCAGTTTCCCTGGAAAGGTTACCCTTAGTCCACCTGTCGGATGTCTGTGGGGCGTCACCAATCTCCTCCAACCCCCCCAAAATGCTTTTGGCGGTCCATCTTCCCAAAGGAAGAAACGAGTTTTTGTTCGAACCTGCGGTTTTTCACTGGGACACCGGTCCAAATCCAGAAATTGTGGTCTTTTTATGTCTTTTAAGTGATTCAGTTTTCAAGTACTTGAGGCCAGAGGGGGTGAACGAAAGCTAGCCGGGCTTCCGGTGGTCTGCTGCTGGTGCTGCTGCTGCTGGTGCTGAGTTCACGCCCCCAGATCATGGATCCAAGCTGGTTCATTCCTTCCGAAACGAGTCGCTGCCGTTCGCCGCGCACGGGCCACGCGAATGGCTTGACCTAGGCAGACGTCGGAGGCAACTGGCAAGGACTGCCGCAGCAACTGATGAGGTGTTGAATTTCAGTCCAGGATGTTAAAAGATAGCCTTTTACAAGTTCTCGCAACATTTACGTCCATCTTGTGAATTCACGTCCTTTTGAAAGCCTGCACACTATTGATGAGTGTTGTGAAATAGACCAAGTTCAGGGATTACGGTAAAACACGTCCCGGACAACAATGTGTGCGTCCCTGCATACCAAAAGACAACAATTAGCAACATGGACAACAAAAGGTGGTTATAAGGTTTAGCAAATGTTAACACACACAACAAACAACAAAAATTGCCCTCAACACAAAAACATTCCCGCAACAACTGGGCAACTCTCCAAAAACTGGTCCTCAACAACTGTCACTACGCCACTACTTCCGGCTCAAAACATGTCTATAGGGTCTAAGTCTAGACGCAGATTGGTACGAAATATGGATTCGGCTTCCAAAAACGCCTAGCCACGTGCGGGTGCATCGGGGACATAGGGCGAGCGCTCGAAGGCCATGGCCATTTGCATGGCCTGAGCTCTGGTGTTGGAGCGATTAACTTCGGTGGAGCAAGCTGGTGGCAAATTTTAGGGAAGTAAGCTGTGAGGTGTTTCATCTCAAGACATCCAATTTGATGTTGCTAAGAACATCTAAGAACTAAAAATCTCTCCATGTGTCCACCATCTGAACACATGGCTTTCCGCCATCTGAACACATGTCTTCTTTAAAGCCCATTCGCCTTCGCATCGGAACGAATGCGACTGGGACCACTCGACCACTGGAGACGGGAAACCGGCTGAAGCGGCTTCGGTGAGCCAGCCGAAGTCAAGCACCCTTCCGGAAGGACGTCGAAACCAGTCGAAGCCATTTTGAGGTGACTGGTGAAAATCCATAAGCCAGCCGGGTGATAGGAAAAACATAGGACAAAACATGAAAAACCTGTGCATACAGCAGTGGAACTCCATCGCTTGTGGGTGTTTGCTACACTGCTCGCTATATCGCTTTACAGTGTTCCGGATGCTTGTCAATTTTACATAATTTTACATGGATATGGGTAGAGGTGGAGAACAAAGTGAGAGAGAGAGGATTCTATTCACAGAGAGAGAGAGAGAGGTTGAGAGAGGATTCTATTCACACAGCAAACCTTCCTTCCCCCTTCAATACCCCAGCGATCCTTTTTCTACCGCTCATCTAGACACCATTTTGATCAACAAGTGGTATCGCTTTGGTACCGCTTCATGTAAAGCGGGAATTGCCAAGCCAAGAAATACAATCATACAGGACCTTTAATTAAATGATGGTATCGCATTTGGCTGCTCACTGTATCGCTTAAGGCTTAATGCTTTACAGGGTTCAGTCATGATTGCTATGCAAAAGTTCCTCTTGTACAAAGAATTGTGACTGGACCCTACTGATTTGTTGCTCATTCCAGCCGGGCGATGGACTCTTTCTTCCCCAAATCGATCGACGTCCAATGGTACTGGGTATTCGCTCTTCTCTCGGGGTCACATACTTGGCCAACACTTTCCCAAAACCAACGAGATCCTTCACGCCATAACCACCTCAGAGTAGTCGCTATAGTCACACTCCCCTCCCCCCAAAAAGAAGGAGGGCGACCTCTGCGATTCGCTCACTTTTGTCTCTCTCGCGCGACCCGCTCGCCTTCTTCCACAGCAGAGGGCGCTTGGCGAAAACGCCCAAGGCGCTGTTGAGGGTTCGCAGCCCCAGGTTTGAACACCTGGATGCGAGCGGAGCGCGGACTTCGCGGATGGCTCTGAGTGAAGCTTCGCTGGGTTTCGCGGATGTTGATGCAGGAGGCACCTGCTGTGGTACCGTGCTTTGAGAGACAAAAACGGTGCAATCTGGTACAATTGAAGTTCCATGCTCAAAGTGCAACTGGTGCTCCACTCTCTTCTCATCCAAGAGCCACCCAATTCCTTTCTTCCATGAATTTGTCTTCACATCCCATTTCTCCATGTGCTTCGTCCTTGTCGCCGACGTACCACCGAGCGAAGAAGCCACCCGGAAGCCTCGCATTAGCTTGGAAGCTGCGGAGCATCTCGCAGGCCTCGTTACCGGCCCACGGCTCCCGACCCACGGATCAGCGGGGTGAAAACTGGGGGAGATTGAAGGGTGGCAGAGCTAGCTACAGGCCCGTCCAATTGGTTTCTGGAACCTAGAGGTCACTAGGTGATACCAAGTGCGTGTATGTTTACAAACATCTTTCATTGGAGAGAGCATGTTTTCAATGTTTCAAAAAAGTCAACAAGCATTATCAACTTAGTAGTCAGTCCCAAAAGTCAAAGTCCAAAAGTCAAATCAGAAAGTTTCAGAAAGTTAAAGTCAATTGGCCCAGATCCGAATTAGGATTCTCTTTTGTTGCTCTCATTTTGATGTGTTTTGACCTTTGTCCGACTTTTATTAGATGTTGATTGACTTTTTGATGTATTTGTGTGTGTTTTATTGTTGTGTTTTTGTATTTTTTTGTTTTCCTGCTTTTTATTTGACCTGTTCTTAACTTTTTCTAGTTGTGATCTATGTTTGATGTGTGTTGTTTTTTACTTGTATTTGTTACTAGTTTTTTGTGTTTTATTGTTTGTCGACTTTTTTTTACTTTGACTTTTCCATTTGACTGTTTTTCGCCTTTGACTTTTCCATTCGACTTTCTGTTTGACTTGTTTTCGACGTGCTTAAAATCAAGGATTCTGGCCTTACCATATGAAACATTTCTATAAGTGTATGTTTTAGCACTGTGAGGAAACCAGTAGAGTCATTGCCACACATGGCCACGAGAAAACCCATAAACAAAACACTTTATAAACGCTATAAGAAGCTGAAAACCATCAATTAGTGAGGACGAAATCTAATTATATATGGATGTGGATGAGAGGGAACCATCAGTTTCTTAAACACCCTTAAACCGTATATTGACTAAATGGGAAGGGTCAATCAATGCCAAACCTTTCGGGTGATCCTTTTTTCCAATCAGTGGGAGGTCAATCTGACACACCGAGAAACAGGCAGTCCCAGTCCCCCTGTACAAACTCTGGAATCCTTGGGAGAATCATCGCAATAATCAATAAAGTTCTTCCGCGAGGTTCATGCTGCGAGTCACCGACAAGATAAGCCGACAACAAAGATCTGTCACGTGACATACGTAACACCTGGAAATGATTGAAACACTCTTTATACAAACAAACAAAAACATTATATAGAAGCAGCAATCGAAAAAGATTAACAGACTAAAACATACTAAAACAAAGTCCACTTGAGGCTCAACAAAAAGCAATATGTGTAGCCAGTACCTGCTTCGTACCAGAACTGTCCAGCTCACGAGTCGCATGGCTCCGTCTTTTTCGTCGAACACCCCTCCGTCTGAGCTCAGCTCGTACTGCCAGGGCCGGAACTTCAAACAAAAGGCCTCGGCTGAGCACGAAGACAAATGACACACTACCCCATCACTGACATGGCACCATGGTCCTTTATGCATTTTTATGCAATGTACCTTTTTACGCAAACTGGTGTCCTGCAAATTTGACTGAGTGGGAGTGGACGTTTGGGTACAGTCGAAAAAGGACAACGAATTCAATTGGACTTCTTCATTTCAGAAACAAAAAGGAATTAACGCTCAGACTGGTATTCCATGGTCATTCATTCAAAGAAGGATCTGGCCTTCCGTCAAAAACCCACTCTGCTTTCAATGTTCTCCGTTCTCGTTTCTGTGTTGTGTCGCTCCAGTCGGGGACCCTTCTCAGCGCCGGATTACAGGACATCTGATGCAACCAAATGAAATGGGAGAGGAACATTCTCCAATAATCCTGACGTCTCACCAAGATGAGACCTGCGACTCACTGGAAATGGAGTCGGTTTTCATCTGCGATGAACACCCAATGCCACATGCGGTCGCAGGTACCTCTCCCCCACACTCCGGACTTGTCACTGAAATCCACCCAAATGTCAGTCCAGTCCAGTCCCATGGACCTTGGGAAACTAAGAAGCACCTGTTTGCCCGGTCGCCCACAGTCTCCTGGTCGCTCCCGGACGGAGAGAGCTGTGGACAGGGAGGCATCATCGACTTCACAGGCCTGGAGGCGTCATCGGGCGGCTCGGTCGGCTGTTTGGGGTGGAGAGAAACAACACACAGTTGGCGATCCCCGCATGATCATCTAGTCTAGAGATAGTACGGGCTTCTTTTTCATTGTATAGGAAGCAAACAGAGTCAAACACATAAATAGAGCAAGTAAGTCAGCATTGTTTTGAAAGTTGGAGCCACACCTGCAAATTTCAAGAAAGGAGGTTTATGTCGCCCATCACCGAAAATCATTGACTTGTGGAGTGACATTCCGCCCAATTCTTAAATTGCAGTACTAAAACTTCTCTTGGTTCGCAACTGGTGCTCGTCGACTGCGGAAATGACCAAACAGAAGTTCTCAGAAGTTCTTTGCACCTGTTTTGCCTTGGCCTTTGTGGATTTGCTGTTTGCTCAAGGAACCAGGAAACATATTCCCAAGGAGGTTCACCCACAGGGAAAATAAACATCACCTTAAACAAAGCTACATTTCCCTTCAGATCCTTTCAGCTTTCATGTTCGAACAGAAGGGGGTTTTGGAGCACCGACAGTCAGTGATGTCTGGTGCCTGTATCATGCCGCATCATGGCTGCGATTTCAGCTTTCAGGCCTCTTTTGTCTCAAACACCCAAATCATGTGTGTGTGTGTCCTTCTTGCATTTGGATGTATTCATCGAAGTAAATGGAAGTTTCTTCACCAAACTATGTCCATACATGTGGAGGAGCTTTCTAGAGCAAATTGTTTTCCTCCCACCAGGAAAATGATGCCCAAACTTGGCCGTGAAGGACATTTCCACTTTCGTTGTGCAACTTCATCGCTGGACTCCACCAAACGGTCCGATGAACACCTAAAATAGCATGAATGTGCAAAAGATTGGTGACTCTGAACAAATCCGAGCTCCAAAACGGTGCGTTTTGCTTATTACTTTGTGGAAACGCAACTAGTAGTACAAAGCCAGCTGCTAAGCGTTTGTTGAGGAAAATCAAACGTGTTTGTTGTCTTCAGTTCTGGACGTGGCGAGAGATGAGTTCAAGCCCAAACCCTTTTGGAATGCAAAAGCTTGTATATCGTCATTACAGCGCTTCTTTTTGATTGTTCTCCAGAGCTCAAAATTTGTGCTTTGTACTGTGCCTCAAACAAATGATGCAAGCAAATGTATTTCCATCCATGTCGAATATCAAAACCCAAACACGAACACGGAAATGCGTTGCATGTCCTTCAGTATCAAGAATTCTTACCCAACGTATCAACAAAAATACTGTTTGGATGGCATCGTAGACAAAAAAAGAAGCACCATGTCGGCGTGTTCATTTTGTAGGTGGATATCCAATGATCTAGCTCTAGGTTTAGGACATCTTCAGAGGGGTCTTTAAAACCCAAAAAAAGTGTTGTTCCACCCAGCCATGGCATTGTTTGCCTGTGTGGCAGCAGATTGAATTGGGCCATCAACATGTGGCCACTTTGTTTGATGGACCCCCGTTGACCAAATAACAACCCATTAGATCACATTATTAGTTGCACGGTCACTACAGTAGTAGGGGTAATCTTGATTAATAACCCTCCCATTGGATTGTAACACCTCTTCATACGGGGTTTTACTAATCAAGAGTCCACATTGAGGTCGAGAACATGTCTTAATTCGCCAACCAAACTTGGACGATCCTCTCACTGAAGATCAACCCTCTTTTGCTTGTTCTCCTGAACTCTACTCACTCAAACTGCATTGTCTGCGCCGCGCATGACAAAACCGTATGCCTCAGTTCTTTGAAGGCTCAGGAAGTAAAGAGTGTAGGACCAGGAAAACCGAGCCTGGGCAGTCTTGCATGTGAACGTCACCCACAGGAGCAAGTAAAGGCAAGGAACAGGGTGTCTTTGGAACCACGAATGTAAACAGGGTTTAGTAAGTCTATAGTCAATTCTTGCTATTTAATCCTAACCATAACCAAACGTGGGGATAATTCAGAAAACAACGGTTGGCCTTTTCCACCTGCTCATTGTTAGTAGGGGTGGGGAAAGTTCAAGATTGAGCATTCGCTGAGTAGGTAGACTGCCGTGAACTTCAGTAGTTCTGGCCCTGCCATATGCTGACTCCTTTAGTTTCCCTAGATAGTTCCCTGGAAAAGGTTCCTAACTTAGATCTAACCGAACTTTCAACCAATGAGCTGGTGTCCCATTCCGGTGATCCACAAACTTCCTGCAAACACATCTCCCACACCCCTGCGGAATGTCCCTTCTCCATCCTGCACTGGGAAGTCTGTCTGACCCTCCTTATCTGTCCACGCTTGGTCTGAGATTTGCTCCCAGGAAGCAGGGAAAACCTCACCCAAGTCTTCCCTATGCCAGGGAAAGTTCACTCATCACCCAGACTCTATAATTGTTAACTCATGCCAGGGGTGTCCCAGAAAATCCATGAAAATCACACAAAAGCTCCCCTAGTCCATGGCCATTTCCAGTGTTTTCAGTCTCCCCGTACGGTCTCCAGGTCTACCGGGCACAGGAGAGGAAGATCTTGTTGAACTCGATGATGCTGGGCCGAAGGAAAGCCCTCCTCGGAAGCTCGAAACCAACGGAGAAAAGCCCCGAAAACTCGCCGGGCGGCTGTTTCCGGAAGACGAACTTATGGAAACCGCTAAAAGGGGCGATTGATACACAAAGGTGTGAGCGTATGTCTTCATCTTATTGAACTAACCTCTGTCAAAAAATAGACCTTTCTGTTCTAGGGGGTTGTTGTTCAACTATCTTGTTCCCCTATCTGGTCTGCATTCATGGAGCAACAAAATCATTACTTGGTTTGTCCAGACAATCCCCATCATACCAGTCATTCAGGTAACTTACACAATGTCGACGTAGGATTAATCACACCCCTTCAAGGTCAACAAGATCCCCTAATAATGAAGGGGATTATTTGGTTGATGGGATTCTGTGTGAACAATGAGTGTTTGAACCATGAGAACCACGAGAGCTTAGCACATTGGCACAAGCTTGACGAGAGATCAAAGCCATGCCAATTGGGAGCTTGCATCTGAGAGCATGGAGGAGGAATGGGCAATGGAGGCTCTACGTGGTGAGGGCCGATGCCTATACTGGATGGTCACATTGGTGGAGTGTGGAGGATTGGTTTGATCTGATGGGCTGTGACTCCCAAAGGGAAAGAGATGAACTATTGGCCTTCCAATATGGAGGAGATGAGGCATTGACGCATTGGAGGAGTAAAACAGCCGGTATGAGGTTTGTGGCATGTACGCATTGAGATTTGGCACCCAGCCGTGCATCCCAGGCCGTGGCCGTGTGTATCCCACAATCTTGGAAATTTCCCAACAATACCGTCCGTGTTCCACGTTCTGCCCGTAGCCTCTTTCGCCTGTTGATCCTTTCGAGAGTTAACTTATGTGGACTCCCGCAGTCCTGATCATTCGCAGAAGCTTTAAGGAGCCTTTCCAAGGGTTGAGCGGGCGCTGCAAGACGAACCTCGGCGTTCTTCGGCTGCTTTCGGCTGTGTGTGTGGAGTGCGGCGCGTTGCGCAGAAAAAAACGGATGAGGCGTTTTGGGCGTGGAGTTTTCACGTGTCTAACCCGAGTTGGTGGAACATCAAGGGTCACCGGTCAACGAACTTTCCCAATGGACTTCCTGGTGGGTTGTGCTTGGAGAATAAATCCGTGGGTCCGTGAGTGAGTCTGAAGAGTTCGCTGTGTGAAAGGGGTCAGGGATCATCTGCCCGCGAGATGTGTTTCTATAAGTTGTGTAAGCTCTTGATATGTATACCCAAACGCTCCAAACAGCCCTTGGTCCCGCAAATCATAGGGATTTGAGACCCCAGACCCCTCCATATGAGGGTCCGACCGCTCCATATGAGGGTCCATGAGCATTGGGTAGCTCAAAGAATCTTTAAACACCTATTTGCCTATATATATATATATATATATTTAGCCTTCCGATGTTGATGTATCCAGGATCCCATGCTCAGGTAGGAACTCACATTCCCAACCACGTATATAAACCGCCCAAACGCTCGAATACTCCGGATCCTTGGTGGATAGTCAGTCGATGTCAGTCGTATGTGACTCACAGGCTTCTTTGCATGAGTCTTATTGAGACTTGATTTGCTTGACTGCAAAATAACTGAAAACCTCAGAGTGAGCCCGTGAAACCACCTGACTCTAAATAATCACTCTTGCACGCCTTGAATCTTCAATCCTCCCGGCAAGTGCCAGTAGTCGAGCTGGTTTACATGGGATCTGCTGTCTGCTCCTACAAAGAGCCGCAGGAGTTCAATGACAAACAGTGAGGAGTTAATCTGGCCTTCCTGCTTCTCCGAAACCGCTTCGAAGTTGTCCGCTCAACCACCATTTGCTAGTCAGTGATGCTTGGGGCAAGTCGAGCGAGTCGAGTGAGAAAGACAGCCAAAAAGACTGAGAACATAAGCATGATGAAATGGCCCGCTTCGCGTGTGGCTCTTAACATCCAATTCCGCCAAACGACCTCACCTGATAAAGGATTTGACATTTGACTATAGTGATGAGTCATGTCTAGTCTGCCGACTAAAAACACTGTTTGATCTCCGCCCAATGGCGCCCAACGGGAGATACGGGAGGCCGGGCGCTTGTCGGAGCGCATCGGTGGAGAGTTGAAGACCATGATGCCTCCTGGCCCCAAGGAGGTTCCCAGTCAGATCTCTGATGTCGGTGCAAACCTCTACCAGTAGAGACCTCCAGTTCCCTCAAGAAGAGGTCAAGTTTCGGAGGTTCCCTCTACCCCTGGCGCCAGTACCCAACTTTTTCGCCCGTGGACCGACACGTCGTTGTCCACCGACTCGGTGGCGTCCGGAGGTCTACGGAGGTCTACGGAGGTGTAGGGCCGAAACCAATTGGTTGGGAGGTCCGGAGGTCCGGAGGTCTCCCCTATTTATTCACCCAGATGGATCCATATGGATCCATGGTGCAGGACAAGCCATCACGATGAATGGCTGAAGAGCCGACGCGAAACCGAACATGGGGCGAGCCACATCAATCAACGCTTCCTGTGGCAATTGGTTGAGACCCACACATACCCACACTGCAGAACACCCAATATCTAAAGCATATTGCCGATATTTGCCGATACTCCTACTGTACAGTAGGTTTTGAGCGTCTGGTCTTTTGAAAACTCGTTCCATCGAAACCCAATGGCTGGTTCGACTGAGTTCCATCGTGCTAAACATCTATGGCGACCTGCTCCACCGCCGGCTCCGCTTGGAACTCAGGAACCATATCCCAGAGGCTCGACTCATGGATGGACCCAAAACCAACTGCTACATGATTGAAACTGCTACATGTTTGAGGTCCAAGACCCTAGCGGTGAGGGTCAAACCCTACAGTAGCTATGAGCCTTGGTATGGTCCAAATTCGCTTGTCCGCACATTTTCCCACCAAACCCATGCTAGAACACTTGGCGGAAACATGTCGAACATCACATCCACAAAACATCTAGTACCAGTACCAATCTCGTGATCTTTTCATCGGGATGTTTTGGAGCAGTATGTCAGCTTGGTTGCCGTTCGGACTCCATCCCAAAACAATGTCTCAAACAACATGGTGCTCCATCGCGACCGAACCGACCAACTCTGGTCGGGCGAACAATCTGCCAAGCCCATAGAAGGCCTGGCCGGCCACTAGATTTGTGGCATTGAAGTGTACTTGCCCGGAGGTTGGTTAGCTTCGACTGCTCAGCTTAGCTAACCACCCAGTTAACCAGTTAAGCTTAGCTGCCCGGAGGTTGGAGTTAACCCGTAAACGGTATGCATCATCCATGCTGTACTCCCTGCAAGGAGGGGTTTACCATCAGCTTCGATCCTGAAGCGCAAAACCTAGACGTACTTAGTTGTCTGCTGGGTTGCTTGAAGACGTACTGCCAATACTGACAAGACTTGTTCTTTCACAAGCACATCTTAATGAACTTTAATGAAGGGCGGTATCCTCCTACTGAGAGTTGGGTACTTCAAACATATCATACGTAGCTGGCAGGTCAATCTGGACCATGCAAAGGACAAACATGCCCAATTAAATCATGCATGCACCATCATGCACCAAGCAGAACAGATCCCATCCAGCTATCGCACAAAAATCCCGAGCGGAGACTCCCTGGAAAACCTTGTTCCACCCATCCCCAAGAAAGGTCTTGCAGGTGATGCATGGACTTCCTGGGTTAGCTTTAGGATTGGTTAGAAGTTAGAAGGTCTTGATGGTCTCGACTGTCAAAACTTCAATCTACGCAATCCGTGATGTGAGCGCTGAGGTCACCAGGGCGATCGAACATGAACACAAACATGGTGACAGTATGGCAGCAAAACACGGAACCTGAAAATACAAACTGCATGGAAGAACACGGGGTCCGCAGGTTTATATTCAGTATTTTGCTCATGTTCCTGTTGCATGTAGCCATATCTTGTGCACAACATCCACAGTCATCCGCGAGTCATGTCACTTCCTCCCAGTGCGGCCCGGGGCCCGGCCTGCTGCCATGCACGGGCAATGGCGCAATTGCCTGGCAAATGGGCGGTGGGCTGTGGAAAACCACGCTCTGATCCAGTTCCGTGATCTGATATGATTGAAATTTAAAGTTTAACCCTCCCATGCGTTCCAGATCTGTTGAGAACAAGTAATTCCTCCTCCTGGACCTCACTGTTGCGTGATGTTTGGGTGATCTTTTAGGGCTGGCTGAATCTCACGCGATCAGGTGATCACGTAACTCCTTTTGGATCGATCCGAGTGTGAGTTGGAGTGGAATGAGTATCACACCTTACAGCTCTGAAGACCCAGTAAAACCTAATCCTTTACTTCATTGAGTAATATGTTGTATGACCAAGTCCAGTAAAGGATTAGTATGATCAATCAATAAGTAAAGGATTAGGTTTAGTAATAAGTTTTCGATTTGTATGATCAATCTCCATCGACCTCTGACCTCTTCCAGTCATTCCTATGTGGCTGTGGGTCATGGCACCAGTCGACCAGGATCACTCTCCGACCGGGCACGACCGGACCGATGTGGCTGGTGTCGGGGAAGCAAGGCGAACAGCGAGCGACATCGGCACGACCGTCACTCGGCTCCGGACCTATACACTCCATGGGACTGCCAGGACGGACTGCCGCCCCAGAAAGACTCCCCCAAAACCACCCAGCATCGGCAGTCCGGCATCAGCAGTCCCACGTGTCGTGTCTGGGAAGACTTGGACCCATCTACCGACATCCATCTCCCTTCCCAAGGTCCCAAGCTGTCCCCCACATCTGACCAAAAGCACCTGCGGCGGCAAACCAGGTCTCCGTCGTGCCCCTGAAGAGGCGGCTGGTGTGTAAGATGCGCGGCTCCAGGGAGCCATCGATAGATTTAGTAGACATTTATTGGGAGGAAATGGTGATTAGATGTGATTATAGGTTAAGACTAAATTAAATGAACGTATAGTGTGCTTTTTGTCAGAAGTGTCAGCACAAGGTGAGCAAGTGCCGCCCATGGAAACGGGTTCCATTGTTCCTCGTGGAAACTGAGTTTCTGCGTCACTGCGTCAAGAGGATTTGCATGATTGTTCCAGTTACTGTCGCAGCCCCCCTAAATCCAAAGACCACGGTTACTGCAGCAAAACCAATTTGTCTCATGATGAAGAACTAGCTTGGACCCATGTAGATGACAAACCTCTGGTTGCCTGGTTGAGCTGTGGTCATGAGTCCTGTTCCAATAAATCTGAAGCATGGTCCTGGTTTGCCTGACCTGTCTGTTGTAGTTGTTATTGAGCCTTCTTTGTTCGAGGAGTTCATCTAACTATTCACAAATGTGGTTGTGATTGTGGTTGTTGTTGTGGTTGCTGTTGTTGTGGTGGTGGTGGTGGCGGTTGCGGTTGCGGTTGCTGCTGCCGCTGCTGTTGTTGCTGTTGTTGTTGTTGCTGTTGCTGCTGCTGCTGCTGTTGCTGTTGCTGTTGCTGTTGCTGTTGCTGCTGCTGCTGCTGCTGGTGTTGTTGTTGTTGTTGTTGTTGTTGTTGGAACAAAACAGCCGCCCAACATAGCGCTCACATCTTGCAACTCTGGAACTTCAAAGGGACAACGTTAGGGACGTGGTTGAAGGTTGAGGGAATGTTGATGTTTATAAGCCGATGGACTTGTTTTATATTGTTTCACTTAAATCTGTGTTGGTCTGTTTTTTGTGCTTTTTGTTCGGGGTAGGGTGTCAAAAACAAGGTACGGCGCCTCTTGTGCGGCCCGGCACAGAGGCTTTTTGTTCGGAAATTGAAACCTTTTCGTTTGAGACTGACAGTTTTAGGCTGTTTTGGACAAAGTTAGGCTGATCCGGGGGGGAGGTGCTTTTTTGGACTCCGATGCATGGTTACTCGCCCGACCGTAGCCATCCTTCGATCGTGACTCCAAGCTCGAGAAAGCTCGATCTGATCGCACTGGCAAATCAGCACATGCCATCGGCCAGAAGTGGTCACTAGCAGATGTTTCAACACCCGGGCCTCTCGGCCTCTTTTTTACCACCGGGGCCTCCCGTTGACCGTTTCTTCAAGTGCATTCATCTTCGGCCCGGCAGTGACCTTGCCTCTCTTTTTCGTGTACTGGTTCTTACTATGGACTTGCGAACATCTCAACCGGTTAGAACTTCTTCCTGTGACTGCTGACAATCCACCTGCACCATCCTTGCTGATGGCTGCTCCTGAATTGGCAACTCCAACAAGCCACTGTAACATGTTCCTCTGTTCTTGACGGGATGCATCACGTCACCTAGCCGCACAAAACCCACCAAGTATATTGGTGTCTTCAACGCTCTGTTTCTCTTCAACCAAGCTTGTGTCTCTGCCTCTCTGTATCATCTTTCATGGACGTGTAGTGCTTACCCAGACCTGTGCCAACCCCCTTACATATACCCAAACAAATTGCATCAGTTGATCTTAAGAAGAAAGCATAAGATCCACTGGAACAAGTCGGAATCACTGTCGGAATTCGTCGCTGGGATCAGTTCGTGACAACTCACTTTCACTCTCACTGAAACCTTGAAACCTCCTTCAACATCGATGCCACCACCTCCAACGGTTTATCCCGCAGCCTCGGCCAGCCACGCGCCAGCCATAAGGCTTGTTCCCATTGGACACCTGCGAGCATCGAGTCTAAGAGGTGGTCGCAAACAGGGGTGTCGTTTCCCTGGACCTGACGTCGCTCATACCCGAGAAAAGTGAGGTCACGTCCCGAAGAACAAAAAAGGTTCCAACAAACCCATTTTCCGGTGCGAACCAGTCGACTCTACGGGGCAAAAGAACTCAGTCTCGCAGGCGCGAGATGTTGAGGTCATGTGGGCCCCCAATGGCCACAACAACATGGCCAGGATTGGTCTTGTTTCCGTGGGAAAATACCGCCAAACATAATTCCTCCAATATGAACTCGCATGAACACATAGGCACGGTGTTACTCACTTTTACTCCTTGATGACTGAGAGTGTGTGACAATGTGGCACAAAGCAAATGAGCATTGTCATGTTCCCAAAAGGTGATCACTCTCAAAATGAACCCAATTGAGCTGACTCACAAGTGTTGATTTACACATACTACTTTCCTACTGGTATGTATGCATGTCTATAATGGGACCCTAAACTTGCGAGGCACACATAGCACAAAGGCATAACATGAGAGAGACATGAGAAGAACATAACAACATAGTTTACCTCAGTAGGGATCACAAGTCATTGAACCAAGCCCATCCAACATGCTAATATCCAGAACATTCCCGAACTTAAAAGCCAAAAGGGCCAACACCTTTGAAACAGAGTTCCTCAGGATCGCTCTAGTTCCGTCGTTCCGAACACCACGAGACCAACGACAGCCTCGTTCCAACCAGCCTCGTCGGAGACTTTGCACCAACTCCGGGCCCAGTGGCGAGCGTTGTGAGTCGAGCGCCAGTTGTGGCACTTCGATGCCTGGTGGGACGCGGAACCCGAAGGCGTCGGATCTGTCGTTCCTTTCGCTGAACCCGATCGCGGAAGGGTTCTAGTACGGGATGTACGTCTATTGAAAAAGGTGAAGCGAAGCTGCCTGAACTTTCCACCTTTTCGCTGCCTGAACTTGTCCCCAATCCCTCCAATTCTTGCGTAGCCACCGGATGGCCGATGGAGGAGGTTGGAGGAATTGCGTGGCTTGGGAAATTTTCTCTGGTTGAAGAGTGGAAAAACATGGAATTTTCCGCCCTGTCTGCTGAGACTGCGGCGTGAACATCAACCATCAAGCAGTGATACATGAATGCCAACTTGGAGCAAAAAACCTAACAGGTATATACTGAGGGAAAGCATTCATTGACATGCTCAAAATCACCCATGCTTGCACTGTCTTGGAAACACCAAGTCTGGATCAAGGAAGAAAGTGCAGTGGTGGGCATTTGCTAATTAGATCTAATTAGAATATGGATGAATATGGCATGTGCCCGTGGCTACCTCGTTTTGCTGCTTTCTTTGTGGCTCGAAACACCTGGAGTCTCTTGGTCACCCTTGCGAGATCGACTATGTCTTCGGACGACAAACGCACGACGTGGCGCCGTGGCGCCAAGCATGCCTTCCACATTCCCAGCCACTTACCCAAGGGATCCACGCCACCTTCTTAGAAGGTACGACTGGGCCCTCCTGGCCTACATAACAGTGTCTCCAATCACCGTACCTCAGAAGCTTTGTGATCCATGGGGTTGGTGGAAGACTCTTCTTTCGGACGTTGTGGACGACAGCCCTTAGATCACAGCCCTTATAGGCTTTTCCCAAGCATCGGAGTTCAAACACCTCCTCAAGTGAAGTGCACATGGAGACTATTATATTATATAAGGCGATGATGCTGGATTCTTGAGTCCTTGCTACCAGCTGCAGGATTTCTTGCTTGAGACCGGCAAACCAAGGCCTTGCCCGAGCTCCC
>CAXAMN010002336.1:543786-650403 GCA_963970005.1 Durusdinium trenchii
TAGTAGTAGTAGTAGTAGTAGTAGTAGTAGTAGTAGTAGTAGTAGTACCGTAGTGGGAACACCCGAACAGCAACCCCCACCGTAGTGGGCTCCTGGCCTACCTCCTGAGGTTCGGTGGTTGGGGATGGGTTTTGGATGGTTTTGGGGTTCTGAACACCACCGAACCCGAGGCGACCTGGCGTTTTCAGGAGTCCTAGGGACCCAATCAGCGCAACTCAGGCGAGACGAGGCGAGGTTCGCTGTTCGCTAAGAGAAGAAACACCCCCTCCGAGGGTTGCGGCGCATGTGCAGCGGTGTGTGTATACACTCGTGTCCCCAAAAAACATGCTTAGCAACTTGCGGGAATTGGGTGCAGGCAGGTAGATGAAATACTGCCAAATCTGATCTTCTGATCATCTGACATGACCAGCGATAGTCATCTAAACTCTAAACCTAAACTATAAATGAGTCGTGATGTCGTGGGACCCACCGGTTTACGCCCTCCCATATAAATCGTGGATCTGCTGCAGAGTGGGCTCCCCTTCAGTTTCTCTCAAAAGATCTCAAAAGGAATTGTTCGCCTTTGCTCAAAAGAGTAGGCGGGTGTCTGCTCAACTTTAGTAGGAACACAACAAATAACTCATCCACAAAGTAGAGGTTCTGCTCCAGAAAAGTACAATCCTGCTCATTACTCAGTAGGCAAACAACAACATCATCTTCAGTTCTCACCCTGGCTGAAGTGGGAACGCCAGACCCACCTCCCCCGCTGGCTCTGGCCGGGCTCCCACACTGGCTCTGGGGGCGACTTGTAGCGTGGAGCCGGCTGCGGCTGCCAGGGGGTCTGGTGTGGAGGACTCTTCATCTGGCGCGGCTGGCGCGGACTGAAGACGCGGTCCAGTCGCGGACGGTGCAACGAAAGGAGGGAATGAGGGTGGCTGGATTCCTCAGGATCCATATGGATGTGTATTGAAATAGAGAGACCTCCCAAGCAACACCAAGTGGAAGAAGGAAAATAGACCAGTCCCCAGGGGCAGTGGGTCTCCCTATGAAAATACACTCCCGTATAGAGAGGGGTCAGCCATCCTCATTCTCTACCTTTGTCACACCAGCCAGTTTGTAGCTCGGCGAGGTCAGGGGTATCGAAGGCACTGAGCTGCGCTATGTCTGGGAATCTTCGGGGTTGTTGAACTCATGCGTTTCACGCAATAGATTGCGCCTGAGAGAAAGTGGTGCTTGAAGTGGAACAAAGCAATGAACACAAGGAAACAATGCCCCGAAAACCAGTGCCACGGTATCCTGGAGTTGCTGGCCTCAAAAGCATCAATTACAAAAAGACACATAACGAAGGATCCGATTGAGAATTTTCACTGCAAGTTCAGACCGATCAGCTTCAGCACAACAACCTCAAAACCAGAAGCTGATTGCAAGGCCCTCCAGCATCTCCAGCATCTAGCTCCCCCAACGACAAGCGGAGGCCCAGGGTATAACGAAAAAGCATGAAAAACACAGCAAAGTTCTTGTTCTTTGCCAAAAAAGCACTGTACTCTAAAGGCACCGTCATTGTTTTTATGGTCGTTTCCCACCAACAAAACAAAACACACAACCCTATACATGATATGTTCGAACACCTGAACCGTTAGATTCTAGATTGGAACAATCACCTGAACATCTTCAAGTCGTTTCAGATTCCAGGTCAGATTCAATTTCCTTTCATGGGGGGGCCCATATACAGCCTTCTTCCGTTAGAGCAAGGGCTGCAGCAAGGGTGATACAGGTGAACAACAGGTGAACCCACCTTTTTACACCTCAGTTCGTTAAAGAAGTGGGGTGACCTGAATCCCCCATCAAGTGATGATATATCCACATATCTCAGTGTTTCCTGGGTACAAAATTACATATACATTAGTTACATTAGTATAAATCGCTCATGAACCAATGCGGATACCTCCTTTAGTACCTTGGTGTTCGCAGCGAATCGACTGACGCTTCTCGGGCTGTTGGAGGGGGAAACCTGGCCGCCACTGCCAAAGCCATGTCAACAAATCTTTCCAAACATCGGTCTGGCGTGGACTGGACCTGACATGTTCGACACCGATCCCAACCGCCTGTGGTGGACGTGCATATCCTGATCGTGTGTCGCGGGCTGGTCTTTCGGGGCATTGCGTGCAGCGAATTCTATGTGTGGTTCATGTGGAGTGGGCCTGCGGTGTATACTCCGAAGTGACAATTGATGGCTCGGAATCTGCGGCATCTTGCGCCATCTACTGGGCATCGAGACGCAAATCGACCCAACCATTTTCCAGTACATGGCCCAAACACGACCTATGGGACTGCCATATATATGCCTACATGAATTGACCTCCAAAAACACCCCTGGCCGTTTCTCGGCAGTCCATATGGTAGTCGACCGATCGAATCAGTCGAAGGGTCTGGGTGGGGCGACCGATTCTTCAAGATCTCGAAACCCGAGATGGTTCGAGTCAATACCTTCATGTGACCTTTTCTTCTTCTGGGGGGTGTTTTTACAATACACTTACAATACACTTACTTACCAGTTCAAACTGACATATGTATTTGTGTGGCTTTTTACAAAGAAGAAACACACACACTTGCTTGGAGTGGTGGTACCAAGATGGGATTCCATACGGAATCTTTAAGGAGTCGACCTTGGCTCGGCTTTTAGGTGTTTTTGAGCCATCTATTTGCAGGAATGCCGTTTATACACCTATGAGCTGAGCCAATGAGTTGAGCCATCTATAACACTTTCAGGCAGAAAGCACAGATATATAATCACAGGTTTGTCCCTGCAAGTGCTTTCTACACAAATATGCAAAACATAGCAAGTTCTTGAGGCACTTAACAAAAGAAATCATTCCAAGATCGACGATATTTCAACGTCCAGTCCAACACCCGAACCAATCTGCCTGGGGATTAAGGTATGGACAGAATCTGTTCACATCTTTCAAGCGAAGTTTCGATTTTTTGTGTCGAAAACAGAAGTTCCATGTCTGCTTCGCATCTATCTACCATAACTTATAAATGAACCTGAGTGACCTCCACTTTGCCATATTCTGGGTGGGTTGATGGTCCATTACCGTAGTACACTTACTACACCCCGTTCCGGGGAGACCCGCCGCGCCCTTTGCCTTGCTCTGGGCCCGGAGGAGCCTCAGAAGTGGAGACCGACGCCAACATCGTAGAGTGGTTCCTTAAAGGAGAATCCACGAACTATCACGCTCCCCCCCGCTGACGAACATGGAAGTGGAACATGGTTTTCTGAGAAGATACGTTTTCTCTACAAACGGATCCACTTCCATGTTAGTCAGTGAATCGGAGTGTACCCTAGGGCTCCAACCATATCCTGAGGAAGGTGGTTAGTCCCTCAAGACCCACCCAAACCACCTTCTTAGGATGTACGTAGTTGGAGACCTAGGAGTATGTGAACAAAATGAACAAACAGTTCCCTGGTCGCTGGCAACGACTATCTCGCCTACTACCCAGATCAGAATCATTTCGCGAATTGTTCGACTGCGAGATGTCTCTGAAAAATCGGTCAAAGAATTGTTGTTTCATCCAAAACCAAACAAACATTGTAATCAAAAGTGTTGCTAATCAAGCAAACTTTGCAATTGTAATTGAATAGTATTGCCAATCCAACATTGCAATTGTAATCCTTAAATGTTGCTAATCAAACAAACTTTGAATCGTTATCCAAACGCATTGCTAAACCCAAGCCAAACAAACATTGTAATCCAAAAGTATTGGTAACCCCAAACCAAACAATCATTGTAATCAGAAAGTATTGCTGATCGAACAAACATCGTGATTGTATTCAAAAGGTATTGCTAATCAAATAAACATTATGATTGTAATCCAAGCGTAGTGCAAATCCCAAGCCAAATAAACATTGCAATCCAATAGGATTGGAAAAAAACAAACAAATATTGTAGTTGTTTTCCAAAAGTATTGCTAATTAAACAAACATTATATGTATATGTTGTATTTTATATATTTTCCACGCTTACAGTGGGTCACTGGGTCGCGTTGCCACGTGACGAAATCACGGAGGAGATTCCTCGATGGCTTGCGGCATTGTATGCAGAGGTGTTCTCAATGGGTCCTGTCATGTTACATGTCAGGACCTGTGAGCCAGGGCCTCATCTGAGTTGAAGTCCACTTCAATGTCAACATGGGGTAGGCAAAATGATGCCAGATGTTGATGGTGTCTCAAGCTGAGGTGGTGGCTCTGATGCACAGGAGCCCGTCTCAAAGGCTGTTTTGGGAGAATCGTCCAAAAATCCAGAGGAGGTCAAGCTTTGATAGTCAGGCTCATACACTGGCATGAGGACGGTGTCTTCGGTCAGGATCGTCCCAATCCGTCCTCGAAATTTGCGGAAAGGTCCAACAAGGATGTCCGTGGGGCCACGTCCGTGCAGATTTTTCATCTGCAAGGCATTGTACCAAGGCGAGGTCCAACTGTTTTGCGTCCAGCAGCATAGGCTGTGCCACCCGGATCCTTGACGTGAGTACCCTCCTCATGTGAGAAAGCCAGCTGCCAGAAAGCCAGGCTCACATTCACAGGCCCCAAGCATTTGAGAAGCACACTGGCTGCTCCTCAGCTGCATCAGTTCTTGCTATTCATCACCGGCCCCACAAGTCCAACGGTGTGCTGTTTCAGCAGCAGCCTGTGTGATGAGATCAACAGGGTTCAGTTCACACTGAAGCAGCTGCATCATTTCGTGCCTCTTCGTGCCCCAAAGTCAGCAGGGACAAAAGTTGCAGCACTGGCTGATGGCCCAAAAGGATTGCTAATCCCAAACCAAACAAAAACTATAATCCCAAAGTATTGCTAATTGATCAAACAAACATTGTAATTGTAGTCCAACAGTATTGCTGGTCAAACAAACACTGTAATTGTAATCCAACAGTATTCCTAATCAATCAAGCATTGTAATCTAAAAGTATTGCTAATCAATGCTAATCAAACAATCATTGTAATTGCAATCCAAAAGTATTGCTAATCAAAAACAAAACACCAATTGTAATCCAACAGTATTGCTAATCCCAAACCAAAAAACATTGTAGTGCAACAGTAATGTTATTGATCCAAAACCAAACAAAGCTCTCAACACCTGGACTATTGGACTATTCGCTACAGCATTTTTTATTGGTCAGTGGATTCTCATTGGCCTTGATGGTGTTTCAATCCGGACTCCTTCACTTGGATTTGCTTGTTCGCAAGTGAGAACACACCAAAGCAATGCCCCTATGCCAGGGGATTCACCCCAGGGGATTCATCTGCATATGGCAATGACGTTAATAGAAAGCCATTCACCCCCTCCAAAGTGGCAGCACAAGAGGGGCTCCAAGCCATGACCATTGTCGTGTCATCTATGTCTCATAGCCAGTTTGAGGAGAATAAATGGCACACAGCATAAAAGCCAATGGCTCTACCATAGTCAGACCATGGTCTACCGCTCAAAGCCACCATATGGTATAGCCCTGGGGGCCCCAGGGTCTAAATCCATATGGTTGACAACGGAAAATGAACCAGGATGGGTTGAGCCATTATAGTGTCAATAGACTACTAGGGTTGGCCACTGGTATAGCCATAGGGTCAATAGACTACTAGGGAGGTCGACCTACCAGGGAGGTCGACCTAGCTCCACGTTTTGAATCGACCCCCAGCTCGCACGTGCCCCACATCAATCAGGCCGCCTTGTAGTTCCGCCTAAGACAAACGACGGCCCTGCTGGACCCAGTCGATTCCGGAGCCACAAATAAATGTTGAGGCCATGTGATATCCTTTGCGTCACGGGTCGGTGCCAGGGACCAGCAGATTGGTTCGTTTTCATGTTTTTGGGGCACTTGATGGTACCATTCCCTATGGATTCACATATCTTCTGAGAAGGTGATTGGAGACTTTTTGTGAAGCCTTGGAGGGTCCAATTACCTTCTGAGAAGGTATGTGGATCCATAGGGATTTATTGCCATGTATTCCCATGGTTGATTCCCATGGTCTTCCCTCATGTTCATTGGGCGCAACCGAACAGCACGTGCGACCCGACCCAAACAGCACGGTGGATGCCCACCCTGGAGGGAGTGAAGCGCCCCACCGGACTCTACACGGGAGTGGGGTGTTTAGACTCTATTCTTCCTTCAAGAAAAGGTCACCTGCAGGTCATCCACGGTGGATCATTCATGAATGAATTTCGCATACCTCCTTGGATGTCCTTGGTGGAAAAGCAGCAAATCGACTGAGTCAGGCAGAGTCGGGTTGGGGGGAAACCTGGAGCGCACTGGCTGCCACTGGCTGCTCGGCCCTGGCTGCCACTGTTGACAAATCGTTCCAAACGTCGGTCTGGTGTTGACCGGTAGGAACTGCATGTTTTGCGAGAATGCATCCACAGGCTTCACCATGGTCGATCGACTGGGGTCAGCTTAACCAAATTCCCATCCTCTGCCCAAATCAGTCAAGACCATGTCAAGACAAACATATTTGATCTTAAAGATCTTAAAGAAAACACTCCCAATCGATAGGAAACCAATTTGAATCCATATGCATCCCCACCTCCCTCCACCTCCCTCCACTCCCTCCACCCTCGCCTCTCTGGCTCAGGTGCCGGCGGCTCGCCTGGGAGAGTTTGAGTTCCAAGAACATGTCCTTCGAACTGACTGGGGAGTTCAACTCACCTCACAGTGATTTTATGTGATTTTGAAAAAATGGACAAAACACCTCTCTCTCTCTCTCTTGATGATTGAGAGCTACAACATACAGTTGACCCACTTCATTCGGAGCGCATCAGGTTCCTTCGGGCGCCCGAGTCGACGAAATTGGCGTCCTTTCGTGGACACCTGACTCGGCTTCCATTCCGAATTGGCTTGGTGGAAGGAGCTGCCGGAAGTCCCAAGCTCCTCGTGGTCCGTTTCCTGGACTTGGGCACTGTTTGGCACTGCCATTTGGGCGTTCGGGCTGCCACGGCCTCGTTCTCTGTCCCTTTCTCCGAACAAATGGGTCTTCAGACCGATCCCAGATCCCAGCTCTGAAAAATGCAGTGTGGAGCCCTGTCAGGTCACAAGTGCGTGTCAAAGAGAACAACATGCTATGTGGTCAGCACAACTCAAGACTATGCTGGCTGTATTACCAACCAGACCCACCAACTCCTCAAAAAGGAATATGACTGAAGAACTACAGAGTTTCTGTGGCACCAGAGTCTGTCTGTCCTCCAGCAATGTTCAACATGTTCTCTCCCAAAAGCTAAGCCAGCTGAGGACCAAACGTGTTGGCAAGTCATTGGCATAGCGCTCCCCGCCCTTCGAGGAGGAGGACTCACAAGACTTTGCAGGAACAACCACTTGGCCCATATGGTATAACTGTATAACCAATTATAACCAATTGAAAGGCACAATCAAACCCATGTAAATGGAGGAACATGGAGGAACAACTACTTGGCCCATACATATGAAATCCAAACGACCCCAAAAACATCGACAGAGGGGAAGAGCGGCTATTCCTTTTCACTATAAAGAGTTCATAGCTCGAATAGCCCATTGACGTCCAGCTAAGCCCAGTGGCCCATACGTGGAACCACGGCCTGGCCGACCAAAAACAATGAAAATTCTCCCTGCAGTGGTTTCACTCCGCAGTAGGTGACTCTTTTCGCTGTGGGGTCATACTCATACACAAAGGCCAAAGATGGCCTTCAGTATCATCCAGTCAAAGGAACGTGCAAACCCACGCGTTTCAGAACGGTTCCCAGTGGGTTGGACGGGCTCAATGCAAAATGATCCACTTCGTCTAATGCGCTTTCGGAAGCAGGACCCGTTGGGTTGGGTGAAGGAAAGCGAAGCTGAAAACTTGAAACCATACGTTATTGATAAATAAACCATTGTATAGACCGCCCACTTATATTTGTACATATAACCATACACCCCCAACATGATGAATAAGACATGATATTTGTTCTTTATACCTAGAAACCTGAGTGATCTCAATGTTGGATCACCAACCCCCTAACAAAGGTCATGTCTAGGGTCTGGGTCTCTAGGTTGTTTTAATACATATATATAATATATCACATATATTCATATAAACTTCACCATACACTCCACTATATACTATTATATCTATTATATACCAGCGCCTTCAAAAGGGTCACCTGGCTAGAAGCCACACTACTAAGGGACCTCCAGACAGGACACCCCCTTAGAAGGTCCAGGTCTGGATCCTTCAATGTCTCTACATCCAACACGTCTTCCGTCGACCTCGCCGATGCCGAACGGAGCCACGGAGCTGCGGCATCGAAGCGATCGACCGTGTAAGCGAGCGGCGCAGCAGCACAGCAACGCGAGACAAACCATGAACAGCAAGGACGCTACTAGGGGCAAGCTATAGTCCAGGGGCATGGGGATTCCAGCAAGCTGCTAAAGTAGCATGCTAAAGCTGCTGGAACCCGATCCTGTAGTCTGGACCAAGTCCCGACCCACTCCAAGTCGGAAGCGTTTACATGGCGTCAGGGCGTCTTCTCCGCTGATCCGGAGAGAAGGCGCAGGGGAGCAAACCGGGACCAACTTGACTTGGATTGCGCATTGCTAAAAACGATCTCAAAACGACGTGCAACGTCACTCACAACTCATAGAACCAGTGAACTGACGGACCACTTTGTAATGGCCAAGATCCAGCAAAACAACTTCCGAGTCTCAACCTCGCATCCCATGATGATCACAAAGTCACACTGTTGGCACACACCACCCATCACCCATCTCCACTTGAATTATGTTCTAATAATTCACAGGCTCCCGGAATCCGATGGTCGCTATTGACTATGGTATTGTCGGTATGTCAGGTAGGTTTGCATGGGAGGACTCACGGCGAGCCAACTCTTGGTTGCAACATTCCTGGCCCACACAAATTGAGACGTCTTGTGTACTGGATGGTTGATGGCTCTGGCTACCTGCTCCGTCTTGGATTCGTTCATCTGCCAATTCAAAAACTATCCTGCTACATGTTCCACAAAGGAAAGAACCAAAACAGCAGTCTTCTCTCCCGAATCTCCCAAAGTACCACCTACGGATCGGGTGGCCCGGCGCCGTCGGGCGGACCGGGCGGAGGAGGCTTGGCCTGGAGACCAGACGATTGGAAACCCAGCACCAGGAGGATGGGGAACCACATATACTGTGTATATACATGTATTATAATATAAGACCATTATAAGACCATATATATGTATATGATATATGTTCCTATGTGAAGTATCTCAATTGTCATATTGGAAAAAACCGTTTGTTTCCGGTTGTTTTTGGTTTCCAGGATATATGTTTATGTAGCATACATACTAGTATACGGTACCCAGCCCTCCTATACCCCATGTTGGTGTATTTAATTGATATTTGCAGTGTTTGGCGCATGTTCTTTATGATCAAATATGTATACACATGCATTAACATGCCCCTCACCCCTCTTTTGTTGGGGGAGGGCGCGTGTTGTATTGCAGGGGTATCACTACCCTTATACTTTCAAAGTAGATCCACAGCCAGTTGATCGTTCTCAGCCAGTCTGCGGATCAACTGGGAATCCAACGGATCCCAAATGAGGTGACCAGGACCAGTGGCGGATGTGAACCGATGTGAATCGAAGAACCCCGCACTTGGTTCTGGAAAACATATGTAGCGATGAGTAAATACGCCACACCTACCACACATCTAAAGACCAGCTACTTCTTTGCTAAGCATGTTGAGTCTTGCCCACCAAAGCGACTTCTTGCCTCCTCTGGATGCAATAGCTTGGAAGGTGGCGGCGCAACCTGACGGGCCGCTAAGGTGGGAGAGACAAATACAGATGTCAAGTCATTAACGCCTGTGGGGATCCATGGAGTAACTATTCCCCAGGGCTCCAACCACCTTCTGAGAAGGTGGTTGGGGTGGATTTGGGGGGTCTATATACAGTAACCATCTGAGGATATGGTTGGAGCCTAGGGATTGTTTTGTTGTCAATAGGACGGTCTAGAAGAAGGGGATCCATACATGTATCTTGTATCTCCACCTCTTGGGATGACTGTGCGATCGGTAAATGGGGCCTCTTGGGGGGTGACTTGGGGTGACTGTGCCATCCTGCTTCCGACGACCCACAAACAACTCTACCTGGCTTTTGGCCTTGGCCATGCCACCAGAGCACTAGCCAGGCATGAGGGTTCGAACATAGCGCTTAGCCTCCGTGAGTTTCAGTTACACTACACCCCCTGAAAGAATCATAAGTGGAACAGTTCGGACCCTGATGGGGCCTATTTTCTGTCAGAAGTGTAGCCTGCGGCCTCCGGCCTGCTTGTAGGTGTGTAGCAAGAAGCTACGCACGGTGGAGGCCATCGCTACGAATGGAAAAAGAAGCGTTTGGAGATTCCCGCACAGTCCCAGGAATCATCCGGCGTCGCGAAGAGTCCTGCCGCGCCTGTGGCAATCCCGGGGGACTCATGAATGCCGGAGCTGGTTTGGCATTGGCCTGGCAGCATGTGGTAAGAAGTGGGTGCCTTGAACAGCCTATTGGCTTTCCAAACGAATTCAAAGAAAAGTTGACCTGGCTTTGTAGTCCAACACCTCCAGTAAACATCAGCACATGATTTTCTTGATTAGTAAACATCAGCACATGATTTTTCTTGATTACTAAACACCGTCAAAGTGTCTTAGGACTTAAGTTTGTACGCAGGTTGGACAATCCACTCTCCTGCATCAATTTGATGTTGGACAACCCGGAAAAGGACTCCATCTCCATGTCCAAGCCTTATCACTCATCAATGAATCAACATTATACCTTGGGTCTATCCTACTACCAGGGCCCAGTGGATGATGAAGGTTAGGTTGCAGGCCTCGTCTAAAAACAGTAATCTTTGTTTACTGACTATTACCGGTATATGTATATATAATGATATATACATGTGTATATTAAATTAGGACAAACCCAAATTATACCCCTATATAGTTTGACCCCCATTTTACTGGAGTTGGTCATGCAAAACACTACTCAAGGAGGTTTTCGAGATCAGGTTTTGCCGTGTCTTTGGACCTGTAGGATACGTATCATTTAACAACTGGTATAGCCGCAGCTAAACATGCAACCAGGATTCTCAGATTGAGCACACTGAAGTTAGGGAAGTCTATCTCTCAGTTTCAAGACATCAGGAACCAGCTCCTTTTACCAGCTCTTCATCCCAACCATCTCTGGTGATAAACATCTCTTTTCCTCTTGTGTGCGCCAAGGACGTCTGTCTGCGGCCATCGTGCAATTTAATTAAGCTCGAACAACTTCTTACCATGGTAGTCAAGTCCCATGCCTGCTTCTTGATCAAATGTGCCAATCAAGACGTCACATTTTTCAGTGAACCATTGAGGCAGGGATTCTTGACCCTTACAGTCCCTTTGGCTCTCGAGAAAAAGGTTGGCCAACACCTTACAAAGGTCTCCGGGATATTCCTTAAGTGAAGTCGTCAACCATTTTCCATCCTTTCCTTTGCCAATGGAGGCTGTCTTTGGTAGCGGAGTTGTTCGGCCACTGAGTAGCATCTCTTCTGCTTTCTCAGTGATGTTGATGCACAAGAGATCAGTGGGTTTCGGGGACTTTGCCCCAAAATATCCCTGCAACACCCGCAAGCGTCTACACTGTCTGAATCTCAGCAATGTGCATACCACTGGCAAGCGCCAAATGCAAACTTGGTGGCAGTTCGTAGTATCCTCTGCTGGATGTTCAAGAATCGCTGTCTTGCCGTGCCGAAGTGCAACGGTCATGAGCTTGAGCATGATTCCCAGCAATCGACTCCCGAACGCCACTTGTTCATGTTCTCTCCGGGTCAAGCCCAGAAGGCCCATCGGCCTGGCTAGGCATCGAACAATCCTGGGTCCTGGCTGTCCGTCGGACAATATGGTCCCGCGTGCGCGGGACCATGTCTCACATGGCGGTCCGCCGATAAATCCCAGCAAAATGTTCTCTGCAAGCGCTCTGGCAAAGAAGGAGAAAGTCTCTGGCTTCGCTAGGTCGCCATAATCTGCATGAAAAATTATGTCGATCGAAATTGCAAAGGCGCCAGCTTCTTCCAGATGGCTTTGGACATCTCCAGCCCGGCGATGCCCCGAGAACAAATGAGCGAAAACTCTGGGTCGGTATTGGGGGGGTTTGACAAGTCTGCAGGACAGGTATGTCATCTGTTGTGCCTGCTCAGCAAAAAATGTCAGGGCCTGCTGTGGTGGACACTTGGACCCTTCAGATTCCCCCGTAAACCATTCAAAAGAAAAATTTTGCTGGAACAAACGGATGGCACAAAGATGTGTCATAGTCCAGTCCTCTTCCTTCGAATGGGACCATTCATCAAAGGTCTGAGAGAGCTCAATGGGATACAGATAAGAGGAGTTCGCAGCTTTCTTCAGCTGCTGCAGCATCTCTTGTTCACCAGTTGACGTCATTGCAGCATCCCACATCATTCGAAGTCGGGTGCACTCATCCTGGATTTGAGGATCTGTAATCTCAGAGCTGTCATCTCTCTTCTCAAGAGGCCCTTCGGCCTGTAAATAAGGGTCACGAAGTCGTTCATTCCAAGCGCGGTCCGAACGGCTGTTGACCCCTGGTTGCGGGTCATGTAGATAAGGTTGGGTCTGATAAAATTGCAAGCAAGGGGCGGTGCGTTTCACATGGTTAACCAGAGACACATAGCTTCCATACCTCTTTAGGCAGCACAGGCAGCTCTGGCCCTCCACAAATCTTCGGGCAATCTGCGTACGGGAGTGCTTTTTGAATGCGTGCACTGTCATTGCCGCATTGGAACCGAAGCGTTTGCAGCACATGAGGCACCAAAAAACTTTAGACAGGTGAGGCTTATCACAATCAACAGCACCCATTTCAACAAGCTCGTTTTGTATGTCAGCATGCCAGGTTGCCCAATCATGCCATCGTACATGGGAACTGACTGCTCGAGCCACTGCCTTGCGGATGACCCGCTTCCATTGCCGCGGGTGGTAGTGTGCCCACTCTTCCGCTTTCCACCAGTCTTCAGCATCTCCAGTGGGGATGTCATGTTCTGGACAAAAAGCTTGGAGCCATTGCCAATCTTCTTTGACAGTGATGTACCATGTCGCTTGCTTCTGCACCAGCGCCCATGTATGTGGTTGGCCCGTACGTATGAGCTGCATGAGATACCGAAGTCGTGCTTCTCGGCAGATTTCTTCTGGCTGCGGCAACTCGAGGTAAGCTCTGACTTTGTCAAAGCTCCATTCTTTGGCCACACACTGCCAGCGTGCGCCCATGCTAGTCGCTTGTAGAGCTTGAGGAATCCTGTTCTCATCTGCTGCTCCAATCGCTTCGTCGGCAGCTCCCATGTTGCACAGCTGAACGTTATGGCACTGAGGATGAGCGATCTGAAGTACTGCACCTTCGTTCTCAATTTCAAGCTTCGGTTACCAAAGATCTGCGGCCTGAAACGCGTGAAGGTGTCATGAGCGATGGCAAACTTCACGCTTAGATCTTTGGTCAGCTTGGCTCCCTGTTGGACATATGCGCCTAAATGTTTATAGCAGTGCACTGATCGAAGCGGCTCATCAAGCAATGGAGATGAGAGCGGGAAACTGTATTCCGCCTCCATCCACATTCTTTTGGCCTGTAGGCTACCTTCTCCTCTGAGTTCAACCAAGATCTCCGTTTTGCCTGGTTTCAGATTTGGCTGAAGCCCTGCTACCGCCAGTGCATGTAGTACTTGGCTTGCAATCCGTGGTATATTCACCAGGAGCTCCTTTGCACTCTCATGTCGTATGGCCACAGCAACATCGTCAGCCCAAATTGGCAGGAGTGGGCCAAGGCTGCGCTGTTGATCCGCTGTTTGGAAGGGCGTACACTGACAGTTCCAGTCCAATGTCATGAATGGGAATTCGAGGACAAGTCTCTCTTCGATCTTCCGCATGATGCGAGAAAGCACAAAGCCAAAACAAATGTCAGCAAATGAATCCCCCGGCCTACTCCCCCTTCGGGTCAGGGTTAAGACCGCACTACCCGTCACCGAGTACCAGGTAGACTGGTAAAATTCTTTGAAGAGGTTGGTCAAAAAAGGGCTGGCATCAGATTCTTCCAGTGCTGGCTGTTCCCGGCAAAGTGCCTGAAATTCTTCAAATGCCTGCTCGTTCAACCCTAGACTCTGGAACAGCTGTTCGATCCCACGACCATCTTGCGAGCAACCGATCAGGTGTTGCCGGAGCAGTCGATAAAATGCACTCTGGATGTCGATGAACAAGAAAGCGCAGCTGGCTCCTTCTTTCAAAGCACTGGTGTGGTATAGGCGAACAGCGTGGCTCGCCTGAACGATCGACTGTCCTTTAAGACCACCAAGCTGCATTTGCAGACGCTGACGATCGAAGATTTGGCCTAATTCTTGCCGGTAGATACTGTGCAGGGCTTTTCCTAGCGGACTGGAGATGAATAAACTTCTGTAGCTATTACAGTCAGTCGGATCTCCTTTCTTGTATGCAGGAACAAGTCGCCCGCCTTTGTGTAATAGTGCTTCCTTCTGATATGCTGCCTGCTTCATGATCAGTGGAAAAAAGCAATTGGTCAAAGCGTGTGGGATCCGGGCCAATAAATCGCCAGGAATGTCGTCGGCAAAATAAGCTTTGTTGGTTTTTGTCCGTCGAAAACTGGCCTCTACCTCCTGAAAGGTCGGCAATTGGAACCATTCGGGACTGACAAACTCATGGATCGATTTCTGGTCACACAGACTCATGAGTTCTTCAATTGTGATGGGTTGGCCATCTTCTTGCTGTGAAAAATGACTTCGCCAGCGTTCCGCAACCTTGTCAAAGGCATCAAGCGGAGTACCATCCAGGTCCCTCACCAAAGGAAGAGGTAACGCAAAAGACGGCTTTTTCTTGCTCTGCACTCCAAGCGCTTTCAGGGCAGATGCGAAATCCGCCTGCGTCATGCTCTTGGCCTGCTCTCCCAGCTGTTCCAATGACTTTGTTCTGTCACACCTCAAGGCTTTCTGCAAATCTTTTGTCAGCTGAGCTACTTGTCGGCGGAGCTGTAGAACCATTCGTACATGTGTCAGTGCCAGAAGGAAAAGTTCCTTAGAAGGCAATGGTGCAGCTAGTTTCCAGCTCCGCACCGCAAGTCTCTGTGTCATGAGCGAGGCCTCCTGTCGATGGTTGGCAAGAAGTCTTCTCATTTTCATGCGAACTCGCCTGATCTGCCATGTTTGGTCAGAGATGTAGGATTTGCGAGGCCTTGGCCCTGCTGGCGGAAAATGCTGATGTAACTTTTCTCCAATCCATTGTGCCAGTTCAGTTGCATGTTGATGAACATCAGCATTCCACGGTATCTTTGGGCAGGGCTGAAAAATATTAGCCAGCTGCTCTCGGGGGCATTGTTGTAATGCCTTTCGGTCGAAAGTGCTTCGTTGCTTCATTCTCTTTCCTCGTGGTAAGTGGACTGTAACTGTGCATCTCAAAGGTATGGTCAATCCCATTTGTTCCAGAGTCTAACTCGATAAACATCTCTACAAACAGAACTCATAGGGACAAACCAAAACAACACAGAACAGTTTTCAATCTGTGAAGCGGACTGCCCTAGTCTCTTCAACCAAGCTCATTTTCCTGGTCTCTTCGACCTCAAAGGCTGCGAACTGGAGCGGCTTTATTAGGCGCCAGCTGTGCGCCACCAGGCGCTGCTGGAACAGCACCCCCCCTTCGGGTGCCGGTGAAGGGCACGGAGCTTTTCCAGGAGTCGACGTACAACACCATGGAGTTTCATTGATTCGGTGTCCCCCCAAAACCAGCTCCCAGTCCCGATCCTAGTGACCAGGTGCGAGGAACCAACAGGTTTTAGTCTCAACAAAAACCACTGGTGACCTAGTGTGATAACTGGATCCACTGGGAGTGTTTTTGGGCTTGAAACCACACCAGTCGAGCGTGACCGACCGCACGCGCGGTCAAGGTCCACCGTCGCCTGCTCGCCCAGCAGCTTGGGCGGCGCCTCGACGGTGCAGATCGGTGACCGGCATGGCATTGGGAAAACCCGACCGGTCCTAGGTCGGTTTGGACCCGTAAAAATGATTCACCAAAGAACAGTACCAATACATCTATAACACTATATCTATATACAATCCCTTCAAATGAGGTAACTCCCCTTGTCCAACTGCTTTGACAACTAGACTAGATTCTTTGACCGGCTGGCTGTGTTCAATTTCTCCAATCCTTTTCTTCTGCAAGCAGTTGCCATCACGATGGAACTTGAAATCCCAGAACTTGAGCAAGATGCAAAACTCTTGGCTCAAATTCGAATTCATGCTGGATGGTTGGTTACTTGAGGTCATGCCAAGTGTCCGGTTAAGGGTCATTGCTTTGAATTGGCCCACAGTCTCACAGCCCTCAGGGAAAAAAAGGTAACTTTTCGCCTACATGTCCTTCACATTTGTTGAGTTGTTTGATCAAACGTACCAGGAGTCACGTCGGCGTGCCGAACCTGGAGGAAGTTGGAGACTCAACTGTCACATCCACTCACTGGATGGGACTCAACAACTAAACACCAGCCAACTCCATGTGAATCTTGGTACCGGCCCTTCTGGGTTCTTTGGGCTTCCAACCAGCACAAAACCAGGAGTTGTGGAGCGGATTCACCCAGGAAGAGCGTGATAAGATTCCGGCTGAAGTACCAAACCCTACAGATAAGTGTGAACATCATTTTACTGAAGTTGATGATATAAAAGAGTATAAAACACATGATAAAACACACTTCTCAATGAAGTAAAGGACGAGGCTTTACTGGGTCAGACTGGACTGTAGGGAAAAGTTCTTCCAACCTGAAAACTTCTGCCCCAGAAATGTGAATAAGATCTGAGTTCCCACCGCATCCCACCGTGGATTCGTTT
Source organism: Durusdinium trenchii (assembly GCA_963970005.1). Classification (NCBI taxonomy): domain Eukaryota; class Dinophyceae; order Suessiales; family Symbiodiniaceae; genus Durusdinium; species Durusdinium trenchii. The sequence goes on from CAXAMN010002336.1 coordinate 560,655, forward strand.
GAACACTCCTGATTTAGGTGGCTGAAAGGACGGGAATGCAAACCATCGAACGATCAACCATGTCTGACTTGCCTTTTCTGAAATAAACTGGTTAAACGTTTCACCGGTTCCTTTTCAGTGGAGAACTTCAATTCCCAACATATGGTTTTGCCGTGCTTTGCAGGGGATCCACCGACTTCCTGCCGACTTCATGTGTGAAAACGATCCATCCGAGACTCCGGAACGAAGGCGTAGCGAAGGTAGACTCGAACGATTCATAAGCTCCCGCCATTTGAATTCAACCACCTCTTGACATGGGGGGACGGTTATACTTGAACCAACCTCTTCTGATTCATGATTCGAAGGAACCTCCGGGGTCCCCCTCCCGCTCCCCGGTGATTCCCGGAACCCTTCGGCGTTCGCCCCCGCGAGCGGCCTTGAAGGTCGGCCGTTCCGGCGCCGGCTTCTTGGGCACCTCGCCATTGGCCCGGTCCTGGACGACGAACGGACGGACGGCCGACGGTCCGTTTCGGGTCCAGTTCGGCGGATCGAACTGAAAGCGCCTCTCGAGGGTCGCAGCTGAAGGGAAGCACGGTGTCGACTGGAAGGGAACCAAGACCTCGAGCGGGGTGGTACACCACCTGGCCGTGACCGTGGACGATAACATCTGGTCAACGGGCGTCCAACGAGCCTAGTCCCGTTTTTTTCGTTTGTACAGTCCATATGGTTGTGGATCAAAACCGGGGTGGTTGACCACCGAAATTGAACAGAATAGACTGCGAGGGAGGTCAACATACCACGGATTAGGGGTCCGGTTTTTGACCCCATTCCCATATCAAAGCAATTGTGGTGTCAAACGTGATCGCCGTTGATGGCTGTACCAGAACGGCGCTCCAAAAGTTAATTGAGAGAAACACCCCAAGCTTTTTTGTGGCATCCTAAAAGAAGTACAACACGCACACACCTTACTGTAGTCACTGTAGTCAAACAGTTGCCAGAGCCACTCAAACTATATAACTATAAAGAACATAATAAGAATCATAACAAACAAAGCAGCACTGTAGAATAATCAACAAACCTCCAAAACCTCATTGGATGCAACACAACTCATAGAACAACGATGTAACATGTCCACGAACCAGTCAGTGCGGTCATTGATGGAGAGCCTTGAAGTATGTTCTATATTGGCTTCATAAACCAAGTTGCAATGAACGCTGTGCCACCTCAATGTCAACAAAACATCATCCAACCACACATGCAACGTGGAACTGCTATGAACTGCTGACCAAGAGGTAGAAAACTAGCAAACACAAAGCAATTGCCGCAACTGCTTAAACAAAGATGGTCTTCATGTCAAGAGCTTGTTTGAGCGTCTTGGACTTGCCAAGGGTCAGGGCGCAAGCTGTGCAACGGGAAACAATAAACATAATCGTCAGGCCAGGCGTCGTCAAATGAAATAAAACATTGTCAGACCACAGGGTTAGTGCATGACTGAGAAGAATAACAACAACATGAACAGCAAATCCCTTGTCTAGGGGTGTCCATGAAGAGCCCCTTAGAGGTGAATCGGGCTGTTCATTAATCACCCCGACCGTGGGTCCTGGTATCAAACCCATCCTGGAAGCACATATTCCAGAACATGCTGCTCGCATACATCTCGTTTGGACACGGGATGAGAGGGGGGAGGAACTTGAAACAAGTAAACATGATGCGCCTCGCTGGTTATCACTGGTGGTGATATGTTATAGAAACATGCGCCTGTCAACAACTGAGGCTGAATCTGTCACAACAAAATACTTGATGGCAATGCAGCATTTCCTGACAGTGCTTTCAGAGTAAACGGAACAACCCCCAAGATGACTTTTAGATGGGATGCCATATAAACCACCAAACTTGGACATTGTGCCATTGGTCCTCTCAGTCTCAATCCAGCAGAAAACTTTGAGATGAGCCCTGGGAGGTTCTTCTATCCTTCAAATATTTCGGCCACTCAAGCCATGTGAGCGGTGGTCAAAACCCTTGTTCTTGGCCTTATGGTTCTTCTTTTGCGTACGTGTCAGCTTCCGCAATGCTTACACTACCAATGTTTAGCTTACACGACAGTCTTGCAGTTTCATCGGATCATGTGCTTTTGCATGTGTTTTTGTCATATAGAGTCGTGTTGAACGCTGCTCAAGTGGGTTTAGCTCATGGCAGGGATTTTGCGCCTTGCCCTCGCGCGCGCTTTCCTGATGATCGCGCCTCTTGGACCAGCTCCGGCTCCGGCGGCGATTTCCGGAGCGGGGGAGCTGCCTGTGACGGTGCACGATGTGGTTGGACCAATGACCGTTGCAAGCTGGAAGGAAGCAGCTCCCAGGAGCTGGGGACAAACATATCGCATATTTAAGGTTAGATTATTCACCCATATATGGAAAAAGCAAAAAGACACAACTTCAGCATTCTGAAGCAAAGCCAGGAAAGAGCTGGCTGGTGCCTTTGACAGCCTTTGACTCATTTGACCCGTGTCGGTGCAAATGGTGAAATCCAGACCGACACCGTGCAGTTTGAACCCGGAACCTGTGGACCCCTGAAACCCCAGCTGGTAGTCATGAATAGTCATGATCTAGTACGTGTTGGAGGGTAAGACATGAGTCAGAACTGGATTTGTTGAGGGCAATTAAGTTCTTGATAACAGTCCAGCCTTTGGAAGCTGACGTACAATCATATACTGTCTATGATATACAAACCAATCATGCATGTCTGCAGCAGCAACGTCTGGTTTTCTTGGACATGTGGTGAACAAAACAATGGCATAACATGTAAGCCGTAAGCCTGTCAACTAGCCATGAAGTGGGTGAGCTTCTACAGCTGTCCTAGAAAATCATTGCCCATTGCCTTTTCGCAACTGCAAAGACCCTGAAAAAGCAGAGGCAAAGAATCTCTACTGTAACTCTTCTGAAGACCCGTTCCATGTGGCAGGAATTTCAATACACCCCCCCCTTGAGTTTCCCTGAATTTTTACTGAACAAAAAAAGTGAAGCATTTTCGGACACCTGTCGGATTTGAGTGGAGTGGGGTGTCCCCTTTTTCTCCCCAAGAAGATGATCCGGTGATCCACGTAGAACTAGGGCCACTCGGCAGAACGATTGTAGTGTGAAATCAAAAAACCGACGAACCTGGTCAAAGAGGTGCGCACATGAAGCGACGCGAGAGAGCCTATTGATGTCTATTGGATCGGAAAGGCTCCGTGGAAGACATGCCGCCCAAATTGCCCCTGCCACCGTCTATTTCAAGCACTGGCCAAATATGGCAGGTCTCAAACGGGGCATATCTGGGGATATGGATACCCTAGAAGTCCAAAGACTATATGTTTCTTCAGTAAAGTGTCCAGGACATTCCCTTTCAGGGACCTTAAAGACCATTCCTTTTAAAGTCTTTGACATCCAGGCGATATATGGGTCATGGCACCCGGGGAACCCTGTCACTTTCCAAATGAACCAGACTAGACTACTTGGGAGGTCAACCTATCAGGCTGCGGGGGTCTGTGGGTGCCATGACCTATAGACCATATGGGTTTTTCCGATGCGGTCGTTTGGGCTTCTGGGTCTTCTTTTCAAAGCGCTGTAGAACCCCGGGTCTCAGGTATCCGGGTAACCCGGTGGGGGAAACTCGCAGTTTCATGGTCCACTCATTTGAGAGATGCGACACTTGTAGCTACCTGGACCCGACCTCGTTCGCACCTTAGAAACTGGGACATGACCCGAACCAACACCGGAACTTGCACCCATTGTCCATTTTCCGAACGGGTCGACTCCAGGCAGTTCCAAACACATGCCCCAAAGCAAGTCGTGCCCCTCAGAAAGAGTCTGTTCAAAAGTGAGCTCTTCATCCAACGACCCTTTATTGGTTTCAAGCCCCGACGGCCATGACTGGCCTCTGTTCGATCAGCCACGGGCGCCTCAGCATTGATCGATGACCCAACCGGCCAACAGGTCGGTACCCTCAGAAAACCACCACCACCACCACAACAACAACAACAAAGTACAAACAAAAACTGCAGCCCTGTCGTTGTTTTAAACAAAACCCACAAACAACCACCCAACAAGTACTTTTAGCGGTAGTGGTAGCAGTAGTTGTAGCAGTAGTTGTAGTAGTAGTTGTAGTAGTGGGGTGGTATCACAGCGCAGGTACAGACGGGTGATCAATCCGCGCTTCCCACTCCAAGGCATAGCTTCGTTGCACTGAGTTTGCCAAGGAGTGCTCAGTGAGTACGCTCCCCATTGCGAGATACATGTTCTTCACATTCGATGAGTAAATCTGCTGTTGAGCCGACAAGCCAAGCTGCATGCATGGTCGAGTCTGACGCTGGCAAGAATCCCATTGGCCACCCTGATCGTGCAGCTCCTTCTGACAACATAACCTTCAAAGAACGGAAGGCAATGTCCGTCAAAGACAACAAGTAAAAGATCTCGCAGCGACCGATCTGTGCAGTGCTCATATCTGCTATATATAGAGGACATCCTGGCCAGTTCAAGTGGACGCAAGAAGTTGGGGCTCCACTCACGCAAGTCGTAGCCACTTCCAATGATGTCTCACACATACGCGCCCCTGCGATAAGGTGTTAGGGGGAAACAAAGAAAGAACCCCTGGAAACGGAGGGTGACACACCCACACACACACTACAGTAGGCGGAATCTGCGAAAACACCATGTCACGCGCCATCTCCGGAATGGTTGACATCATCCCTGCGAGCAGGCAACCACCATTGACATCTAAACTTGCTGGTGATTAGCAAGGACAATCTGAGCAACCCAGCGGGTCATGACAAGCTAAACAGCATGCCCTTGTTGCTGTGATGCAAGTGTCCGTTTGCATCCCATGGGCTGCACGGTTGCGACTTGTAAAAGCCGAACTGAAGGCAACAAACACTTCAGACTTGTCATCATGCGCCATGACAACGGGTTCCCAACATCAGCACGATACTGTTTCTACATATACCAGCCAGTAGGGATATGTCTCTATACCAGTCAACCCAAACACGCATTGGTCCCAATCATGGCGCCTGTGGGGCGTGTTTCATGATCCTCATCTTAAAGAGTTAGAACTCTAATCACCGACTTTTGGTTGCTTTGGTTTGTCGTTTCGTTCTCGGTTGGTACCCCTTGGCCACTTCTCACTTCTCCAAGTGGGATCGAGCGGACCCCTAGGGGTGAGGAAGTCGGGTCCAAGGATTTGCCCCGACCACCTCAGGGGTCCTCCCTTTTTGAAGATCTCAAGAGGCAGGTTCACGGTCTAACATAGGTCTAACATATATGGTGGTTGATCAATATTCTTTCATCCTGGAATGGCCATTCTTCGCGGAAAAAAGATATCTTTCGCGGATCTTTCGCGGCCTCATCGCGAAGCATGGTCCTACAACCATGTCCAGCTAACATGAGCCGGAACATGTCATAGTATCACAAAATAGGGACAGACATCTTGCAGCATGACCACAGTAGAAGGTTGAACGTTTCCACAGCTACTCAGGGTCACTTGCAGCATCTGTGGCACAACTCAACCCAATCCTCGTGCCAGCTACCAACACAGGGTGATGCAGCTTGGGGAATGTTGGGGGGCCTCAAGCTGGGAACCTGGACTTTAGCGGCACATTCGCGAAACTTTCGCGGATCTTTCGCGAAATTTCACTGGCGCTTTCCCGGGGAAGCCGTATGCAAACATCTGCACAGCCAGTCAGAGCAGCTGCAGGTCGTTGCCTCACTGTCAGGGCTGCGCCTACTCAGGTTGCTTGTCTATGATAGTGGGGACAGGAATCGGAGAATCCTTTACGCACTGTCAGGGCTGGGCACGGAAATATTGAGGCTTCAATCTGTGACATGGGGACACTTCCGCCCACCGGCTCTGCCGGAAGATTGCCTTGTATTTCTATTCTTTGTCAGTAAGGAAAACGTATGAAAGCGATGACCGTCGATAAATCTTTCGCGGAAAAAAAAGATACTTGCGCGAACCTCATCGCGAATCTTTCGCGGATGGTTCTAACAACATCTGAAAGGCTGTTTTATATAAAACTCCTTACACGGGGTTTTCGATCAACTCCCATATATGTCTTATGTGAACCTGCTTTGTTATTACATTGTTAGACCTATGTGAACCTGCTCAAGAGTTGCAAGTCTTTGATGAAGCTGTCCACGAATCATCTGATTATTTGTATAGGACAAGCTAGAAAAACGTGTTGTGCAAAGGGTTCTCAGATGTTCTCAGTGCTCCGGGTCCGTCCCGTCCCAAACCCCTCCACACATCAGATGGACCTGGGTTTCGGCTCAAACAGAGAGTTGTTTCTCCTTGAGACATCCCTTGGTTGTAACAGTGGATGATGATGGTTAGTGAAGGCCCTTCTCAAGTTCAAGCATAGTGGTAATCTGTTATCAACTGTTACAGCTCATGGAACACACACTAGACATGCCTATATTCCTAGGGATCCACATACCTTCTCAGAAGGTACTCCGAGGCTACATAAATAGTCTCCAATCACCTCAGAAGGGATGTGGATCCATAGGGTATGGCATAAATAAACTTATGAGAAATGCCTTGAGACACCCCCATACGGCCCGCCTTATATTGGCCCTCCCCTCCTCTGAGAAAAGGACTGCTTTCATTGACTTGGCCTTGGTTGCCGCGCTCACTTCAGTTCTGAAGTTTGGAAGGTGTTGATGTTGGAGGTGCCCAAAGACGCAAGTGACAAATGTCCAGAAAGAACCAACTCTACAAACTCCCAGGACTCACGAATTGCACACGTTTCTGGAGATATGATGACATAGCAGGTTAATTATGCATAACCTGTCGAAGGACATGTCTTTCGCAGCTACCAAAAAAACACACACTGTGCATCACTGAACATAAGACCTGCAGCATTCTGCAGCATAAGATCGCTGAAAGTGATCCAATAAAGGAGCTATGGGTCATCACACCCCGGCATCTGGTCTTCCCCACCAGCCAATGAACCGCCTGGAACCCCATGGAACGCGGTTCAACATGGGCACAGGGAAGTTCAGGACAAGAGGCCTCTGTCAGGACTCGAACAGCTCAAATCCCCAAGCCGACTTAGTTTTGGGCGGGCCCCCAGAGTTTCGGTTCGGAAAACAGAATCACATGGCGTCAACTCATGAACACACAAAAACATAAGTGTCAGGGGTCAGCCATCCTCATTCCCCACTATCCCATGACCAGTGGATGATGATAATGATGTTTAAGGTCTTTCTCAAAAATAGTGATAGTCTTTTGCCAACTGTTGCTGGTTTACTGGGCTACAAATCCAAAGACAAGGGAAAAACCTGGTCCTTTACCTCCTTAAGTAGTGTTCTTGTGTGACCAGGTCCAGTAAAATGAGGTCATTGACCTGTAGGGGTGGTGATGGGCTACGGCCTACGGTATTCATTCCCTTGTCTTCTCGACTCCGAGGCGCTGCTTCTAAAAGCTCTCGGGTCTCTCGCACGTTGGCCTCGGCCTCCTTTCGTTGCTCCTCGACCTTGGCACCCCCAAACATGCTGCTCGACCTTGGGAAACACCAGGATCCGGCGGTGGGAAACACCACGTTCTGGGAGGCCGGACGTGGTTTTTGTGGTTTGCATAGCCAGTAGATGCCAGTAGCCAGGACTAGTCTTACTAGTCTTTGTCTCAAAAAGCCCTTTTGACCTCACGCCGCAATTGGATCCGAGTCTTTGATCCATGACCCCCCTTTGTCACCGGCCCAAGCCCGAACGTCTCAACCCTTTGACCACCCTCGAAAACCGGACGAACCGAACAGTCGACCAGACTCCGCGCCCAAAAAATAATCGCGAGCCCGGAGGCCGTGTCTCGCCTAATCTCGCCCTCTACCTTCCCCAGTTGCGCCGTCTACTCTCCCGCTTCCGGTCGCGCCCAACCAGCTTGGTCTGAGCGCCCCAAACCAGCTTGGTCTGTTCCTGCCACGTCTGTCGCTCCCTTTCCAAACGTTCTGACTCTGCTCGAGCCAGGTTCAGCTGCGCCAGCAAGGTCTCCTGCAGCTTCCCCCGACTCCGCAGGGGTCCAAAACTGGTCGATCTGAAGTCCGATCTGAAGATGAAGAAGAAACAAACACGTCCATGGGACTTGGAAGAGATGCATCACAGATCTATTTTCCCACGAACATGACCCTATTGATCCCCCCTATAGTGTAAGTAGAAGTATTCCATCTTGACATGGGTGGTTTGGGTCTGTACATAGTTGGACAGTTCCAGGGGTGAACAACTTGCTTGAAATCAAACCACACTGGGCTCATGGACTCTCACTCCGTTTAAGGCAAGCGTTGCGCTCCAGCACGACCATTGCATATCAAACAAGCATGCCGTGGCAGAACCAGCAGTCACGGGGTGCCCAGCTACTCTACTCACTCAGGGACTAAAAACCACCCTGGCCTCAATGTGACTCTTGGAACTGCAAACTTTTGCTCAAAGCAAAGGTTTACAAAGGCGAGGCATGCTGCCTTCTAGCGGAGGGCATCTGCTCACAGATTTCCATGCCAGCCCATGGTTTGCGAGAAGCAAATCTATGCAAATCTTTCTGCAACACTGGTCTCGAGGCTACTAACACAACATAACACCAACTACACCCCCGCAAAAAATACAACACGGTTGACCACAGCACGCATTGACCGGTCACCAAGTTGCACGCCTAAGCACACACACAAAACTCGAGGCGCCGAACCAGTCGGGGGCCACCCAAAACTGGGACGACCTACACGAAATCGAAGGGTGGCAGGGCTCCCTCCCCACCGCCCTGCTCTTCAGCAGAATGCCTAGTCTGGTGTTGGAGCCAAAGAATCCAAGGGGTTGGATCTTCCAGCCAATTGAGCAGTTCTCTCTGGGTTTCGCGATGTCTTTCCACGTATACGATTTTCTCCACCAGAACATCGTAGCGCGGTTCTGCTCGCTCACCCGGACGCCAAACTGCCAGACTACGGATGTGTTGGCATCAAACAAAGCAGTACAACTGCCTTGTGCTTTGCCCATCCTTGTCCCTCTTTGTTCCCCGAAACGGCACAAATGTTTTCCGTCCCGATACGTCTGTTTTTCCGGTCAATTGTGACTTCCGTCCTCATGGTAGGAGATTTGCTTCATGAAGTGTTCGAAGGCATCTTGGATCGCTCTTTTGCTCGCTTGCCTCGGCCGGTGGCCACGACCGTCGACCGTGCGCCGGGCTTCGCCTCCCAAAGGTGAACGTGAGATGCCAGTCGGTGAGACGCGTTCGATGTGTGGAACAATCACGTGTCTCGAAGGTGAGTGAGACACCGCAAGGTCTAAAGGAGTAGTTGGGAGTCTGTGAAGTGAAGCAAAGCGATGGAGAGCGGTGTTCCTCATATCAATGTGCCGTCCGGGATTTGGCACTGCCATCCAAAAATGGTTGACGTACGTGTTGTAGTGCAAAATCCTTAGTATAGTTATTGTTGTTTGGTACAAGCTATTCATGAATTAATGGTGGTTAGAATCCTAAGGTGAATATGTCTTGCACATCAAGAGTAAGGGGAGTCTGCCAGAATGCTGCATGCTGCAAGCAGAACAAGCATCAAAGTCGTTCTGTTCCTGGAACGTGTTCAAGAACCCCAGCACTGTGTTTCCAAGTCTTGGGCCGAGCCAGAAGCCTGGTGTTTCGGATGCAGCCCCGGGACATACCAAACCCGTGCAACTCCACCACCAGACCGGGGGCAGTGGGGGGGTGCAATCCCGACCTTCCATCACTCCCAGACCCATGTATATAACGTGTTTAGTTACATACCCGGACCATCCTGTCTGAGTGTCCTGGCTGGACATCTCTGAGTAGTGAAGGGTAGTCCAGCCAGGACACCCAGACAGGATGGACCTGGTACATTTACTTCAAGTTATGACCCTAAAATGGTTTTGTGTTTACTATATATTTGTAATATTTTGTAATTCTCTATAATTCTCTACAGTACATACATGGATTGTCTGGGACTCGTCAGCAGGGCAGCAACAGAAGGAATTATAGACCCACTTCTTCGGAGAGAATTCTCCGTGATCGTTCGAACGGAAGGTTCGGGACCGTAACGGTCCAACTGAGAGGCCAATTCTCCGTGCGTCAGTGGACGACGGAGACCTTCTCGGGTGGATCCCGCAGAAGGAGCTGGCAGACCAGTTGACCCATTGGCGAGAGGTGTCCCTTCTGGAGTTGGGGTAGGTTTTGGAGTGAGGTGCAGCGTTCTTGTCTGCCACCTGTTCCACTTCTGGGACCTGGTAGAACAATGGAATCTCCACTGAACCATCCATAGCTGGAGGTGTGGGTCGTAGCTGTCGTAGCTCACTTGTGGGTGAAACCACTGGAACTCAACCTGTCCATGCTGAACACCAATTGGACACCCTTTTCGGCTATCACGTCGGGTCGACATGGCCCAGTCTCTTTGGTCTTTGTCTTCTCCAAATGGCAAGTCACACTCACCATATTTGTCACACTCAGCGTCGATAAGGCACCCAGACTCCCCAGTCATCACGCAGCCAAGTGGCACTTGCTCCATGGCGATGAGTCCCTTCGCGTCCCTTCAGGTTGCGTCGTGGGGTTTCCCCAAAGAAGCACGGAGACCGGATGAGACCGGATAATTCCGAAGCTGACAGTTGTTCAGGCACCTTCTTGTAGCAATTCAATTCATGGTGGATCCGGGAAGTCATGATATGGTGGATCCGACTCCACTGGCTTGGGACTGCGGCAAGCACACTCGTTCTAAACAAAGCCACTGCTATAGACTGTAGACATGAAGCAAAGCTGAAGATCCAAACGAGGCCGAGCATCTCCGAGCATACTACTAACAGCCATCATCAGCCATCCATATATAGCATATAAATATATATATATAATGCATGTATATATCATATCATATGATATGATATGATATATATATATATAATATAATATGATTATATGGTACATCTCTGGCACCAGCCGGCTGAGCCGGCTCCGGACGAACCCACCCGCTCGGAATCCCAACCCCCCCTTCGGCTCCACCGCGGTGTGCGGCTCATATCCCCAGACACGACCTGTTTGGGACTGCCATAGGACTGCCGATCAGGCCAGGGGTGGTGGTTTGAGGGGTCAATTGATCGGCATCTATGGCAGTCCCAAACAGGTCGTGTCTGTGTATTGTTGGGAAGACGAAAGATTGGAAGATCAGACTGCTGCACAACACCGCAACACCCAATCCCTGCCAGTGTTTTGAAAAGGCAATGTGGTTCCCACATCGTCGCATCACTCGTTTCCATCGGAACGGGCGTGTCAAGAGCGCATCGTATGGGTTTGCGGTTTTCTGTGCCCCGTAGCCGCCGTAGCTTGTGCAGTTCAATCTGTGTGCGGTAGATGTTCTCCATCCACTTTCTAGTAGCAGCGTGTGTGTGTGTGTGTGTGTCTGTGCGTGATGTTTCTCCCCTGAAGGTGATCTTCAGGGTTCTTCAGCTCAGCCACTGCTGGATCCTCCCACCACTGCTGGATCGGATTCGGAGCCGTCCATGTTCCCCCCATAGATCCAGAGACCGGCAGTTCCCATGAGAGACCGCTAGCGCTAGCGTATCCACCTGTTTGATCCGAGAGACGAGTTCCGGGTCGATCCGAGAGACCGTGAAAGACTCAAACATCGGAACATCCTCAGTGTGTTGTTTGGTCGATCTGTGGCGCAGTCAAACACATCGGAGCCACAGCCTTATATATTTTTGTCTGCGAATGTGTCTGCAGTTTGCATAATTTTGTCTGACATATTCCAAGGGCCTTTATACGACGAACTATAGAGCATTTATTGGTGAGCCACAGGCGTTTTTCCCGAACTAGAGAAACATCCGCAGACTCAAATTTAAGGCTGTGACTCCAAAAGATGTTTTTCACACCGCAGATCGAGAACAACAAACAAAACACTCTCTGAGGAAGTTCCAGGGATGTTTGAGTCTTTGAGCGCACTCACCCAACGATCGGATCTCCACCGGTGCCGCTGGAGGCGACCGGCGGCCGGGTCGCTCCCCTTGTTCGACCGCGAGGGTCGCAGCTCGTCCATGCGGTCCTTTGGAGGGGACGAGCAGCGGAACGACCACGAAGCTCGGACAGCTGATCGTACCATTGGGAAATGGCCCGCTGTTGTGTATGGGAAGGAACGATACTTCGATGAGACCCTGAGGGTCAAAAAGCAACATGTTGCACCTTATCCTGGACTCTGATTCTATCATTAGACCTTTATCTAGCACTATATATAGTAAGGATGGACTAGGACTCTGGACGGTTTACAGTTGGCTGAAGCTTTCTTGTTCCAAAACAGAATCACCACGGACTTCAAAACGGCCAGTAGGGTGAGTTGTTGTCCATGGGTGTCCATCTTCCACTGAAACACTACCACCTTAGCTCTATTGGGACAGTCACACCATTGGAACCTACAAAGCACATCTAGCTTCACAAAGGGCAAATCTGGCCCAACATCGTGTTCAGCTAAGTTCAGCTTCGCAGCCGTGTGTTTCAGGACGTGGGCCACGTGGGTCCAACGCCACCTTCCCGAGAAAAAAGAGACCACGTTCCGAAAACATGGCTCCCTCTGCCATCGCTGCCGGTTACCGGCTTGCCGGTGGCGTGCGACCGGTAGACACAGCCGCGCTCAGAACTCATCAGGGCCCTCGGTGTCCGCCAAGTACTGGCGGATGGTTCGGAGGACCTCGGTGGACGAGCGCCTCACCGATTCGGTGGTGGGAATTGGTTCAGGGCCGAGACCATCAAGCAAAGCTTCTAGATTCTGACACCTGAGTGAAGCACTTCGGAAGAATTTACATGTTCTCTTGTTAACCCCACAAAAAAAACTGGAAACGCCCTGCGCCGAACCCTTCGGCCCACATCCACGTCGACCCACAAACCCACAGGTTTCGGAGTCCCAGTGTCGGCCCATCTCAAGGGGGGGATTGAGGCTTTTGCCACCATGTCGCGGAAGGAGTCCCAGTGGTTCCAGCTTGAGCAAACCACCCAACGAAGTCCTGGTTGGTTACAGGTCGTCTATTCTGTTCAGTATCGGTGTTCAACCAAGGTCCCCCGGTTTTGGCCCACAGCCACACACAGAATGAGTACAGTGGCCTGAAATCCTCTGGGCAGAGTTCTTCCCACATCCCATCGGTTTTGAGTGGGAAGCACTCTGTGACTGGTGCATGCTCACACAGCCTCACACACACACACAAACATCTAGCACAAATGTTGCAGAACAACAAGTGGTGAAACTTGAGTTAAGGTAGAAAGCCTGCTGTGATATGATTGAGTACTTCACAAGGGATCCAGAACAACTTAGAGTCCACAACCCTCTACCGAAGACAGTTCGAACGAGTTTCCCTTCTGAAGGGGAAAACTCTGTCATTCCTTCTCGGCTGAGCTTGGCACACCACTTCTCTGATTCAATTCTGCCAAGTACATGGCGCTAGGGCCTGATCCCGGTCGCCCAGCCACGGATCAAAGGTTTTGATCCAAATGTCATTTACTCAGGTTCTAGGTATATATGAACAATCTTTCTTGATCCGACAACTTGATCTCGTCAGGTCATTGTGCGAACCATGGTGACGGAGAACAGAGTTCATACTTGGTGTATCTTGGTGTACTTGGTCTTAACACTCCGTTTTTGCACAACGACCTAACACGCCCAAACGAGAGTTTGAGATCACATCCGCCACCCAACCTCCCATCAACCATCACCTCCATGTGGCTCACCCCAACAGACTAGCGGACCGGTGCACAATGCACGGACCACGGACCAGGTCAACCCACGGTCAAACAGACCAGGTCTCCACGGCATGGTTCGAACTGCAGGTTACTGCGATATACCAAAGCATCAGTGCTGTCAGACTTCTGAGGTATGGATCGAAGATGATCGAAGCCAAAGTGCGGAGGGATTCCAACTTTACAAGACCCAACAATTCGAGTCTAAAATACGCCATGGCAGCACCAAGTCATCTTAAATTGCTACATGTCTGACCATTTTAGCGGAGATGATCCAAAGCAAACGAATCAAAACCACCAAGTCCAAGTCTGAGGGATGCAGCCGTGCACATGCAGTTGGCGCTCCCTGGTGGTCCGATGGGTTCCTCGATACCTGCCAGGCAGTCCGGTCAGCACCGGCAGTCGAAGCCGGTAGTCTCGCAAAGCTGGGTTTCCCGGGTCATGACCCAAACCCATTTGGGTGTTGGTTTTTATCCAAAACATCACGTGGAACCCTGGTCCAGTTCACCCCGGAAAGTCGTCTTCCTTTCAGGAGTATACGGAGTACATACCACGTTCACGTTTTTCAATAGTGTTTTTCATGTGCATGTCGTCCGTGTTTTCGTCGGAGTGTGGGACATCACTACGGATGAACCCCCGGATCTCATCCCGTCCCTTCCCGGCCCAACAAGTCACCGTAGCTCTCACCTCACAGTCCGAGGGGCAGGTGGTGCCGTGGCTCGGATCCAAGTCCGCGTTGGCGTGCAAGAGAGTTTGCACGGCCTAACAGAATAGATCAGTATATTGATCTATCTTGATTTATCATGATTCTCCCCAACTTCAGTTTTTGTACTTGTTGATGCCTGACTTAGGGACACCAAGCTTTGACTCGGAGGAGAGGGCTCTGCAGAATTGGATTGCTCCACCACCCAGCATTGGCACTAGGTGGCAACCCAAGGTTCCAAAAGATGATCTAATTATATATAGTATTTAGTTATTTAATTTTACTGGAACATGTCATGAGATTTCATGAGCACAGGCCGTGAACCGTTAGTCAACTTAGTTCTCCTGTTTCGATGCTGAATTCCTCCTTCCCTTTGGCGCCAAGGGAGACCACACACCACAAGACACCCCAAACCAAACACCATAAAACCAGTCCCTCCGGACAGAACCGGTCACACCGGTCCCCTTGGAGTGACTAGGTCGGTTCCTAGGATAGCTTCTTCCCAGGCTGGGACAGCCTAGGGACAGCCAAGTCATATGAAGGGTGCTTCTTCTTGATAATCCACATTTGTCTAGGCCATCCTGCATGTTATTATTCATTAGGTCTGCTGCATGCTTTGATGCGATAAGTCTTTTTCAGCCGGGTAAGTCTTGATGGGAATGCGAGGAATCGGCCTTTCTTCCGGTTTAGATACGGAGAGGTCAAGAATCTCTTTCACATGTGAACCATGCCTCTAGGTCAAAAGGATCACTGAAGCATCCAGTCCCGCATGCTTCAAATCAGAATTGCTCGTTGCTGCCCAGCATTGCTCGTTGTTTGCCAATGGTTTTTCACAACGCAACTTGTAGGGCGCAAGGGTTGCAAAGAGCACATAGTACAAAGTGGCCGTAAACATCTGGAACCACTGGCATCAGTCCAAGGAAAACTGAAAGGCTAATGCCGGAAACAAGGATCGGGCCAATCATTCAAAGGTATAAGGGTCTCAGGTCATAAACCGATAAACTAGTGCGAGCACTGCGGGAATAAAGGAGCATCCACAAGCTTGATTGATGTAAGCTAACCCGTCGTGCTATTGGATGTCAGTCAGCCAGGGGCACCAGGCATCAGAATGGCCATGTTCAGCTGCCAAGAGCAAAGCCTGGTCTGGCGGCATTCGGCTCATCGATGGAAAGGTGAGTAGTCCCGATGACTCTCGAAGGAAAAACTCCTTCACTGGGATTCCAGAGATTCAGAAAGCAACTTCTTTCCCTCACCAGAACATGTGGATAGCCAACATCCCAAAATCCAACTGGCCGGGCCCAAAATCCAACTGCTAGAGCCACCCACTCACTTCTTGAAGCCCACTTCAAGTCTTGATCTAACCCATTTCAGGGCTGGGCAGCATCTCCGAATCTGCCAATGTTTTTGGGGTTGATCATGGTTGACCTATGTACAGACGATCTGTGGCAACAGGGAGATTACTGGGTCGGCTTACCAGCTTGTTTGGGCAAATTGCGGATCACAACATGTATAATTAACTGTATAACTACCATGCATGAACTTTAGATTCTATTTTTTTTTTGGGATCATTGGGGGAATCAGACCAATCGACCAGCGTCCCCGGAAAAATATGCTGCGGCCAAGGGAGAAGGGATACTTTCTGCGGGGTCGTCTCCAAAGCTGGTGTTTGTGTCCTACGAGTATGATGTTTCCAACGGTGTGAGAACCAGCTTCCATAGTATGGAACAAGCCAACGTGACCAGGCCTCACCGCAAGTTATTGTATCCAACATTTACCTACTATAACACACTGTAACTACCGGGCCCCCAAACCGTGCAAAACCTACCCCCGAAATCTTCTCCAAAATCACCAAATCATCTCTATCCAAACACTCCTTCACGTTCGAACTGCATCAGCGGGGAAAAACATCGGCCAGGCCACCTGACCAGCTGCAGCCAGTCCGAATCCGGAGCTGGCAGCTCACCCGACCGGCCCTCGGTCTCCGCGCCGTGCGGCCCTTGAGGTTCTTGGTTTCGACGTCGGCCTCGCGCTCTAAACAGGTCGCCAAGATGTCCACATAGCCTCGACGTGGGCACTTCCACCACGGCCGGTGAGTTCTGAGGACGACGGCGAGGTACCAACGGGTATCAAACGGTGTGGACGGAATGGGAACCAACATGGATCTGAGATCTGAGAAAACTCAACATGAAGAGAACCCATGGTTTGTTTTTGTTTGTTTGCTTGAACTAGGCTCAAAAGGTCAAGGTGTCCGTGTATGGCCTGACCCAGGAAGGATTTGAACCTCAAATTCCCTTTGGGCCCGGTGGGCGCAACAGCTTAGTCTTGCAAAATCGATACCGTATCCAAACCTGGCAACTGGGGCCCACCATCTTTCATCCAAAAAGGGATGCGCGAGCCGGCTGGGTCGCACATGGGTCGCACGAGTGGGCCCAGGCCGCATGGCGGTGACACACAGGACGTGGAGTCGAATCATCTGCGGAAGAGGCGAACGGTGAAACACTTCCCTATAGAAACAATCAAGCAAAACCATCTCAAACCGGGGTGGTAGGGCCTTGCTTATGCACAGATACAGATCTATGGTTCCCGCCACGCTCCATCCTATGCCAATCCAAACACTCGCCACGCTATACCACCACGCCTGTGATGGCCGCAATCGTGAGAGCCTGGCGCGCCGTTTATTCGTTTCGGACGACAAAGACATCAGAAACGGAAGTGGATGGCGTTGCTGGAACTGCCCCTGGATGGCGACGTTCCTCTACAAACAGGGGGTGCCATCCACTTCCATGGAACATGAGTCGGAGTGTGAATGATTTAACATAGAGAGGGAGGTATGTGTGTGTATTATATATATATAGGTCCGGCAGGTCCCACAAGGGTCCAGGTGATTTAGTAGATACGGCTAAGGTATGCATCTGGAATATGAATTTTCAGAAAGAAACACCCAAACACCTCGTTGATCCCTGGAGGACTTTCTGGTCACATGTCTGGTAGATGTCATTCATGATGCACCACCACACACACAAAGTGTAACAAAGAGGTTCGGGAATGCGACTTCAACCTGCAGTTCAATTAATGTTTGTTTGAAGAGGTCTTTCGCCAAACAAAACCGGCAAAAGCCATTAAATGCGCCTCTTACGCCAAAACATGTGTCGTACCTGAGTGGAGCTGTGTGGCCACACGGCCTAAGCGGCCTAAGCAATGGAAGCCTTTTGCAAGTGGGCACGTCGATTTGACCCTCCGAAGCTAGGCCTGCTTGCGATGGCTTGATTCATCCTGATCGAACCCCCCAGACAGACTAGCGCGAGGAAACTAAGTAGGACATGAGGCAATGACCCCGCACTACAGACTCCTCAGGATCCATATCTAGCCACCCTCCACTGCCATCGCAGTCCCAGTGCCCACCCAGTGTCCGGCACCGGTCCCACCGTGTCACCGAGCTTGTCTCGGACGTTGATCAACTCGGCGTCCCCTTTGGGGTCGCTTAAGGCCTGGCCACGCCGAGCGCGCCGGCCGCGCGCCGGCGGATGGTGGCCATGTTCGCGCCCTGTTGCCTCATTATTAGGACACTTGTGCTTTATGAATCCATCTAAATTAACCTACATATGAAAATTGATATACAGGAATTACATGAAATGTGGATCATGGATGAACATGCAGTTTCTGTACATATTGTGTAGTTCATTGCAGCAAAGTTTTCTCACATATTCTATTCAATATATACTCCTGGCTCAAATCCCAAGTGTGAGATTTCTATTGGAGTAGATCAGTATACATATACTTGATCACAATAGACACTAGCTACTAGTACGTTAGCCATATGGTCAGTGGAGCTCATATAAATCAGGAACAAACAGGAACAAATATCTCGACCACATACCTAACCCTGTGCATCCCAGTTACCACTATATAAGGAACCACTGGTTACCAGCTATAGTAGAGTACCAAGGGATGCCCTGTGTAAGAGTACGTCTTTGTCTGCTTGCTTCGCAGAGTGGAGGTGGAGGCGGCCTCGCGGAAGAGCTCCGAGTCGCCGTTGAGCGCAATGAAATGGAGCACCGTACCTTCCCGAAAAAGGGAAGACGAACAGAGACAGCCTGAGACTTTCGACCTCCTTAGGTAGTTGGTTCTCATCATTTTTCCTGGTCAACCCCGGGTTTCTCGGTTTGGATTGACGGGCATTTGCAATCATGAGAGGGACTCTATATGTGTAATAATATGTAATATATATATATATCTCTTAGGTTGGAGGCTATACCAGCGCCTTCAATCAAGGGTCACCTGGCTGGAAGCCCTAGCCCACTACAATCAGGGACCTCCAGACAGGACACCAGGTATATTTATATATTAGTTATATATATATTTATAGTTTTACTCCCAGGAATGATGGTCACGTGGATCGCATGGCCCATGGTAGGTGGTGTACTCTCCTGTTTCGTGGTGTTTTGTTTCTGGCGCCGCATGGAGCCGCTTCATGATCAGTCGCAATGAAACAAGGGAACCAAGGAACCAAGTATGAAATCTCTTCAAACGAACCACTTAGTGCAATGGCACCGACCACGACACACCGTCAGTTTCCACATGCAATTCGTTTGCGGAAAAAACCTGGTTTCATCGAGCGGGGAGCGGGGAGCACGACCATGCTCTGCACTGAGGCCATTGATGCCACCGATCCTGAAGGCTTAGCATTCCGGACAAATCCCGAGCCGGATATGGAAAACAAAAGGTTAATCGAACGTTCCATCTGATGTTTAGTGGGGAAATGCGGAAGCCCAAAAAGGTTCGAGGTGATCCACTGGGTCGGAACCTCCTTTCATGCTGATGTGTGCATGTTGCAATTCAAAGGGCGGCAAAAGAAGCTGAGCTGTTCAGAGTCCGGCCCCATGGGCCCTTCCGGCCCCATGATGAAAAGAAACAGAGATCCATTCTGAACCGTCCAATCCTGAAGTTCAAAGCAATGGATATCAATGGATTTTGAAGGTTACTTTGGAACCGCACGTGAGTGGAGAATGGGCTGTGGTGCCTCTCCAATCCGCCGACCCCCGGTTGAAGGGGGCGACGTGCACAAGGGAATACGTGGTGCATGTAGGTTGCGGAACTAGATGGTGCACGAGGTGAACGTACTCCGGCAGGTGGGCATACCAAAACGAACAGTCTATACAGTTTTGTTATTGTTTTGGTATGGCGGCTGGCAAGACGAGAGAACATATCAATCACGCAAAAGAAGGGTGTTTGTTTTTTCTAAATATCGGTTTCGAGAGTGACATTTGGGTCCACCATGGTCTAGTTGTTGGTGCAATACTGTCCAGCCAGCTGAGCAAACAAACTGAACACCAGCAGAACTCGACGGCAAGCGCGCAGAACAAGCGCGCCGAACCGTTTCGGGGGTGGCTTCGGTCCAGGACTCCGTGTTCTCCCTTTGCTCGATGGTACCGGTGGGGTGGCCTTTTCTCCGTTTGGAAGGGTTGAAGAAGAACGGTTCGAGCCCAAGAATAGGGAGAAGGCAGAAACCGTCGTGGTCTCCGTGAAGTTGGCCCGTTCGGATGCCACATGCTTTTCCAAGGTGCCAAAGGGAAGGGACGATATAATATATCATACAATGATGATATTATTAGTATTCAAATCTATTCCATATAATAGGGATTCCTCCTGGATGCTCTCAAATGCTAGCTCCCAATTGGCATGGCTTTGATCCCTCGTCAAGCTGTCAAGCTTGTGCCAATATGCTCAGCTCATGGTTCTCATGGTTCAAGCTCTCACGGTTCACACAGAATCCCATCAACCATCATCCATCATCAGGTCATCACCTTTATTGGGGGGATGTTGTCTCAAATACCTCCAACCTTGTTGACCTTGAAAGTGGGGTGACTAATCCTACGTCAAAGCTGAACAGCTGGCAACAAGGGAGAACGCGTGTTTTCTTTAAGAGTTGGCATGTTCCTGGCGTGCTGAATTAAAGGGAGATAATAGATGTGACTCAAGAAAGAACTCATGTAGAATCTAAGCATGGCCGCAGAAGTTGGCAGTCGGAAGAAAGAACCATAATATACTAAGACTAGTGCCGGAAAACAGAGAAAAACACAACTTAACTCATGAATTTGAATATTCATTGTAGGTTCTAGCCGCAGTGATTTGGTGGTTTCGGAACTATATAGATTCTGGAATCCCGGAGCTCGTACGACGAATCAACATGCAACTTGGTCAAAGCTGTGTGTTTGCGCTGGCGACGGAAAAACGATGCTGGATTGACTCTCGGAGGTGCTTAAGGAACCGGGAAAACCAACAACATCAAACAACAGAAGGGACGGATCTCATCCCATGATCAAAGATCACCCCATTTCGCAAAACCAGGGAATCGAGATGTTCCCAGTGTTTGGGGAAATGGATGGTGAGGGGAGAGTCCACCCAGCAACAAGGGCGGGGGCCGACCCAAATCATAGATTTTCGTGGCTCCCCAAAAATTCATGTCATAGCTGCAACATGTTGGTCTGGTTCTTGAAAGCAACTGCACAGTTTACGGTGTTGATCCTGCCAAAAAGAACTTACGTACTGCACAAATCTTCAGATCTCATGATCTGAAGAGATCCTCAACCTGAAAATCCCACGGCCTTACCAGAACCTCTAATGGAATCCTAGTGTAGCCTGAACCGAAACCAGACGGGGTTTCGTGCTACATCAACAAAAGCACAGGGCAACATGCGGCAAGAAACGGAGCGAGGTATACACATGCTCGGCGATGGAGGTACATCAGCATAAGTTGGAAAATGCGGCCAAAGCTGCGACATCATGGTATGGAAAGGTCTACTCTTGCCCACTGAGCAAGTCCCACTTCAAAGGAAATTTTCTGGATTTCTACCTATAGCCGCTATAGCATCCTATAGTCACATCACTGCATCCACAAGTTCAACTTACCCAACTGCACCCGCCAGTGACTTTTCTTTCGCATATCGAGGGTCACCCATATTTGTCCAAAGTCATAGAGTCATTGCTAGCCATTGTTTACTCTTGCTAAGAAGAGAACGTTTGTACCAGAATTGATTTGGTTACTTTTGGTTATGGCATGTTATGGCCTGTACAACTGACAAGAACTCTTCTCAAAGGCCTTAGGATTCTTTGCTTTGGTCTTCAACCTGTCAAAGCTATGCCGGCTTGGCGTGCTGGCTTAGCGCGCTCATGTTGACTGCCTTCTGTCACTAAAGGAAACCAGGGGGTGGGGCACCTGCAGTATCCCTCTCCAACCCCAGAGAAAAAAAACAAACACACATCAATCATCTACATCCATCTACTAGTGTATTGAGTGTACCAGCACCGCCCAAAGGTAGTCATTGGTTAGGGGGGTCTACCACCCGACCTGGGAGGGCTCTATTCCCAGACGCTCCATGGGACTGCCGTAGATGCCGATCAGTTGGGGTCGTTTGAGGGGTCAATTGATTGGCCTATATGGCAGTCCCGTGGAGTGTCTGGGATTTCTATGTCCGGATGGTTTTTCGTCCTCGTCCGGCCTGGAGGCCTCGCAGCTTTCGGTGCCCCCACTTCTTTGCCTGCATGAGCTTGCTGACGCGATTCACCCGGCGCCTCAGGGGCAAAATCCCGAAAGCGACACGTCACGTGGGTTGCCCGGCGGTATGAGTTCGCCCAAAAAGATCGCGGCTGACGGAACATTATGACCGGCCAAGAGATTTGAGGTGTCAGGGCTCTCAGTTTGTTTGTTTCTTTCCGAATGGCAACATGCAGTTGCAAAATAACGTCCAGAACTGTGCCCCACGTTGAGTTGGTCGCGCTTCTGGATGATGAAAGTGAACCCAGGAATCATAGCAGTATCACACTCAGAGAATGTCAAAGCGATATGCGTTTGTGCCCCCACACCGCCTTTGGAGAGGCTGCGGGAACCGATGCTACTTGATCAACCAATGAGGCGGTTGTGGGATTTCCATGGATTTCCGGTGTTATTTCTTCATCTTCCAAGGACCCTAGGTCTTACATGCATCTGATGCATCTGAGGGAGGGCACAGTTTGTCGTGATCTGTGGACAGACTCCACCTCAACCATCCAAGAATCTGAGGGATGGACCTAGGTCAGGATACACGGCTATGGCACTTGCAAAAATCTGCTTCTTGGCTACTGAAGGCTTGCAAAAGGGGCCGTAGCAGCTGAAATAGTAAGCACGGATCCAAAATGAATTGTGAGTAAGGCAAGGAAGTGCAAGCAGGTTGGCACCGAAGCAACACACAGAACCATTTTCTTGCCTCCAGTAGCAGCAAGAAACCAACGCTCACGTTCCAACAGGTGCAAGACAGTCTCATCCTCCGCCTCCGCTCCACAGATGGTACTGAAGCATCAGAAAGTAGAGCAATCAAATCCCATAGGCGTTTTCTTCCATGGTTCCCTGCACCTCCCACGGCGTCGTCGTCGCGCCGCCCTGAGTTTCGATCGAGTTTCGATCACGCCGCGTGGGGCGTCTTCTCCGCTCCGAGGTCCCAGGCCACTTGATGCGATACTCCCGGTCCTCCGCCTCCACCAGGGGCATCTCCCGACCCTGGGTGGCGTGGGGAGCGGCGACGGTCAACGACCGTACCGATGATTCGGAACCCGATGCGGCTGATGTCAGCTGAGAAAACATATGTTTGTGTTGCCAAATGTTGCCAATATGGTCTTTCAGTCTTTGAAGGCTAGGGCCAGGGTATCTGCATGATAACATATGACTTAATGACCTGTCAGGGTGGTTGTTTCATGTAGTTTCCGGCGTCAATGTAACATATGTGTACATTCCAAACATGGAGTGTGAGGCAGTGTCCATCTATATAGGCTATCTCAAGTGGTGGAGCATCTTGCTGTTGAGAACCATCTGTAGCACGGCAGCACTAAGCCCTGGGCGGCCCACATCTGCTTCCCTTCAATCTGGCAGTCGAGTGCAGTGATGGCTCAAGTCAGTATGTGAACTTTTGGTCCCGCGAAACTGAAACATAGCTAGAAGTTTCCAAGTCAATGTTTGCCACATTTTGCCACACGTGTCTTTCTCCAGTCTATTCGTCCACTGCCCATGCACTGGGCACCAGTCACCAGTCCAAAACATTCAAGGCGCATAAGGTTTTCTTTTTGCAGTTTTCACTCAGCCATGAATTACCACTACTGCCGTTATTTCCTTTCTAGGATGGAAGTAGACATTGGATCGAACTTCGGGCATTGTAGTAGTTCATGTAGAGAGCACTCCGCCCAGTTTGCTGCCGCAATTAGTCGCACTTTTGACTTTCCAACCGTGCAAGATATTGCAAGCAAACACCCTTGGGACAATTTGAAGCAAAGTGTGTGAGAAAAGCAAGCATGTCCAGGTAGTTCACCGAATAGAAAACCTTAAGCTCATAGAAGATCCATGGGAAGCTCCAAGAATTAAGGCCCAAGATCGCTTTTCGTCGGATATGTGTTTGTTCAATGTCTTTTCCCAACTGTTCCAGTGGTCTTCACTCCAAAGGGGTGCTCTCCGCCCATTCGGAGAAAAACTGCGAGCCGCTGCCGCTGCGCACGCACGAGTTCAAATCATGTCGGGACATCTTCGATCTGCAACTCTTTGAAGGGGCATCCTCAGGCTGACAGGATGATAAGAGGTGGATTGCAGCTCACAGGATCACAGCTTTAAGCCTCTTTCTTGCGCCCAGATCCTATTTCTCCTCCGCAGGCAAGACATGGATCTGGGCAAGTGATTCCACAACAACGTGTTTTTTTCGGGATAGCTGGACCTAGCAACTCAGCGGTTCCGCTTTTTCTTGGGCACTTGCGACCCGTCCCTCGCGTACCCGTCCAGGTCAGTCGGGTGTTGGATTGACCATGGATTCGATGGACACTGGTGACCGTGGATTCGTTGCTTCGATGGAAGCTGGTGACCGGTCACCGGTGTCACCTTCAGTGTCTTCACCACCCACAACAGCCCCAACCTGCGGAGAGTGAGGGGTGTCCTGGGTGTCCGGGGTGAAACTATCACCAGTGTCACTGAGGCTTGGTGTCCGCTCACGACTCCAGGGGCTGCTTGGATCATGTGCTCGTCTTTTTGTGGATCCCGAGTTAAACTGAAGTCGTGACTCATGGACCACCTGCAGGGGCGCCCTGCAGTCGTCCCTGAAGAGGAACCAAAAAAATCTGCAACCAAGTCAACCGAGGGACGAATGTACAGTGTGGTTCACTAGTGACTGCACGGTGAGTCTGACTGCAAAACCACAAGGACTTCTCCAGTCCATTGACCGTCTGACCCTGAAATGCCATGCCATATTCCAACTATGCCAACTCTCTTCACTACCTGGATGTATCAAATCACATTCCCTCGTAAAGAACCAAGTTCACCGACTTGGGATTTGCATAAGGAACCAGGAACAAATGTTTAAACATCCCCAGAAGGGGATTTATCCATTATGCCATATAGGGGCATAATAACCATCACTATAATATACGCAAACATCTGGAAACTCCCAGTACTATAGTACTACTATACTACTTCATCTACTTCAGCCCCCCCAAAAAGAAACACAGCTGCCCGTTCACCCGTTCATACCCTACGCACCCCGCCCTCCAACCGCACGGAGATGGCCACCCTGGCGACCGGGCAACCGGGCCAACCTTTGGGCACAAAAAGTGCCGAAGCTCTGTGAGTGTCAAGTCCTTGGGCACCAAGGCCTGCAGGCAAGGCCACTCTCTGGCGGTTCCCCAAGCGTTCCAAGAGACTGGAAATAGCTTAATATACGTGCATTGACCCATCAAACATGCCTACATTGACCCAACAAAGCACTCCAATGTAGATACTGCTGATATTACATATATGGAGTGTCTTGGAAAGTTTGGTGAGGACGCTAGCTCAGATAAATTAATCTACTGATATCTACGGTATTGGCTTGTGGTTTCTGCTGGGCAACAATCTTGTATTAGACAGGATAACGCAATCCGTACTACAGAGGAGTCATATATAGTGTTCCTTCCCTAGTTCAGTCGAATCGCGTCCAGAATAGCTTTTATATATGTTCCAAGGCTTAAGCATCCCTTGCTTCAGTTTACCACTGTACCCGCAGTAGTACCTGCAAAGCTGCTATCTCAATCTTGGAGAAAGCAACTCTCGTTTGATACTCTAACTACAAGATACTACAAGCACAGTTGTTTCGCACAGTTTGCCTGTGGCTGCACAAAGCTCTGCCTTCAGAAGCAGGCTTGAATGGCTGGTAATGGCTGCCACCGGATGATGCTAAGAGCTGTGTACAATCTGGGAAGCCCAGGAGAATTCATGTGCCTGACCTGAGCATGGCCTGACCTGACTGTAGCTACTCTGAACCCCTTCCTTCCCATTAGGCCGTTAGGGCCAATGAGATTTACTGGTCCTCCTTCACATCAAGGCATCATCGGCTCGACGCGTGGTCCTCGGTCCATCGTCTCGCCTTGACGTGCTTGAAGCGGTCAATGGTCTTGGAATTGTGCAGGTATACCTGGGTGGCGGAGACCCCGGTGGCGGAGACCGGTTGGCACCCCCAAAAAAAGACGAGTCGAGCTTGAAAGGTTGGGACCGACAGCGCGAACAAGAAGCACGGGGCTGCGAAGGAGTGGCTGCATGGCTTCTGTGCTTCTGTATGAGAGTCTAGCAAGTGTTGAATAAAGAAGGACAGGTGGTGTTTATGTGAGGTACATTGTCCCCAAGCCCAGGCCGGCTTCTCAAAACAACAGTTCTTAGTGAAATAGTTTCCAGTCTCTTCCAATCGTCCGGGGGGAGCGTGATTTTTTCAAGTCGATGCACCACCAGACCCACTGCGTATCCAGACGGGGAACTTCCGTATGACTTCAGGGAGGCCAAAGGAAAATCAACTCCCCAGCAGATCACGTTCGACGGGGTGTTATCCATGGAGGTTGAGGGTGCCCCTGTCACATCCACTCACTTTTCAGGGGACGAACCACACCACCCCCCATCTTGTGACTCCTGGCCCGCAGCTTTTGTTGGACAATACCTTGAACAAAAAAACTGCATTGACAATCTGACCTTTATATCTATCCCAGACACTCCATGAGACTGCCATAGGACTGCCGATCAGGCCAGGGGTGGTGGTGCCAGAGGGGTCAATTGATCGGCATCTATGGCAGTCCCAAACAGGTCGTGTCTGGGCATCTTGTGTCCTTTCCCATGTATTTTTCGAGTCGGGGAGAACACACCACGTCGGAGACCGGTGGATCTGAATCGATGAAAGCCGGTTGAGATGTGCCGGTGGAACACGAACGACCAAAGGCCAGACTCACAGATCCACAGGACGCTGTTCTTTTGAGGAGGTGTGGGTCTTTCAAGCTGGCGACCCCTGTTCTTTCCCATCTGCCCTCACGGACCAATGCACAGAGATTTCACGTCGCCTGGGAGGTGTTGACCTACGAATTCTTGGGGCGAGTTTGGACTCGTTAGATCTGAAGAGCAGGGCGCGCATCTCCGTTCTCCGTTGCTCCGTTTCTCCCATCTCCGTCTCCGTCCGTCGAGGCCTCTGGAGCCAAAGGCACCCAAACCAAGCCTTCTGGAGCCTTCTTCCTCTCTGGAGTGTCCTGGTCGATCCACAAGGAACCGAAGGACCGTGCTGGCACCGATCCACAAGGGACCGAAGGACCCCGTCGGCACCAGTGATCATGCCCTCAAACAAGGACCGCTTTGCTGTCCAGAAAAGAGGGGAAGAACATCATCCCCAGAAGGGGATTTGGCCCATGGAATCCCCTAGGAATATGTAATGTATCCCTACAAGTCCAGTTTGACCCAGTAAAACCTTGTGTTTTACCTCCTTAAGTAGTGTTTTTGTATGCCCAGGTCTAGTCAAATGAGGTCAAACTGACCTTTATGGTAACCGAGTATCGATTTGATTGTTGTAGATCTATTTGGGGACCTCGACGAATGGCCCTTCAATGGCAAAATACTAAAAGCGACACTATGGCAAAATACTAAATGGTCACCAATGTTCCTTTTTGGGCCCTTTAATTTGCGTTGTTGTATCTTTTGGGCAAAATAGTTTAAAATCTATAAAGTAACACCCGCAAAAACGGCAGACTCGACAAATCCTCTGAGGTCCCTTTTTGACGCTTTGATCTGCATGTGAGTAGGACCCAGCTCGATTGCACCACAGACTTCATTATATCAACGATCTTCAAGTTGCTCATTCTAAGTATATATATATATATAGAGTGATATATATATATATGGAG
This sequence comes from Durusdinium trenchii, assembly GCA_963970005.1. NCBI lineage: Eukaryota > Dinophyceae > Suessiales > Symbiodiniaceae > Durusdinium > Durusdinium trenchii. The sequence goes on from CAXAMN010002336.1 coordinate 588,253, forward strand.
TATCTAGTATTCAATGTGATATTCAATGATACCTCTGTATGGAACAACCATCATGTGCCAAAACAACAATTCAGCTTCAACTCTTCCCCTCCGTCTCCGAACATTCGCTTTTTGCACCGAACCTGCCGCACACCGTCACCATCCCACCGTGAGTCACACCTCCTGCGAATTGGGCCGCTCCGTGGTGTCTTCCGCGGCAGCCGTGGCGTCTGCCGCGGTGTCTCCCACGTCATCGAGGTCTGTGATGGGAGAAGTGGGCCTTGGCTGATGGCGCAGCGGTCAGTGTGGTGTAGAAGTGAGATTGAAAGGATTTGTTTGCGGCATCTGGATGCATTGGATCCAAAATAGATGATTTGAATGTTTGGACTCCAGAAACTCTTCAAAAACTAGCTTGCAACAGATTGCAACTAGTGATGTTTCACAGTTTACAGGGTTGAACGTTGGACAGATTCGGGATTGACATGGATGGACCCCTTGCAAATAAGTCTATTTGGGGAAGCCGGAGTGCTTCTCAGCCTCTGTGAGGAGAAATGGTCATTTCCTTTGGTCGGACCAGAGTCGGCGCTCTCTCGGGTCTCTTGCCGAAGTGAGCACCGATGGATCGGAAGCACGGAGAAGCACCGATGGATCGGAAGTACTTGTGTAGAGTCTGTATACTTCGTAGTGTCCACCCAATCTCATGGGTTTCCCTCAATGGTTCCGATCTTTCAGGAATGCCTTCTCACCCAGCTGCTTCCCTAAAACCCGAGCTGTTCGACTTTCTCAGGTCCCAGCTCCTCATCTTCCAGGATCGCCTCCACTGGCACGGCATCCACCGGCGCCGGCGCATCCGAGGATGCGCCTTCGTCGCCGGCGTCGCTCACGCCGTCCATCCTGACGAATAGGACTGGAAGAGTTCCCTGGACCATCCTGTCTGGGTGTCCGGTCTGGAGATCCCTCAGTCGTGGAGGGTAGTCCATTGGTGACCCATTGGTGATCCATTGGATGGTCCTGTTATATAATGCTATACATGGTCATGTTCATGGTATTTATTTTCTTTCAGGAAAGAAGACCCTTCAGGGAATAATCATCTGGATCTCCCATTGCGGGCGGTACTGTACCTACCCTCATGCCTCATGTCACCCTGTGTGCTGGTTTGAGCTCACCAGCTCGGGAATCAACTCGATCAGGGACACCCCCATGTCGGAAATCTAGCAAGCACTTGTTGACGGGAAAAGTCCAGGTCACTGTTCCTGCACTCTGCCTCGCATATATAGGAACCCATTTGACCCCTGTTTGATGGCGGAAAAAGAAGGAACATATTTGGGTGGTTGGTGGTCCAAAACAGAGGTCAGTCAGGGTCTAGATATAATATCACACTTACTAATAGATATATTATTTTAGTCTGAAAACTATATATTATGACTATATAAAATAGATCTGATTTAATTTACTTTAGATTTGTTATTTTGGGGAGGTTCCGACCTGCAGATTCGCGGAACCCAAATTCCCAAGATCTCCCGGGTGCCACGAGTTCTCCTCGTCAACGGGCGTAAGGGAAGGATACTTCCACATGGCGCGAAGAAAGAGCTCCACTCGGAAGAATTGAGCGAAGATATGAAGCACATTGGGATACAGGATCTATATGGATCTATGTATCCAACAAATCAGATCAAATCCCATAAAGAAATCGAAAAGGGAACCTCCCCAACCTCCTTTTTCAATTGCGGTGATGTTGTAGCTGCGTCTAAACTGGTTGAAGGTCCATCAAGCATCTGCGGCATCTCTACGTGCGTTCCAATCCAAAGCCTCCCGCTTGATACTTGGGCCTGCACTGGCTGACTCGACTCCCACAAACAAATGCCTCACAGTTCTTTTCGCGCAACAGAAAAACATGAGGAAGGAACAAAGTCTTCAATTTGTTCAGCCAAAAAGTATTTTTGTCAGTGCTCTAGAAATCTTTCACCCTATAGCCTAAGCCTATGGATTGGGCCATGAAAACTAGGAGAGTTGGAATTTGTCAGGGGTCCCCTGAATGTTTAAGGTCAACATGACATGTCACCTCTATGTTTCTGCTTGCTTCAGCACCAAAGCCTATCGATCTGGAAGCACAAAGCTGTGCATCTGCAGGCTCGACTGGAGTCACGGATTCCAATGAAGGGTAGTGCGGAAGCAACCACAAGGGTGGTGACCAGTGGTGATGTTTCTGTCGCTGTTATTTTTATCTTTATTTACTTCCTACATTCACGTGATGCTTCACTTGTGCATTATTATTGTATACGCAATTGAGTGTCATGTGGTATTGTTTTTTTAACATATTGTTTGCAAAGTTCTTCCCATCACTTAGGCGTTCTTTCCCGTTACTTGGGCGTTCTTCCCGTTACTTGGGCATTGTTGCCCGTTGCTGAGGCGCTCTTACCCGTTCCCCCCCACAACTACAATCAGTGGCTTGGCTGGACAAAGGAATTGTAGGCTCCCAAAAAGCTTTGTCGTTCTGGCTTTGCCTCCAAACGTAAGAGTGCAAGTGATTGTGCCTTTGCGTTTTTTCCTCGAGGCTACAGCTTAGACTGCTTGTGAAAATGGGTGGAATTCTCGCCTATAAATGAGGTTGGGTAAATTCAGTATTTCCAAACCAGGGTCTAGGTAAATGGGACATCGTAACCTTGCATGAATCCAACACCAAAATACAGCTACTGTAGCTGCAGCTCACAGAAGATTCTTCTTGGAAGGGTAGCTGTGGTCCAGTGTTGCTCAAAATGAGTAAGTCCAGAAATACCCAGAAATGATCAATGACAAACACTCACGGGTTCCTCATTCTGACGACATCCAGGATTATCAAAGGACTCAGCTATCCAAGTCAGTAACGCCCTTTTTTGGCCAGTTCTTGTGTTCCTTCTCCACATGTCTCAATCAGTTCTCCTGCAATTCAAATCAAACAGACCATAGACCCTCCCTCAATATTCCCCATGTGGGGATGGGTCAAAACATGTCAAAACCTGGAGCCACCATGTAGCTTGACCTCCCAAGTAGGCCGACCTAGGTATCCTGGTTTTGACTATGGTTGTCGTGCTCGCAATCCAGGCAAAGACCACCGTCAGTTCCCTTTTGTTTCCTCGCCCACGCGCTTCTCTGGCGCACGAACCAACCCTTCGGAACGGGGCATTCACTTCACGAAGAAAGACACGTCAGTCTCGGCCACCAAAAGACCAAGAAATCACATCACAAACTCGTTCGCGGCAAGGCTAGTTAGTAGACTTTTCCTCAGAACTTTGCATGTCAACAGAAACTAGGCCCATGGAAGCTGAAAACCACTGAGTTGTAGAGGAAAGTTGTCACAAAAGTCTTCCAAAAGTTCCTTTTCGGAGCCCATCTGGGTCTCGGCCGGGTGTAAACTGGACGTAGCATTGAAGGCTCCCGTTCCAAACTTGGTCCGGCCGACGTGGCTGTTCTAAAGATTATCACTGACAGGCCTCAAAACAGAGCAGCGCAAGCCGGCAAACAAAGAAAAGGCTCCACAAGATAGGACTCAACCACCCCAAACTCCAACGAACCGGGTTAACTTTGAGACATGCCCAAAAGCCTGGTCACACAAGGCAACGGAAAAAAAAAAAAGACACACGCAAACAAAGAAACTATATAGTTCTATTTCAGGTTCACTACCGATGATCCACGGGACATGCTCAGATGCTCAGGCGTCTCAGGCATAATAAGCACAAGGCCCAATACAAACAATTGGAAAATTGAAGCCAAAATCAAAATAACATTCTTTTGTAATCTTTTGTACATATTACTATTATAATGAAATCTTTCCGGTGGAACTCACAAGTAGGTACTAGGTGCCGTGCCCAACTGAGAGATTGTACTATTGATACAAGTGTTCTCACCCTCTCATGTGGCTTCTGATCACATGGATAAATCATGGATAAATCCTTCGTCCACCACACAATTCGTACATAAGAAATAAGCTAGGAAGTGCATCGCTACAATGTTTGCAACACGATACAGAGCTCATGTAAGCTCCCTTGTTCGTCTCGTGGCCAATCGCTCCATGCCACCCTGCTCGAGCGGCCGGGGGGGCCGTGCAGCCTGCAGCCTTCGCCTCGGTGCCGTGCAGCGGAGGATCTGCGCTTCAAGAGCTAAACCTTCTCACCCCTGCTGACAGCTTTCACTCAGCTAACCCTCAGTATCAAACACTACTCGTGTTCACCACTCAGCGAACCACTCGAATTCGACTCCTCCATGCCCATCCCATCGAATCCTCCACCGATCGCCATCGATCGACACGGATCGCTTCGTCTTCAGCGCTTCGCCCGAGGCACCGGAAATTCTTTGGACGAAGACTTCGGACGTCGCCGGGACCTTTGGACGGACGTGGAGGGCACCGGGTGGAGGGAGGATCGGGGTGGGACCGGATGCTTCTGGCAGAGCGGAGGCGCGCGGGGTTTGGTGAAGGTCCGGATCTTAGAAGGTGCGAGTAGATAGGTAGGTGGGTGGGTAGGGAACATGTAGAAACTGTCCCATGAACCCAGTGGTCTCACCTCACAACTTGCGAGGTTTTGCACGTAAAGTGCACACCACCACCGCAACTCCAAGCTCTGGAAGAGAGGAAGAGGTGATCAACCTACACCGACATCCGGCAGGGAGGTTCAACATTCGGGGTGGAGGCCCTATACTGTACCAGAAAATACGATCGAATGAGATTCAGTCGTTCCAAGACCAACATAGCACTGCAACTCAGTATACCAGGTATACTACTCAGAATTTCAGCTCGTGCTGGATCTTTCTCTGTCAACAGTCCTTCTGGATCCTGAAACAGCGGATCAAACGGCACCGAAAAGGCTCGGTGAAATGATGGTTCACCAACCAAGAAGCCTGTGCCAAGCCTCTGCGCCATCCGTAGATCACTCTAGCCGGCCGGGTCACTCTGCGTCTTTCGGCAGGTCACTCCAAGCTACAGAAAGTCCCGTGCTAAGCAGGGTGCCCAGAAAAAGTCCAAAGAATCCATGAGACTGGAATACGATTTGCCGATCAGTTGGGGGGGGTTGTAAAGCATGGATTGAAGTGAATCTCTCCACTCCTTCACCCGTCATATGTATACATGGTTTTCAACCTCCACCTCGTACCGTCGAAGCTGGGAAGTATCGAAATACCCCACGTTAGGGGGCTTCAACTAGGAGCAAGAAGCTACTAGGGACTCCTGGCCTTGCTACTAGGAGCAAGGACGCTACTAGGGGCTCCTGGCCTTACTACTGGGAACAAGAAGCTAGTAGGGGCTCCTGGCCTTACTGGTTATTACTACTAGGAAATAGATGTCTCCGCTTTCGGGAAATCGTTCGTCACGTCTCGTCTCGTCAGCCAAGTTCGTCACCTGCGTCGCGTCAAAGGGCAGTGGCACCAAGCACCCCTTGCGTGGGCGCTGGAGTGACGTGGAGGTGCTGGTGCTGGCGTCAAATGTTGTCCATTCCCAAACCAAAACGAATGGGACTGGAATATGCCTTATGGGTCATCACTGGGCTTGATGTATGTAACTTTATTCCAGTCCCATGGATGGTCTGGCATTGCTGGCAAAGGATACGATAAATATACGATAATTTTGTACTAATAGTTCTGCGACTGCTCCAAACATAGAGGCCCAAACCCAGGTCTTGGGCTATCGAGTTGCAAATTTGCTTGCAAAGACTCCTAATACGGTTGTGAGTCAAAACCTGGAGCACCCAAACCCTGGGAGGTTGACCGTGTCCTGACGTCCATTCTGTTCATTCTTGGTCAACCAAGGTCCGATTTTGACCCACAGCATGATCTTGAAGAATTCGATGTTGATCTCCAACAAGTGATCCAGTCCTATGTAGCCTATGCTGCTCTCGAATTCACATCCATCAAGTCGCAAAGGCGTAGTCCCCCCCAGTCCTGACCCGATCCCGTATTGAAGTGAACGCCAGCAAGTCATGTGATCAAATCATGTTTGGCAACTTCTCCTGCAACACCAGATTTAGGAAGGAGGAATCCCAAACAGGTACAGTATCTGACGGGCAACGTTATGGAGCGGATGATTATACTGATTATAAATACACCTGAAACAATGATGGAAGTGGAAAATACCCTCCTGGATGACCACTTTCCTCCACAACTTGGTGGTTTTCCACGTCGATGATTTCAGGGAGTGTAAGCCTGCAACCGAACGAATGATTCTTTCCCAAGCTTAATCCCGGGAACAGGGTGTGGAAGGCTCTGACCGGCATCCTGTCCACGTTCGGCGACCAAACTTCTTGCGCCGTCCGACTTCCCAAATGTTGACCCTCTCCAAGCGAGGAAAGCAGGAATGCTGGAAAAACTGAAACAAGACTACAAAGAACTGGTGAACTTTCATGGAACGTGCTACATTCTCAACCAACATCCTAAGCCTTACCCAAGATCCCCAACATCCTCAAACCCGTAACCGTCACAACTTCTGGCAGCCCAGGTGACAGAACTTCTGACGCCAGCGCCGCCAAAGGGGGAGACCCCTCTCAGGAACGTCTGCACCTCACGGAGGGGCCACAGGGCGACAGTGTCGGGACAAAACAACACCAAGGCCTGAATTCTTTGGACGAATTCAGCACGAATGGGCCAATGGTCAAATGTTCAGCACGGAATTCACACACTTTTTCCAACAACTCGTTCTGGATTGGTGCCGGAATCGGTGCAGTGTGACCTGTTTCAGTCTGGTCCTCATTGAGTGGTCCCGGTGAGGTCCATCACCTCCAGTAGGTCCGTGTGAGGTCCGTTGTTCTTTGACCGGCCATGTTGAAGTTTGGTGTGTCAAGGCCATCAGGTGTGTCAACTTCCCGAGAAAATCACCCCCAGGTGTGGCATCCCCCTTCACGCGAAGTCTATCTCGGTGGATCACGAAACAAATCCTGCGCCAACTCACCCTGAACGCCAAACCTGCGGGCAAAGCATGGATCTGTAGGTACGAACGACGTCCAATCCTGCGTGGTTTTGCACACGTCCGTATCTTTCCCTACAGGTTCAAATAGACCTGACCTCAGACTGGACCTCACACGAGAACACTACTTAAGGAGGTACAAAAAGACCAGGTTTTACTGGATCAAACTAGACTTGCAGGGTTTAGGATGAGAATTCAGAATCACAACAACCCGAATTCAGAATCAAAAACATCGCGTGCTTCGTGCCGATCCCTAGGGCTCCAGTCGTACCTCCTCAGAAGGACTGACTGGACCCTCCTGGCGCCCACCCCAATCCCACCTTCGAAGGTACTTGGAGCCCTAGGGGATTTAATTTACTTGCATCTTCAATCCACCGGCTAGATTCTGGTCTTAAAGAGAGGGTTGGCTTTTTCAGGGAGTTGTAAGTAGATCCGTTGGATATGCTGTGGTTTTGGCTTTCGGCCAGCCAACTGTGCAAACAAGCAACATGTAATCATACTATGCTGCAATCTATTATACTCATGCAAAATGAACACCTACAATAGATATGGTCCATGGTCAACCCTGAACGAATCCATACAAGTCTAAAGCAATTTTCAGCCATGGGCATGGCATGGCACATGTAGTGAACGCTTTTCCTTGCTTGCAGGTGGGATTCGGTGTCCTCAGCTTGCTTCCCCCCACGTCTTGTTGAAGCCTCTTAAATAAGAAGCAAATCTCACAGTCTCAATGCCCTGATTATGGCGTCCTGAGGATCTCTGTTTTTTCTTACCACTGATGACTGTTTTTCTTCTTGGAGGCCGCAAAGCCTGCCAATCCATCGATCATGTGCTTGATAGGTGCAGAGAGCTGGGGTTCTGCAGGAATGGTCCTATGAAGAAAACTGCCATCACGAAATGCTTGTAGCAGCCGTCCACTCTGGAAACCTCGTCCACACGCGTCCCAATCGTTTCAGGGACGTGGAAATGAATGGAAACCCAACATTTCCCCCTGAGGAGACTCCTGAGAAGTTTCGGCTTCGTGGAAATCCCTTTTAGCATCAACAAACCCGAAATGTGGCGCCGGGTGGAGGCCTCGGTGCCGGGATCCTTCGCGACCTCAGCGGCAACGGAGGACACGGGGTGTTCCGGTGACACACCGGTGGAGCTGGGTGTCCGGTGCGACCAGCCCGGTGGAGCTGTTCATTGTTATCATGTGATCCTTCTCCGCTTTCGACTCGGGGAACACAAATAACAAAGTCTCTTTAGTCTCTTTAGTCCACGTAAGGTTCGAGACAAACCCATAAACTTGGTCTGACTTGCCTTCCTGTTACAACTCACTCTTCGCGTTTGACTGCTGAACATCTCTTTAAGACATCTTCTTCACAGCTGGAGCACACTCTGGACCACCGCAACTCACCTTGGATATTTGCATCATGTACACCAAAAACGGCAACCCCAAATGGAACATGTTTAAATCATCTTAAATCTGCTTAAATCCTGTAGCAGCACCGAGAAACGTCGCCCAAAACCATGCACAGAACGCACAGAAACACATCAGACCCCCGAAGTCGTCCCCTCAAACACTGTCCGCAAGTTGGGCCTTCTTCAAGTAGTGCGCAACTCAGATCAGCCTGCCAACTCGACCACGAAGAGAGTGGTTTGCTGTTTCTTTTTCCTGATCCCAACGGCCCCAAGCACATGCCGCAAGTGATATCCAGTGCTTTCACGGGACCAACCTGCTTTGTTTTCCAACGGCATGACGAACGGACGAACGACTGTCCGGCGTGGTGTTCCCGATATGTGTCTACTGCGTTTCGCACGTTGGTCCCTTTGCTTCATCCTTGTTGAAGGCTATTGGGCTTGGAGGAAATAAAGAAGAGGTGAACTTCACATAGGGAACTTCAAGGTTTGGCTTTCCTCATAGGAACTTGCCAAGATCTTTCTTCGCCGTCCAAAGTCCGGAATATCGAACTGGGAGGTGAGAGTGAGAACTGCTCAACAGGAGGAGATTCTCCGAGCGCGTTCACTTAAGACATGCTGATTCTGCCAGATTTGAGAACATGGCAGTGCTCACAAATGCGTTTCTTTTTCTTTGTACCCGACTACCCGACTTTTGTGTCTTCCAGAATCGTTGCCAGGGTCGTCATTGTCTTGGATTTGCTGGTGTTGGAAGCCGGGAAAAAGCATGGAAAAAAGGCAAACCAGAACATACTCCCATGCAGTACGAGATGAAGGATGAAGACCCGAGAGCCCTTTAAAACGCCATCATAGACCCTTCCAAAGGCCTCTCCCCTGGACGGCCTCGGCCATCCCGAGATCGGAGACACGGAGCGTGTGTGGAGTCGTGGAAGTTAAATCATATAAACACCTATAAATGCAATAAATTATTATACATATTTATAACTATGTACATATAAATCATCATATATGTATTAAGTTATGTTCATGTTAGGTCAGAAATAGGCAAGCATACGTTGAGTATGCCTTGCGACTGCCAGCGCCCATGCAAAGGGTGCTGATGGTTAGGGAGCCCGGGCCCTCCTGACCTGACTCTTAATGGTATCATGGGCCACACCCAATGGATGGACCATGATGGATCAATCTCGCTGAAGCCTAGTAGGATGCTCCTTAAATTGGCCCCTCTTTGTTCTCAATGGAATGGTTTAGGGGGTGGCTGTAAACAACAGGTTGGAGCATTGGCCCAATGGACACATCAGCTGGGCAAATGAGATAAAGAATATCAGCAATGATGAGGAATGAGGACAGAACAGGATGGTTTCCGGAACATTTGCATTTGTATGATACTACTATACCGTCCATTGCGAACAAACATATAGATAGAGAGTGTGTCCAATGTATGTTTAAAGTTATAAAAACAACAAAGGGTTCTTGTATATTCTTGTCCATCCATTGTGTGAGGTCTAGAAGACAACGCAAATGACTCAAAGAGCAGCCACGCTTTATGCGAGTAACACGACTTCGGAAAACAAGTATTCATTTGTGTTCCTCCCCGCCCTCTGTCCCTCCCCCTCTCCCTCGCTCTCTTTGGGGTGACACAATAGTTGAGGGTAGCTATAGGTGACAGGGAATCATGGGAGATGTCAAAAGGAACATACGTTCTTCCCTTGTCAAAGCCTTTGGGACTCACTTTGGAGTTTCAACTGGTCTAGTAGCATCTTACAACGACCCACAACCATTGGGCCTGCTTCCAAGTTCAATTGTCATGATATACTTCTTGTAATACCCCCTTAAATAGATAGAAGCAACTCTGTTTCAACTTTCAGTGGTGGTTTAGTCGTTTCGCAAGCAAACACCTTCTTCCATCTGTCACGATCTGTGCCCCGGGCCGCTTCATACGTTGGCGAAGCCTCATCGTTAGCACAGTGAACGCAAGCTCTGCAGTGTCCCACATAGATCTATACCTAGAAACTGGTGACCATTTTGGACCACCAACCACCCCAAATATGGTCAATCCTTCTTATCAAGACAGGCGTCAGGTCATGACAGGTACACAAAGGGCATGGTCCAGCTTCGTGGTTCGGTTGCAGAAGACCGGATTCCTGGACCCTCCAAGGTATAAAAATGGGATAGGAGCTTCTATTTACAAGTGGGTGTCTTCCAAATAGGAACTGGGTGGCCAAATAGCACCAGAAAGATAACACATGGCATGTACTTGTACTCAATCTCGGCACTTTGAGACTTAAAAAAAAACAAGTCTGCTGTGGGCATCCAATATCATCACCTAACAAGTGGGTCTTGAGACTCACCGCGTGTGAGCCTTTTTTGGATGATCCCCTGGGTACAATTCCGACACTGCTGTAGTTGCAACATCTCCTCTCCATGTGCTTCGCGGGATAGCTGCCATTGGAACTCCCATACTCAGCCATACTGTAAGACGAATGGCATCATATGATCTATTCCATCTCTCGAACCCATAAGGACGGGTCACCCGAACTCTTTCCGGTTCGAGCCCGGTTACCTCATTCTTTGGAGCTTCAATGCCACCAGATCCACCCACAGCGCGGGCGTGTGCACGGCTTGAAACGTCCAGCGACGCACGCCAAGCGGAGGCTATCGCAGCAGATCCTGCCGTAGAACCGACGGTCACCGCACGTGTGGCGGAAAAGATCCATATAATATACCCAGACCATCCATGTATGAAATAGTTACTTGCATTACATGGACAATTTTCATGTAAATTATGATAAATGTAGTATGTAGCTCTTCTATGCATGCATGGTTTGGGATAGACCCAACTTTGGGACTGCTGATCGCTTTTTGTCTATATAAGTTGTGCCTCAGCGACAGATTGCAAGGAATTTGTCGGGCTGTTGATGGCTTTGCCCGAGCTCCCTCAGCACCCAAAGTTGAGGTGTCATACGGATGGATCGTCCCTGGGAGCTGGAACGTTGACAAAAAATGCACCTGGCGCCAGTTTTCTTGATGTCTGACTCTTGTGCTCAACTGAATTCCACCACCCTATGCGTTTTGAGTGGGGTTGCCCCATTCCTCCAAAAAGCTTTTGCTACTAGGAACCAAGGGCATCGCTACTAGGAGCAAGCACGCTACTAGGGGCATACTACTAGTGACAAGAAGCTACTAGGAACAAGGGCATCGCTACTAGTAGTATTCTTACAACTAGTAACAAGCTACTATTTGGTGATTCATCGAGACCAAACCAGACACACGGGGAGACACACGGGGAGACACACGGGGAGACACACGGGGAGACCCGTCTCCTGTGTCTTGGATCATCCGTCTTAAAGGTGTCTCTTGCGAGGGAACCGCACGAACACCCCTCACTGACCCTCAGCTGAGCCAGTTTGGGAGCCAGAATGAATAAGGCCTTGATCAGCAAAGTCACACGTCAACAGAAAGCATCCCTCCTTCCAACATAGTGACCCACAAAAGTGTGATGATTCCTCCTCCTCTTCTTGTTTTTTGTTTCTATATCCTGTGAGGGAAGGTATCATTGTTATAATATGTATGCATGTCTTTGTACCCAGCTAAGAATCCAGGCCTTCAAAATGGAATGGTCTTTTTCTTCGGGCCCTCAAAACCATCTCCCGTCTCGCCCTCTCGGTCGGTTCCTTTCAGTGCGACCCCTGGACGTATCGGTGGAGCAAGGAGATTGCATGGGATACTTTCCCAGAACCAAACGAATGCAACTGGAATAGTTACATTTACCCCCCATAATGTAATGAAAGATGTAACGTTCCAGTTTTATGGATGGTTTGGGGGGTACTTTGTCAATTGCTCTAGCGGCTCTCTTTCAGGAGGGACAGTGCTTTGGACCATCTGGCCAAGAAGTGACCCACTGATGTCAGCAAATGTCAACAGCGACCCACTCAGGGAAACGACTGGAAGATGAGAGAAGCCAGGACCTTCTATCAAGTTGTTTGGACGGAGAAGCCAGCTGTCTGACCCGGAAAATCTCTGTGACAAGTCTGCAGACTGTCTGCAGTTGTGGATGATCAACAACAGCCGATCGTCAAATGGGTGTGTAGCTCAGTCTTCGGGAGCCCGAACCGGCGACGTTCCGACCCCCTACAAGGTTCGGAACATAGACGGTTCGTCTGCCCGGCCAGGGGCGAGAAAGGGAGGTCTCCATGGGGACAGCGGATTCACCCCCCCAAATGGGGACCACGCAGAGCGCGTCCTCGGCCAGATTGCCGGTGCAGCCGCCATGCAGCCACACCTGGCGTGTTTTCTTCACGGCGCGGGAAGAAGAACGGAGAACACCAGCGGACACGCTGTGTAACTCGTTGCTTTAAGGGGTCACCCCAAACAAAGGAAAAAAAGGGTTGCTCTCCTTTCGTTTAGGGCGACCGACCTCGTGAGGAGCTCCCGGAGGTTGGAACCGGAAGCGGCTTGCTGGAGCTTGGGCGGACCCCTCCCTGTCAGGACGTGGAGAAGGACGTGGAGGCTTGGGAGACCAGGGGACGGTACTTCTCCGCAGAGACCGCACCAGATCGCTCCTGTGAAACGCTGGTTTTTCCCTACACACGAACCAGGCACTTTGGGGAAGTCACGGATCCAGGCAGCCGGTTCAGGTGCCGTCCCGTAGGGATATCAACAACGCGGGGATATCAACAGTCGGATCAAGTTCCTATACCCTCTGACCCCGACAATCCATTTACCTACTACATTGACCTTCAAAACCACCCTGATATTGACAAATATTCCATACCTGGATTGTCTGGGTGAGGATCAATGAAGTTGGACTCATCGATTAATAGTCAAGTTAGCCTAAAGCCCAGCCTGCTTCAAACTATGCAATATTCTTTTTTTCAATGATACTCAATTCTCTCAACTGACCTCACAAGGGAGAACAATAACAATGACGGGCGGCTTTGCAGGAACGAATTTGTTCATGTCTATGGACTGGATTGTGAGTATAATTGCTTCCTCGTCCACACTGCATCAGCCCCCTCACAAACTGTCCACAACACCCCTGTGATCTCCCAATCATCCACATCTACTTCGGACATGTCCTACTCAGACCCAATCTGAGGGACCAAATGAGCTGTATGTAATGAACTCCTGCAGTCCTTCAGCTAATCCAGTTCCAATGCTGACCCCCAATTCATCGTACTCGAAACAATGCCAAACATTTCGCAGAAACTGCGGAGCAATCCGAGTAATTCATATATGAATGATTCATGGTGCAATGGTACTCATGTGCAAAAGCAGGGTACCTCCCCGCGGACTGCCGGCTATTGACTTACACCTCAACGAGGCACTGCTCCATGGCTGACTGTTGCCGTACTTAGGGTTCCTTACCCAATCTTGCCCAGTTTGAAAGTTTCCTTCTGTAAAGTCTCTCATTGATGGTGCTGTCCACTGCTCTAAAGAGGAGCCCCAAGTCGAGCTGCACACACGACGAACGAAGACGCCCTTGCGAACGCCAGCAGGCTCCCATCCATGGACTGGAATAGCTACATACCCTACAAGTCCAGTCTGACCCAGTAAACCCTTGTCATTTACCTCCTTTACGTATATAGTGTTCAAATAAAATGAGGTCACGACCTGTAGGGATACATTTACTGACCCATTCAATGTATGTACGTAATTGCAATACAATTGTATAAGTGTATAACTATACCAGTCCCATGGATGGTCTGGATCAGCGACATGCCAGTGTGGCGACCCTGGCGCCGGAGCACTCGGGGAATGCGTGCAACGCAGAAGTCGCAGGCCAGCAGAGCCTGCCCGGAAGACATGGAGACGTTCATCCCAAAGAGACTGTTTCGAATGGCAAACACTGAAAGAGACTGGAAGAACATGTAAACCAGTATCATACATGGGGCATGTCCCATGTGCATCACGCATCAAACGCACCCAAACCTATCACGCAATGATAGTTAATCAGAACCTGCTCCAACTTTAAGCCACGGCATGTTCCTACAGAGAGTGTTTATGAGTACAAAACGGTAAAGAGTGTGGTACGGGAAGTAGATGAGCACCAGTTTTGTTCGCGGATTTGCCCATGCTGGATACACCTCGCCTGCAACACAAAGTCAAAGACCTTTTGGCCCACGAAAGGCAAGGCCTCAAAGATTGAATGTGGTGTACGTGTTTTCTTTGGCCTTCCATGTACGTCGTCTGTTGTCCTAAACCCACTGGGCACAGCCTTTATCTGTGTGTATTGATCTCCGAGGCAACGACCTCTTGGAAGAAGGGAAATAGACCAGTCTACCCAGCCATGGGCGATCGTCTTGGAATAAAACACACCCACTAGCACACCCATCGGATCCTTTCACCCTCTTCCAGCTGGTTCTTCTTCACAACAATAATCCGTAGGACTCCAGTCGCACCTTCGTTTCGAAGGTGGACTGGGGTGGGTGCCAGGAGGGTCCAAACATGTACGACTGGAGCCCTAGGGACGAGAGACCTGACCCACGAGACACACGGGAGTGACTGAGCTGGGGCGGATGTCGTTGGAAAAAAAAAACACACAAAGGATGGATGGACTGTATAGTCCTATCGGTCCTATGGCCTACATGACTGGTGGTTTTGGGTGGTGAATGTAGATTATAATATATCCTTTGCGGCATGAAAGGTCCAAGTGCGAAGGGCTGGTTGTATTCTACCAGTGATAACCCATGCTTTGGCCTTTCCATGCCTTTCCCAGAACCCCCAACACTCCACAGGACTATACAGGACTGCCATATTTGCATATAATTGCCGATGAGGCCAGGGCTGGTGCTAGAGATCTTTGAGAAATGCTGGTAATCTGGGATGTGCATGTTGAGGTTCTAAACCATTCTATCGTACTGCCCATGTTCTGCATGACTGTCCCGGGTATCCCCATAGCTGCGGAGGTTAGGGTGCAGTGCACCTGTTTGATTGAAGCGGGGAGCCCGGGATGCTCGTGAGAACCCATTGTATTGACAGTCCTAATTGAAGTGTTTTGACACTTGGTCTTCTCTTAGGATCTTTTCAGGAATCCCTACGTCAACCACCAACAAACCAGAAAACCCATGCCAAGTTCTCCCACTGAGCACTGAGGCTGACGCCACACCCACCAAGCAGCGAAATATACAGAAAGAACACGCCTGGCAACAAAAGATTCACTTGACGTGAATGAGACGAGAACTATTCTGCTGAGAATGACAGCGTATCTACTTCAGGCATCCGACACCGGCATCAAACACTTCAGGCATCCTTACCACATCGTGGCAGAAAGCCATGACCCATGTTGGGTGAAAACTGCAGTTCACCTACTCTGACTGGAATCTGGTGCTCTGACTGTGAAACCATGGTGAAACCGAGGCTTTCACTATCTTTCACTCATCATCCACAGCATCCACTAACCACAGGCACCCTGCTGAAGCCGCCAGTGACGTAACGGCTAAGCATGTCGGGCCGACTGCAGAAAGAATGAAAGCACCTATGTACAAACCTGCCTGTTTCGACAGGAGACCTGGCACGTGCTGGGGGCTCAAGGAACTCAAAACCAATGTACACGAAACATATATGCTGATAAACAGCTGAGTGGGTAGCTGCACAACTTCAAATCCGGCAGTTACTGGATCAACACATTGACATGATGCAACCAACCAACAAAAATGCCAGAGGGAGGCTTCACACGTCACACAAGAGACAATCAACTTTTGTCACAGAACTAAAATCAGATTCTGATAAGTGTGCCATCTTTGTGTAAAAAGCTATCCTTTCCATTTGTGTTGTTTAAGTTTTGGTGAGTGCAACTACTACTGCTTCTTCCAGCCCAAAGACGCTGAGGTGTAGACTTCAAGATTCCACTTCCTATCCGTTCCATGATTGCACATTCTGACCGCACCTGACATTCTTGCAACATTGTTTCTTTGAAGGACATCTGCTGCAATCACAACGTTCAGTTTTCTTGGATTTGGACTCCCGTGAATCCAATTAGCTACAGCCGTTTCAGCCGTAAATGCGACACGTGCCGTTGGTCGTTGGTCGTTCATGTGCCCAACCTTCAGCATGATATATTATATATGCATCATGTTGGCTGGCTCAATGGTGGTGAATTGGGCCAGCCAACATGATGCATATATCAGCACTGCTCAATGGCTGGCTCAATGGTGGTGCTGGCTCAATGGTGGTGAATCGGATTGGTTTTCGGATGCTTCTCACGTCTTTCATCATCTCCCCACCGGTCTTCTGCCTCTATCTGCAACGTGTCTTGGATGCCAATCGATGTCGAAGTTGTCGTTGACACAGTAATCCCAAGAGGGCTGAAGGCCTCACCGCGGGGAGACCGGCATGTTCTGAACACAGCTGGCTCCAGTTCCGAACGAGATTTGATGAGATTTGAGAACAGAGATAAAACATGGGGATCACACAGTGATGGATACGAGTACCTCTTATGTTGCTTCTGATTATTGGCTTCAGTGCCCCGTTCGTGAAATCAACTTGCCGCGTTCAGTGCACCAAGACCACTCGGTGGATGAAACCAGTCACCTCGATCGAAGCGAACGAAGCGTCATGCGCCGGCCGAGAACTGTCCGACGGTCGAATCGTGAGGAATCGACAACGCAAAACGGTGCCCAACGTGACAAAAAAACGATGCAAACATGACAAACGTACCTCTTGCCGGAGAAGTGAACTAGGGGCTCCTGGCCTTGCTACGAACGGAACGATCGGACGCTACGAACGGGGCTCCTGGCCTTACTACTAGGAACAACAAGCTACTAGGGGCTCCTGGCCTTACTAATTACTAGGAGCCTTCGTCACTCCGTTTTCTCCATCTGAGCCCCAAGCCCAAGGGGTCGGCGGCACCTCTGGGGCAGCTCGCGTGGTCTACCTCGCACCAAGCCGCGGAGGCCGCTGGCGCGGCACAGCCGTAGTACTCCTGTCGCGAAAAAAACTGTAGCTTTGTTACTAGTAATGGCCTCCAACCTAATAGCGGTGGCCTCCACCCAGCAAGTAGGGGGGCCGTGGTTGAAGGAGGTGCATTCTGTGCGGGCGATATCTTCGGTGTGGGAGAGAATTGACATTCTTCTGTGCGGGCGATCGTCGGAAGAATCGCCTGCGGGCAGAATTCTTAAAGACTTCAGAAGAGCTCCCATGTGCAGGTCTAGTTGGGACTGAGGAGCAGAAGTGATGCTCTGTTGCTGTTTGTGAAGCTTGCAGCATGTGCAAATTCGAAAGGCTCGTTGGATAGTGGGAAGCCTGCGATTTCACCCACAGGATCGAGGTGGATGGCCAGATTGTGTGCGATTCATTGTGACTTCGGTCCTGGCCTGGCAGTCGGTCTGCAACAATCCAGCACAGTGCACCTCGGATGACTTGGATATGTTTAAGATTGAAAAACACAGAAACTTACATTTACATATTCACCAGAAGGGGAATTCACCTATAGGGATAATACAAAATCACATTAAGCAAGTAGCAAAGCCAGGATGAGAGGCAAAACTCCCGAGTGTGTTTTTCTTTATTTTTGGGAGGCACCGATGGGCAAAGGGGGCCTGTGCCTAAGCGGTGTTGGTCTCATTTAGTCTCTTTGTTTGCATTCGGCACATTTTGATGGCTCAAAACACAGCCTAAAGACCCAGTGTTGGTCCTATTCTGTTGCTCATGAACGACTTTGGGTGTTCCGTATGTTGAGGTAATAGTCTGGGTAGCTGTGGCTCACACTCTAATGACTCGGGTAGGAACCATCTGGTTTGTTCCAAGAACAGTGGATATGTGTCAACAAACATTTCCGCGGTCAGGTCGGGACTACCATGGCTTCACCGAATTCTGGGCAAGAAACACACAGCTTCACCAACACACACCCCTGCGTTGGCCACACGTCTAACGCCGCCGGCGTATTCTCTCTCCCGGGGCGCCCAGTGTGGCTTGCAGCTGCAGTTCATGGAGGTCTGAAAGGGCATGCAGGGATCGTCGATCTCCCACTGACCTGATCCGGCAC
This sequence comes from Durusdinium trenchii, assembly GCA_963970005.1. Classification (NCBI taxonomy): domain Eukaryota; class Dinophyceae; order Suessiales; family Symbiodiniaceae; genus Durusdinium; species Durusdinium trenchii. Next base: position 606,540 of record CAXAMN010002336.1, read on the forward strand.
GATGGCCGATGGCCTTCCGGGAAGGACGGCCGTGACTTGCTTCCAATGGCTTAAGGGGGGTAAAGGGTTTTAGGGTTTTAAGTACTTGAACATCGATTCTTGTGGCCGAAGAAACACTGCCATCTCATCACATATACCTTGACATTCAACGAGCAATTGCAGCAAGGCGGCAAGCTTCGAGGAGCTCTTTCTATTGAGCGCAAACAAGAGGCAACCAGCGACATTGGAATAATTTGTCGAAGCAAATCAACAGAGTCAAAATTGTATATATATATATATTATATAAAACTACCTGGAAAGGCGTATGAACACTTTTTTTGTGCGAAGGCCGTATTTGGACAGAATTTATCGTATGGACATTTTAATTAACGAATTAGCGTATTTAGCCGTATGGACAAAAAAACAATACCGTACAAAAGCATACCCATATGAAACCCAAACTTTATCAACATTTTATCGACAAAAACCCAAACAATTATATTGATAAAACCCAATCAAACTCAATATTCGGAGGAATTCCAGAAAATTTGTCCAATTTGACAAAAAAGGCCGGATGCACGGATTTTTTGTGCGAACGTGTTTGAACAAAAAAAGATGCACATTTGGGTTCCCTGGTATAGTAGATGAAGAGTAGATGGCACAGACCCCAAAAGGTGGTTTATACGAACCCCCATGTAAAGGACATCTTCGGGTCGGTGCCATCTACTCTGAAACAACTGTAGGTCAGATTGCATGCCCGTAGTCCGTGAAAGATCATCAAACTGAATTACAGCAACTGTCGTGCCGAACATGTATAGGTTTTGCGAGCACCCATGAATCGTGCTGACCATTCCTGACATGCGCATTAAATGCAAAAAGACTTGGGAGTGCTACAATCGAGCCTGACATGTTCTGTTTGGATGTGCAGTTGATCAGTCACTGAATGGGGGCCATGGAAAGAGCAGCGAATTTTCGACTGCGACGTGTTTGGAACCACACATGGTCAGCAGCAGCTGGTCTTCTGCCCCTCTTAGGGCCGCTTTCGGTCTCCTGCGCATCGTCCCTCCCTCCGCATCCTCGCCTCCTTCATGACACAAGGCGACAGGGCGACCCCAATAGCCGGGTGAGCAAGTGAAACGAACCTGGGCATGGCTTCCACCATTGTTTTCAGGTTTTGAAAGGGTTTACCGCTGTCAATGGCGGGTCCCTCTCTGCCAACGCAAAGCAACATCCTGGTTTGGGATCCTGTCAATGACAGGGCATTCCCGTTGAATTTCTGGTTTGAAGAGTTGGATGAACCATCTATATAGAAACACATAAAAACACTTACGTTCTTAAGTGTTTTGGCTTCTGTGTCAGATTTGGCAGTAGTTCCCTTATTCTTGGCTGTTGTTTTGGGATGTTTGGGACGCTGTTTGGCCGCAAAAAACGCGCTAAATGCCGAGGCAATTTGCAATGAGTGTGGCGCGTCCGGGCATTCCCAAGAGGCCATGGGTTTAGCTGGCTGATGCCAGGCTTTCACCAATATATTCCCCTACAAGTCCAGGGAAATGAGGTCATTGACCCGTATACATGGTTCTACTTATCAGAAAACAACAAAACCAGAGGAACATGGTGTATCCCAGGTGGAGCAAGAACAATTGTCAACCAGTCTCTGAAAAGCACCCTTTGCTAGGTGGACCTTCTGTTCCAGATACCCGTATTATTAACTATATAGAACGCTGTATTTCTACTAGCTGCTAACAGTACTACAGTAATTATTGCCGATCAACATTAAGTTATCCTTGCCAGTCACTAGGGCTCAAAATTGCTGCTGTCAATAAATGAAAACTCTCCTCATTAGTCTTCCACTTTTCCACTTCTCACATGGATGAGTGTTCAAAACCCGGTCTGAAATGCGAGGGATGACCATATATAGAAACCCGTTCCGAAAGCACTTACATCTAACTCCTTACAGAAAGTAGAGTTAGATGTCAGGAGTTAGACGAAGGGATATACACAAATCAAAAACAAAACATCATCGATCACTATCTAACACCTTACATCAGCACCTTGTCTAACACCTTACACTCTTCACATGTGTCTGTCTTCCAAGCAACTGCTTCCCCGACATAGCTGCGGTCCAGGTCATGGGCACCGGTCTGGAACGAGAGTCGGGCATGTTTGGGACCGGAAGTGTCTCACAGCAAGAACCATGTGATTCAATCAATCATCGCCAAAAGACAAGCCACAAGTATCGCGTTCCGATACCTACTGGAGACGCTCCGATCGGAGAAGCGCAGATTATCACAGATGATCCCTTTCAAAAAAGAATCCGTGGGTTCGGGTTGTATATGAAGACAGGGCCGATTGGGGAACTACCATCGGTGTGTGACATCCCGCAACAGTTGTTGCTTGAGGATCCTCTTAAAGCACTTCGAGGGAGATTGGGCTACTAGATCCACCTCAGGATGCGTCTTAAACATACAGGACAAATCCAACACAGACAACAGTCTTCGTAAGGCCTCAACAAAATCTCACCTTAGTGAAGCGCAGCACAACTTGTTCGTCCAACAAATGAACATCTAGGCAACATTGGTGCCTCGGGATGTGTGTGCTTCTGGAAATTGCCTAACATCTCCCTTCCTTCCCTTTTCTTTGAGAGCAAGTGCCCAAGAGCACCTGTTGTGTTATACCGAGTTATACCAGCAGTCGAGGTTGTGCAGATTGCCCCTACAAAAACTGTGAGGACCCTGTGCTGGAGTAACCCACGTTGTTGCTTCTATGCGGATAGGAGATTAGCCAAAAAAAGACTTGACGCAGGCAGGGTTTTTCAAAGGAAACGATGGACTATCATGGACCAAACCATACAAACTGCAGGGTGCACTAACTACAGTGGTTTCAGAAGACCGTCTGAGCCCCCAAGTTGGGTGGTTGAGTATATGGACCCCCACATCAGCACGACATGAAAAAACTGGGTTTTCTTTGCCATCGAAGCTCTGAAACCAGTCTTCCAATACAACTGAAACCAGTTTCTGCTGAAAATAGACATCGCAACGCAACCCTTGCCATGCGGTTTGCACCGTAAACGGGATCCGTGCGGATTGAGATTCCCTGCCATGGTCATGGTGTCTTGCCACCCGCCGTGCCCATGGGACAACCTCGTTCTAGGCGTCTTGGTTGGAATCACCAGAACGAGAAAACACAGCAAGAAACAGGCACTCGTGAAGCTCTCTCTTTTCTCTAGTATGTTTTATTTTATACATCTAATACATGTATATAGGACTTGCAAATGTGAATTTATGCTGTAATTTTAGAATTTCAGATTGGTCCATCCACCTTCGAGGAATTCATCGATCAACTCAACGAATTTGCTGGGGTTTGTCATGTCACATTTCTCAGACCACCCATTCCAGAAGGACTGCTACAGGATGCTACAGCCAAAATAAGAACCTGTCATTCCTCCCTCATCAATATTTGCCTTGGGGACAGGTTGTTGCTTAAAATCTACCACTTTCCTTCAATCTGTTTCTCGGCCGCTCTTGTAGAAACGTCAAAGCTGAAGTTTCGCTGCACAAGTCAAGCTTGGAAGCTGTCCGAATATCCTTCGGGCACAGCGCCCAATCAACCAAACATCGAGGCGACCTCGACATCGACCGAGGCTTCTGACAGGTGTTTGGACTGGAGGAAGGTCTCCAATGATCCACAGCCGATCAATGAGCAACTGGCGCGATCGGCTGAACCAACGGCGGCACATGGTAGATTGGAGATGCAAAATGGTGTCCATGTGCTTCAAGGTCACCAAGATGATGCATTTATCATCATTTGTCATTCAAACATCTAATAAGATCTTAATAGATATGCGAATTTCTTGAGTTTTCCAAGAAGGATGAGTATGGAGATTTACAGGACGGGACGCTAAGGCTGATTTCTGACTAGAAATGTTTGGTGAGACCCAAGTAGGTTCAGTCGGTTCACGCAGACTTGCAATAAAACGGTATAGTGTATACACACAGCTTTCCCTGCTGCAGCCTTCCAACCACCACTGATTTAATTGTAAGAAAGTAACCGTTCTTTTACTAAGTTAGGATTTTAAGCTACAACACCAGCTCAACCCAGCGATCCACGAATGGTCAAACGGAAGCCCAAACCAGGGGGTTTCACCTGGTCTCACACGGTGAAACCACGCCTCTCGTCGCCCTCGATCTTCCAGTTCCCGTCCGGGCCGCACGTTGCAGACCTCGTCAACCAAGCGGACCGGTGATGTCAAGCTCAGTGGAGTTCGGTGAGTTCAGTGGGTGGGTTCACCTTCTATTACGGGTCAATTCCAAGCAAAGGTTGAACACGAATACATCTAAACAAGCTGATCAGTCAGAAACAACCACTAGTCGGACCAGTCACAAGCAACAGCAAGCAAACATAGCAATGTGTTCAACGGCCAACAAAGAATCCGGCAACGGCAACAACCATAACCCCATCCATCTGACAATGCATGCCACATAGTCTATCCAAAAGCAAAGAAAGGGACCCTGTCAAAGACCAGCTGGCGTCTCTTCGGAGTTCTGGTCTTATGTTCTATGTCTTACTTCTATATGCTTCTAATTACATACTTCTACCACTCCAACATCCATCCAGCCCCAGTACACCACTACAGAGTTGCCTTTAGTCCTAATATATAGAAGAAGCGACATGCATGGTGAACTGCTTGGGACGCGCACCAAATCAATTCTGGAGGTTCCCTTCGTTCTCCTTCCTTTAGGGCCACAGTCTGGATTTTGCAAGTGTGTTTTGCACCTTTCAGCACACCAAGCCTGCAACACGCCGGAAGTAACACTGGAAACTTCACATGGTCTATTTGGCCAAGCAGCATCTGGGATGTATACAGTATATATATAGTTATTTGGCCAAGCAATCACCCAAAGGAATTCACACCTATATAAAGCATGGTCTTGATTCACTGGTGACTTTTATATGGTCCACGCCGTCTCCAGCTTTGGACCGATCGCTACTGGGCGGCCCGCACGGGCGACCATCATAGCCTCGTTCACATTGGTATTCCACCATCATCCCACCTTGGATCTGTCCAGGACCGGGAAGAACAATTAAAACATATTGCACATGTTTTGGAGATTTTCCCAGGAACCGGGAAAGAACAAATCACTAAGCAAAACCGAGCCGCTGGTCCAACCCTTCTTCGCCTCATCCGTGCAACGGAGGGGACCGGAGGAACAAAACGGTGCGCGGTGACAGCTGATAGGGGCTGTTGTGGATCAACCAACTCCGAAGGTCATTAGGTTTTCAACAAACAACTGGACAGTGGATGCATTCCAATCCTGAAGCACCGATTGTGTTGAGAATTTGATCAATCGTCGACGGAGCGCACCTCGTTGTTCTTGATGATGTAATCGGCATGTTCCACCTGTGGATCCGGAGAAAGTCACCACTCCATCCTCCTTAATCAATGATGCCCCCACCAGTTTCTGCGTGCAAAGGTGCCTCATGTCATGAACCATTTTATCCATAAGGGGTATGGGGGCTACCACTCCAAGGCTCAAGATCCGGGATTGGAATATCGAGAACATGGGATTTCGTTCACTTCTGGGGCGTAGCACCTCGACCACTTGAGTCATGTTGCTGTTCATTGATCGCAGCTCGACCCTCGTTCTTCTTTGGCACCCACATCGGCATTGGGTGCAATGACAGGATTCGGACCATCGGAAAATGACACCCTTAAGGCCCCGACGCTGTCGAGCTGGGAAACAAAAAGCACCTACCGTCCTCCCATGCGGGATTCACCCAGGAACCCTTCCCATCCGCATCACCCTTTCTCCGCATCCGGGCGGAGAAAGGGAATTCACCAGTTACTTCAAGTTACTTCGAAGAAAAAAAAACAAAAAACCATTGTCCATGTCACACCTGGGGGGTCCCTGGGGGTTGAGATGCTTGGAGTCTTCCCGACGGGACACCTCGACGTGTGGAGCTAAGCTCCGTTGGTTCCGACTGGGGAAAGGCCTGGCCTGACCGGTTTGGGTTCCAACCGCGTGACATCCGTGTCGGTCGGCAGTTCCACCGGTTCACCGGTTCGAAGCTGCTCCCACCGCGTGACTGCCGTGGTGTCAGCGGAACCTGTCACCTGTTCCCACCCCGTTCCTGCTCACCGGTTTCGTAGACCGTGTCTGCAGCGATGGAAGCAGAACCTGCCTTCAGGGGCGGCCCACATCCCACCAATTGGCACGAGCCCTGCCTGAAGACAAGCACTCTGGTCAGGCAGGACACCAAAATAGAACTATCCAACTTGGCAACAATAACACTTGAACCATGCAAAAAACCTCTGACCAAAGCCGTTTGTACGAACAACGTGTTAGAAGAACCCTCTTACTAAACCTTTACATGGGTCCACACTTTGACATTCTTTGAAGTCTGGCTCCTTTTGCAAGAGCATCCTTCTGAACATCCATCCTCGTATGTCAACATAGATGATGGTCTGAACATCTATTGTAGAATTATCAAGACCAGGTTTGAGACCTTTGACCATTCCCAAAGTCGGACCGGGATGTTCAAAACAATTTTCTTGAAGAAAACACAAAGCTGAGCATCAAACAGCTGCATATGTCCTGCAGCTGTGCAAGACACCACAGGCTCCCCTTTGTACCTGATTCGCTGCACAAACGGTTTAGGGTGATGGTTGTGCACTCCAACCCAACTGGACCCTGAAGATTGTTGATTGCTTTTGCCACTACCTCAAAAACACAACTTGTGCACAACACAAAACAAATACCAGGTCAATCTTCTTCAGCTAAGGTTGCTGACATGATGGGAGGACGACGTGCAAACCAAGCTTCCCTTAAGCCTACCACACCATTTCAACGGTTACTGTGCGTTCAACCATATTTTCTTCATGACCGACTCCAACACATATATTATATATATATTGCATATATAATAGGGTGTTGGAAGTGAGTACGTACTCCCAAACTAATATGGATAGTATGGTCTTTGAAACTAAAGGGCATCCGACTCGGATGGTCCTGGATACGGAGCAACACATTGGAAAACGTTGGTCTAGTTGGTCACTGTGCGTCGCTTATTTGGCCGTCGGCGATCCGGGGTTCCGAGACGGATCATAGATTGATATAGACCACATGACGCTTTTACAAAAACGATGAGCCTCATGACTTAGGCTGTGATTTTTGGGCTAAGTCATTTCTGTCTGCCTATGTCATTTGCAGGCAGTATAATTGATCATGGATGATAAGGAAACTTCCATGTATTTTTTATCCTTCCCCATCCACTAAGCGGTCAGCAATCACTGCGACAGCCACCAGGCTTCCAGGCCCCAAGGGACACTCAAAGCTTTGAGACGCACACAACGGTAACCTGTACCGCGCAAAACGGGAGATTCCAGGCATGCATTGTTCCAGCGAAAGAAGCAAGACCTGTGTGACATTGTGTGACCAGCGAGACAAGTTGTTCAGGACCAGATATTGCGTGAAGCGATGTGGTTTAACGTATCTTTGACAGTTTTCTCAGCGAACTCCAGCAAAGCTGACTCCCTCAGATTCTGTAGGAGGAAAACACAGTTTGTTCATGTGTCTTGCACCTAGTTGCTTTTGAGTGGGGAAACTATGACAACTGACGGGGTAGGTATGGCTCTGGTAGGTCACGGACCAAGAATCCGGTCGACAAGCTGCCAGCTTCAGCATCTGAGAATACGAGGGTACAAGCTGCCAGCTTCAGAGTCGGTTTTGAACTCAAAGAGAAGCCTGAAGAAGCCAGAAACTGCCAAGCAAGGTAGAATTCCCAGGGACGCTCGGATTTCACCTCTGTCTTCATGGGTGTACTTTGCTGTGAAATTGACTCCTCACTACTGTTGATGATTCCAGTTTGCATCAGTTTGCCTACATTCCCTGAGCTGGCTCCAGTTTCCAGGACAAGCTCCCATGCAAGAAGGACGTATCAAACCACCAAGGTTCTGCTGACAATACCTCTACCGATGTTCAGGTAGTGCACGATTCTAGCTCACATCCTGTATTTGCTTGTGCTTGTGCAAGAAACCCTGCAAGAAACTAAACGCATTCCACAAAAAGACAACCTGTCTGTGCTTGCCCACACATGCACTGAGATTGTAGCTCCCAACCGTGCGGCGAAAAACAACCGTCCGTCCGTCCCGGAACATGAAATCTGCTGTCCTGCCCAAAACCTTGACACTGATATACAGCACACTGAACACATCTAGACGCTCTGACAAGGTCTGACAAGTATACCGGTGCTAGTCTAATGTGTTTGGAGAGATCCAACAAACCAATGTTCCCTGATTTTTCAGAGAAAGAAGCCGTCCAAGGTCCCAAGGGTCCAGGCCACGTCGTCCATCCCATGATTGAAGAGATTCGATGCCGCACCCTCAATCCTCCTAGGATCTCCGGCCACTCCTGCCCTTCAAAGGTAAGCCTCGGCGCCGATTAGGAAGATAGGGAGGTCCCCATGCCGATGCATGCCGATGCAAGCATCCCGCGATCAAGTTCGCCTCACTCCGCATCGCAAACCTACCGTCTATCGGTCGTTCAAAAAAACCGCGAACGGCTAGCGGCGTCTAGCGGCGTCTGGAACCCGATGATTCGCACCCCCAAAAAACATGTAAACAAACAAACCAAAACCACCTGTTTCCCTGTAGTTAGAGTGATTATATATATTATCTCTGGGCTGGTATGACTGGTCCTGCCAAAAGGCTCCCGCGTCCTGGCAGTTGGTCTGAAGCCTCTCAGAAACGTCTGCGGAAATTTGGAGTTGTTGGGAGATCCCTCCCATACTCACCTACCCCCCTTCCAGCCCGTGCAGCATGGAGATGAACCTTGGTCGCCAATACCATGTTTGTTTTTTGAACGAATGGCTGGAAAAAACTGCTAATGCAAACTGTTTCACATCATATTGAAAGTATAGCTTAACAGCCAAGCGTGGTAGGCTTCGAAAGCTCAATGGGGCAGGCATCACGCTTCAAGCACAGTAGGTCATGGGGACCATGGGAATCCTCCTGCACCAGGTCATGAAAAAACCATGGAAAGTTCATGAAATTCCTTTGTGATCGACTTGCGTGGGACTTGCGCTATGCACGCAATAGCCAGGAGTGAAAGGAGTTCAACGCATCATGGGTCCGTTGCCTTCATTCATCGTCGAGTCGCCAGTCACACGCCCCGCAGCAGCAAGCTATCGTTCGTGGCACACGACGAGGCCCCGAGCCCATTGTAATGATGGATCTTCCACTGGCTCTCCTTCTTGCTCCCCTTGCGATGCTCCTGCAAATCTCACGAACCAGTGGATGGAGTTGAAAGGCTTTTTTCCACTTGGTGACCATGAACTAGTTGTCTAATCAGTATATATTCCCGATACCCAACACAATACGCTAATTTCTCGAGAAATGTGCCGCATGTTGGACACCCTAAAATACAGCTTACCTTTGTGTTTAACACCGTTACTTTCCCACATCACCACATCACCACATCACCACCAGCGCATGGGCACCCTTCTCCAATGGCACGGAGCCACGTAAATGTATTTTCCACCACCAAGGCCTCACCAAACCGCATGGCACAGCATAACCTGTCAAAATATTTATCTGTTGGTTTCTGATGATGTCTGATGAAAGTTTACAAGCGAATAATATTGAATAAACACTCTTTTTAACATTGATTAATTTAATGGAGAGAAAGAAACACATGAACCAAGGATAATGAATGATTTTACAACACAACTAAATATATTGTTTGTAAACATGTCCTAGGCGGCTTTTCGGTTTTGCCTGAGATACACTCTTGGAGGAAGAAATCGCTTCAGTATAGATATCCTTGATCTGGTGTCCAGTTCCGAAAAAGAGCAGTTCCTCTCAGCCTTCTGGTAATGCTGTGCCCTGTGTGTTCTGTTCCGGACATCGAAGCTCAACCCAAACCGGACAGTTCACCCATTCTCCTTCAAAAAAGCTGGTACACTGGCCTCAGCCAAGGCGGGGATCGACAGGGATCGAACAGGCAGGTGATCGATGATGGTGGATGAACATCCAGCTTGATGTCTAGTCAACCCAGCTTGATGTCTGGTCACTTTGATGTTGATTTGAGGCCAAAACGCATCCCCTGGTGGGTGACATGACATGAGCTACTGCTTGTTCCCTGCATGAGTTCCTTTTGCTGTGGTTTCCTCTGAAAGAAGATCGCTTGCCTAGTATTTTGCGCCGGGATTTCTTCAAGAAGTACCACCCCTTTGAAACCCCCAGAAAAGGGGACACCCCATGGGGACGAATCACTATTCCAACTGCAAATCACATAACAGTATTGCGGGGACAGCACGAAGAGACCCCGAGTCAGACCTCAAGTAATTTGAAGTATTGCTGTGATGAGGACATTACATTCATATACATTCATGGGGTTCTGAGATGATCTGAAGCACAAAAAGCATTTCCGCAGTATTCCGCAGGCTGCACGATGCAGGTTGTCTGTGCCGACCAAAAGAAAGGTTAGAAAGGGCAGCAACCGCTGGACTCATCAGGAAACACTCAGCAGGAAGGACTTGCTTCCTATGCAAGAGCCTGACACTAAACCAGTAGTTGAATTTGAGGTTTGATACATTTACATTGTACACGTACAACATGTGCTTTCACTGGCAGTAAAACGGCCTGCTCATCTTGGGCACTAAATTGCATTGAGAACAAATGAAACCATTTGTCAACACCCTTCCCATCCCTACCCCGAGAGTTAAAAGATCGGTGCAGCAAAACACCTTGAAGCATGGTGGACAGAGACGGTGGACCTCCTCACAGGTGAGGTTGTAGAGGGGCGGCATGGTCTGTAGATCCAACTCGGGCGGCAGAAGCCTCAGACGCAGCGATGCTGCCGGTCAGCCGTCGAGCGAGGCCCTGCGGTTGCTGGTGGCCGGTGGTCGTTCCTTTTACCATTCCACATCAATGACATGTGGAAATCAAGAAAAGAGGAAACCCAATTTCACTCAGGTCAGTTCTTGCTCAATTCCACATCAAGATTTTGAGTGAAAAAGGAAGAAGAACAGGTAGCGGCTTTGGGAACTGATCGGTGAAACTCGTTGGTTCAGCATTGGACAATGTATGACAATTCTGTTAGCCTGCAAAGTCATTCCGTGTCATTTCTAATCAGAACACTTGGAGCAATGTTAAGTACCAGTGGAATATGTGATCATGGTCCATCATGGTACTGAAAAAGGGTTGTTCTCTGAACACGTGTAAAACCTTGCGGGCTTGGATGTGTTGGAACCATGTGGAACCCATACCTGGAAAGCCACGGACCCTTGATTCATGTCGGCACATAGTTTGTCGGTTTCTCTCAGTTTCCTTTCGGGTCGGTGGCGCACGATGCTGCAAACAACAACCATGGTTGCTCCAAGACATGGTGAAACACCCGAAAGAAGTCCCGTGTCGGTGTCGGTGTGGGGTTTCGGTGTCGGGTCCCTTCAATCCCCTGCAATCGGTGTTGGGTCAGGATTCCACCCGTACCGGGTGCCGTTGACATGGCTTGGTGGCTTGGTGGTATGCACATACTCTTCGATGGGATGAACACCTGGTTCCTTATTTAACTATTCTATAAAATGAAAGACAAATGAGACTCGCAAACTGACTTGGTATATTGATCTGATGTATACTGTTAGATGCCCACTAAGAAGAGTCCGTTCCCTTCCCCACTTGGTCTTTCGAACCAACGACTCTCACACAACGACTCCTACAACACAACCAACCGGTCAGGGTAAGACGACGTCAGAATCGTCCAATCCCCCAAACCCAGACGAATGCGAAATAGCTATAGCTATACAGTGTGAATACGCAACTGAGCCCCACCTGAGTCATGTCAATTCCGCTCCCATTTTCGTCCAACATCCACCGGACACCAGGGCTCTGGACCAGCACACGATCAACACGCTCGCGGTGCCCGACATGACCTCGGTGCTGCTCGAGTTCACGTCTGGTGAATCAACCGGACGCGGTGTGGTACGGCTATAGAGGATAGGAGTGGATGGGGAGGATAGTGCCCAGACCAAAGGAATGGGACAGTTGAATTAGAGAAAAACATAGAAACAACATAGACAACGTTATGTATACAGTGACTTATACAGTGTCTACATGGAATAGCCAGCGATCAAGCGATCAATGGATTCTTTGGAACGGTAGTTCCCAGACCATCCATGGGACATTCCATAGTGACCAGACCATCCATGGGTCATGTTCATGAGGTTTTCATGTATGCAACAGTAGCTCTTCGTAGCTCATCGGTCGTCCCATTCGTCTGGTCTGATTGGTTTCCAAGGGACGATCGAAGAGAGAATGCTGAGAATGCGAAATGGGAGGGAGCAGTGCAGCAGCGACTGGCCATTGTTCATCGGCAAGAGCGACTGGCAGGTTGCTGAGGGCTAGGCAAACTTGCTGCTTGTGTAGAAGCACCTGAAACAGTCAGCAAAGTGTTGTTGGAGCCTCATGCAAAAGCCATCAACCTCTCATGTACCACTTGCACCTGCATATGGCTATGTCTGTAAAAGACCTGCGTTTCTCGCCGTATTGCTGTCAGATGTTGGGGACGTCTTTGACTGGTATTCATTTACACCCGACGTGCAAGAAGAGAGAGAGAGAGAGAGAGAGCGGGGGTCGAGTTTCCCAAAACATCAGTCTTTGGCAAAATGCCAATTCAGTGGGACGTTCATGTCTTTGCTTCTAATGGAGATGGCCAACCTACCAGCAATGGCCTCCAACCTATACTCGTACTAGCGATGGCCTCCCTACTAGCGATGGCACACCTGGCCCACGCAGCCGACAACGGACTCCCGAGCCGTCACGGAATTTTTCTCACGGTCAGGTTTTCCATGGTTCACCAAACGGTCCATGGGTTCTGAATGGGGGTTGTTACGGATTCCCAATAAAGGTTTTCCAAGTGATCCACGGACTTCCTGGATAGGATGAAGAAAAAGGTCCTTGCACGACCCACAGAGCTATATATACCCTGCCCTACACCTTAACACATCTTAACAAGAACATGTAACATGTAACATGCACATCAAACAAGCAAAGCAATATGTAAAAAACACCTTTAATGAGATCTAGATGACTTTTAGAATTCCAGCTCACCATGCTCCCACGAGTGTTCCCACTGCGGCCGCCTCTCGAGCTTCTCACAACACTTTCGAAGACGAGTCACCTGAAAGGCACTTCGCCGGGTGGCCGTTGCCGAAAGCGGATCATCCACAAAAAAGCATGGCTTGTGCTTCCATCTGCTGATTTTGAAGAGCAAAGACACACAAGAGGCATTCGGCATTCATATTGTTATTTTTGTTGAAAGAACCACAAAACAGCCGCATGCCAAACATTTACTGTGTGGGTCCTGAAGGCCAAGACTCCTTTCTCCAAAAAGGCTTGCCCCTTAAAACACAGTTGGCAAAGAAAGACGCGGAAAAGAACAAGGTTGAACCCAATTCTGTTTTTGATGGCCAGTTGTTCTAGGTAGCTACATGGTCTCACGTGAATTCATATAGTGACTCAAAGTAAATACATGTAAATAATTCAAGTAGTGCAGACTCTTGATACATAACCTCCCCGTATGAAGAGGTGTTTCAATTGAAGTGGGGTGGGTTTATCAATCAAGAGTCTACATGAAGTTGTTAGCACAAACATCGTCTTTTGGGGTCGAACCATCCGGTTGTTCAACGAACTCCAGCTCGCGCACTCCGTTAATCGAACTCCGGAGATATCTCCCCTTCATGTTTCCTGCAGAATGCAGATGAACCGTCAACCGACCTGGGAACCCTCCCCCCAAGGGCCATAGGGTGTGTGTATGAGGGACGGTGGTATTGACCGGGGCCCCTCGGAAACCAAAGTGATCTTCGCAAGTATTTTTGACCGCAGCTCACACACATATATATATATACAATATATATTTATAGTTATATATATTATGGGACTACATGATTGTAGAGTATGGGATTATACTTATGGGTATATAAAGGCCATCCACCTTGCCGGGGTCGGGTTCCCTGAGACCATTCGCTCCGTCTCTCAGCTCCAGTCACTGAGGACTCTTTCGGCAGCTCCGGTGACGCGTCGTCTTTCAGCGCCATGGAGACCTAGGGGCGGTGGGCCATGGCACGAGCTGGGGCCAAGAAGCGTCCAATGACAAACACCAGTGGATTTGGTGGATGGGTTTGGAACTGACCTCATTTGACGAGGTCAGAGTGGATCATGCAAGTGGACACTGCTCTTTCGGCTGAGGTTTCTTCAAAGGACCAGCTGACCAGGCTCAGGTCAGACTGGACCTGTAGGGATTCGCCTGCTCATGGTCTGTTTCCCTTCTTGATCCATGGGACTGGCGGCCCTACGCCATACATGATCATAACCCAGTTTCACATGACCCATCCATGTCACTCTTCCAGTCCCATTCGTCAGACGAATGGGGGTGGAAACATCCTGAATCCCAACCATGTCACCCAGCAAAACGAATGGTCTGGGCGTGTGGACTCCGTTCAGGGCCCGCCGCCGCTCATCACCCGGATGCGATCCAACCGGGTCCGTTTCAGGGCCCAACTCCGAGCGGTTGAGCTGAGGACCGGTATACTCCACATCCTCCCACCCTACCATCCACATCCACCGTGAACAGTTAGACACAAAAACACCTCTCTCATCATCCACGCCCCAAAATAGAACAAGATCTATATATTATCCCAAAGAAGCTTCAATTCATCCTCCGAGTTGTCTCCAAAACATGTATTCGGCCGCCTCCCACCCTCGGAAACAGGGTTCTCCAGGGCGGCGCATCGATGAAACCGTCCATTCGGGGCTCACCTCTGCCAGCTCATCCAGCAGGTTCGTCACCCATAACTTGCCATAGGGATAGGCCTCAGACTTTACAAAGATCCAGCCAGACCCATTCAGAGGGTAAGTTTTGGGCCGCTGTCTTCATTGAGGTCAGTCATGTTAACGAACTACAAGGAGTGATGATGTTTGTCTTCATGCGGTCTGTTTGGACACCTCATCCTCATGCGTCTCCGAATCCGAACTCTTGATACGTATGGGTTGATGTCATGGTAGAGGTCTTACTATGCGTGCAGAACCAGCAGCTGAAATGCAACACAGGGGTACAAACATGATAAATCGTTTCTTTTGTGCACAAACCAGCGGTTTGGTATTCGGAACATGGTCATCCTTTGGGCCGAATCTGCCACTTCCATGATACTTCCAGAGAGTGAAACCATGCTTCACAACCTAGCACTTGTCCTAAGCTCCTAGTAGCTTCTTGTTCCTAGTAGTAAGGCCAGGAGCCCCTAGTAGCATCTTGTGAAACCATGCTAAGACATTGTGAACTGAAGTTGTCCACGATCCCAACTTCCAAACCTTTCGACATTCCAGGTGATACGGGAGAGGTGAGGCTGAGAACATGTGATATCACAGCAAACCATGATATCAGCTGTAGGCTGTAGGGATTTCATGGCATGGCATGGACTTGTGAGTACTCGTATCATGGACCAAATTGCGCCAGGCTGTCCAGTTCACGAACTGTTTTCTTGACCAAAAGCCGGTTGTTGTCTTTATCTTCAGGTCTTGAAATTGTCTTCAGGTCTTGACATCCTGGACTTCAGGTCTTCAGGTCTTGAACTGTTTTCCATGTCCAGCTCTTGCAGTCCTTCAGCCCCGGTCGACCACCGTGCCGTGACGGTGCCGACACTGGGCTCTTCCACACCCGGTCTTCCCGGCCGCTTCGGTTGCCGCACATAAGTCGCGTGCAGAATGCATAGGATGGGCCTGGGACGTGTTCCGTTTTGGGCCAAAAAGGCCAAAACATTTGGAGAAGGAGCCAACTACGGGGGGGGGGTTGTCTTGGTGTTGTCACACACCAAGAATTCGGTCGGCCGCGCGAGCTGCAGCTTCGGCTGATCACCAGCTAGGCTGAAAAAAAAAACAAACTTTAAGCTTATGGCTGTGGGTCATGACAGCAGGAGACCGACCGGGTACGACCTTCCCGGTCGCTCGCGGCAGCTGGACTGGGCACCAAGCTTTGACCCATCCCCATATCCCAGATCACTCGGGTGAAGCCTGGGACCTCGTCTTTCAGCCCAAAAAGGATCAAACAGGTTCAAAGAAATATCTCACACTCTTCGGAATAGATACTTAGAATCAACATATCAGGATCATCCGACCTGGCTGGCCGCCAGAACTGCCCCGGGAGGTCCCCACCCAGGAAGGGGGGGCTGCCTTATAAAACAAAAGAAAACTGAGGGCCCGCTCTTTTTAAAGGGAAAATGAAAAGGAACGCAACCAAACAAAAACACCAACAAAAACACAAAACTGACCACAAAACTGACCACAACTTTGTGTGTGTGTTTTTTGTTGTTTTTTGGTGATTGTTTTTTGGTGGTATGAGTTGTGTCTTTTTTGTGCCTTTTTTGTGGTATGAGTTGTTTTCTTTTGGTATGACTTGCGTCTTTTTTTGTGGTATGATTTGTGGTTGCGTTTGTGTTTTTTTTTTTGTGGTATGACTTGTGTTATTTTTTTTTTGTGGTATGCTTTCTGGTCGCATTGTTTTTTTTGTGGTATGACTTGTCTTTTTTTTACTTTTTTGTGGAATGATTTGTGGTCGCGATTGTTTTTTTTGTTTTAATGTTATGACTTGTGATTTTTTTGTGGTATGATTTGCGGTCGCGTTTGTGTTTTTTGTGGTATGGCTTGTGTGGTTCTTTGTGTGTTTTGTTTTGTGGTATGATTTGTGTTTTTTTTAGGTATGACTTGTGTTTTTGGTGTATTCTTGTGGTATGATTTGTGGTTTGTTGAATATAAAATCAAAGGTGAGTGGCAGGAGACAAGGCCATGTGCATTGATGTTGTGACTTTTGTGGCATGATCTGTGGTCGCATTTGTGTTTTTTTTTTTTTTTCTGTGGTATGACTTGTGTTTTTTGTGTTTGTTTTTATGTTTTTGTGGTATGACTTGTGTTTTGTTGTGCTTGTTTTTGTTGGTATGATTTGTGGTCGCGTTTGTGTTTTTTTTGTGGTCTGACTTGTGTTTTTGTGTTTGTTTCTTGTGGTATGATTTGTGGTTACGTTTTTTTTTTGCTGTCCTATGACTTGTGGTTTTTTTTTGTTTTTGTTTTTTTTTGTGGTATGATTTGTGGTCGCGTTTGTGCTTTTTTGTGGTATGACTTGTGTTTTGTGGTGATAGTTTTTTGTGACATGCTTTGTGGTCGCATTTGTGTGTTTTTTGTGGTATGACTTGTGATTTTTTTAATGTTTTTTTGTGGTATGATGTGTGGTCCAGGGCGGAAGACGACCACAAACGATACCACAAAAAAACAAAAACACAAAAAACACAGGAATTTGGGGCGGGGAGCCTGGAGCGACATGGGGAGCGAGCCAGGGGGTGGGGAGCGGGGAACCAGACCCGGACTTGGCTCTTATGCTGTGAGAGCATGAACAACAGTTTCATCTTGTGGTAAGGGTCAATCATTCTTTGAATTGCCACTTGAGGTTGACCAATTAGTGAAGGGATGGTGTTAGTTGTTTTTGGTTTGCAAATATATATGTTCAGATTTGTGTTCTTTAGAGTTAGCCCGCCCACTGAACTAATCACTTTTCATTTGCTAGACCAGAACCCGCCCACTGAACCAATCCTTTTTCATTTCCTAGACCAGAACCCGCCCACTGATCCAATCATTTGCATGTCCTAGACCAGAAATTGCAATCCAATTTCCCTAAATGACTTTGAATATGGTGGTTTTTGGGGCCCTGACCCTTTACGGGCTGTTACTGTGGAGACGCGTTCGCATGTCCTTTTCGCCTGTTCCAGCATCGGGCACCACCCCAACGTTCGGGCCGCCGTCCACGTGGCGCTGCTGTAGGTCAATGGCAGATCACACCGCCACTGTTTCCCGCAGCTAAACCAAGCTGTGGCATACCAAGCTCGCTGAGCTCGCGGCATTTCCAAGGAACAAACCAGGCTGTGCCACAAATAGATCTGGCTGCGAACATCCGAGACATTGAGAGACCCCATGCCAATGTCTCTGCGATTTCTTCGAAGGAAAGCAAATCCATCCGAGGTTTCATCATCCGACTGGCTGTGATAAAAATCATCTGCTTGGAACGGATTCACAGCTGAATGACTTCATGGCTGTCTTCAACGAGAAATCCCCAATTTTTTGCACACATAGTCATAGTATGTCATAGGCTGAAAGGCTCACACAGTATCGATAATCTCTCAAATTCGAGTGTCGCATCTTGAAGAACAAACAGTCCATATTTTAGACATGTATAGAAATGCACCGTATGTAGAGATTCTACGTAACACATCTTAAACATGTTCCGCGTGCCAAAGTTCTGTAGGCTTGCAGTTAGTTATCCATCCAACTCCAGCAACTCAGCCTCTTCATCATCTAGTCGAAAGCCATACCTGCCCGAGATGATAAGTATGACTGTCCAAACTCTGTGCAAAGCAAGCACAAATGAGAGGAAGTCATCTTCTCAAGATCAAATCCTCTAAGATCCTCTAAGTGTTCCATCTTTGAGGCTACCAACAACACATAAATGAACCCCGCTTGATACATGGGGTACCATCACGTTTTAGCTAGTTGGAGCCAGAACCGGCCGGAAAAAAGAAAAGAACGATATTGCCAACGGATGGGGTTCTGGGTGATTCACCTCTGCTATATGTATCTCATTCTTGTGGTCAACCTGGCTGTGTCGGATCACTTGAAGAGCAACCACTGGAAGTAGGTCACGCTCACCACAATCTTGACCTCATCCGCGGTGCCTATCACCGTCCCCCGACCGGATCACGACCGTCCCTCGACCCAGAAGGATCTTCCAAAAGGATCTTTCAAAGGGTTCGGTTGGGGGGTTGAGACCCCACATTTTGAGCTTCAAGATGCTTGAAACCCTGAGGGTACGATGTGTTTTTCATGGTATTCTGCGGATCTTCTGAGAAGCCAAATGGAAAAATTCTCTTAAGATGGAGACCCATCCGGAGACTCAGGTCTGCGCGCCCCAGAACTTCCAGTACGGCTGGATTGGGTGCAAATAGTCTTTGAAGACCTCGTGCGACGATTTGAGATCTGGAGTTGATAGGGACTCTTGAGTCACGGGCTGAGTCTAGCAAACTTAGTAGTTAAAAGGATGTATAGGGACACCATGGGACACCTCACAAGCAGCACAGTTCACAAGCTCACCAACAATCAGGATTCAACAGCTGTATTCCAAACACACCTTTCTTTCGAACCGGGTCCGACCCGATGCGAAGGGAACCGGGGCGACCAAACCGTGTGCAAAATCGCTCTCATGCTCTCTCACCGGCACACCCCTGGTTGACGGAAAATGACAAGAAAATGACAATGTCAGCAAGTTACAGTAGCAAGGAAGGTAGCAAACGTACTTGACAAGTGAAACCAAGCTCTGCTAGACGGTGCTGTTCGTCATGACCCATTTTCAAGAACTCGAAGGGACGAGCAACACACGGAATCCTTCGATCCTTCGATCCTTCGAACGGAATTCACTGGCCGTTTGGCGCGAAGCGTTTCGCGCAAGGGGCCATGAATGGGGGTGTCCAGCCAGTTTGAGGAGGGGTGGAGGGGGGTTGGAGGCTTGATCACGATACCATACCATACCTGGAACCCAGAGATGACCCCTGTCTTGATGTAGGAGGTTTGGAATCGAAGCAAAAAACATCTAAATCTCTTGCGTGCTTGGCAGTGCTTGGCAGTGCTTAGTGGAGTCACATGCCACCGACCGACTCTTCCGGACCGACCCCACGACTCTCCCGGTCGGCATGGGGACGACCGGGGACCCCTGCCCTTTCGAAGGCCACGACGAAAAGAAGAGCAGCGGAGCAAAGCATGTAGATGATCCTCGGTGGCTCATCATGGTCCATCAAAAAAGCATCCGTCCAAGCCTAGTGGATCCAGAAGCCTTGCTAGACCCTTCCAAAATACACCAAGATACTGAAAGTTTCATGACTGATCCGGGGAAATGTGGTCGAGGGGTTCTCCTCGGAAAGGAACACAAGGTACATCAAAGTACACACGATGAAAGCGTGCATAAACTCACGTGCATAGTTCAGGAGAAAAAAAACTGCAGCATGGTGCTGATCTAGGGTTCCGATGGTCGCTCAAACTCTTAAAAACACAAGAAAACACACTGTCAGGGGGCTTGGGGTAAACTTGAGTTGCAGAACTGTGCTGGGGGCTACCATCTGGAACATATACAGTATAGTTCGACTCTTTTAGTACTGTAAAACATTGTAAAACCTCATCTTGAAGATACTGTAAGACCATGAACACTTTTCGGACTTGAGTCGACAAGAAATCAAAAGAAATTTTATGAGGTGGGGCCAGTTTTGAAGAGGGGCTTCGCTGTTGTCTGATGGACCGGTCCTAAGACTGACCAGCCTCAGCATGCCTCCGCCTCAGCCTCGGCCTCTCTTGGGACCTGAGGCGCCAACCCCTGAGCCGTCGGATAGATATTCTTGTCATACCACACGTTGCAGGAGTCACAGTTGCCGTAGACCTGAAAGAGTCCCAGGCGAAGAAGAAACCCAGGAAGACGCCGGCCACCCGGCGCACCCGTGGGAGGGAGGAGCGACATCACGGAGAACATCTTCGCCAGAAATATGGACGCCACGGAACTGCAGTTCACAGGAACAATGAATTCTTGATGTACAGCAGTTTTGGCAAACATACTTCCGTAGAGCGTTTGCATGGTGATTTAACATAAAACAGGTGACTTTTCGCAAGCCGGCGGGTGACTTTTGACTAATGCGTTTCCATGCGGCCGGGTGACTTTTTGCAAGCCCGGGTGACTAAACCCCGACGCTTGTAGACACTCAGGTTCTAGGGAGACACTCTGTGAAACTCTTGTTACTTCCCCCCCTTCGATGAAAGCCTTTGTCAGTTTGTGTTTAACACGTTTATATACTGTGTTAACAGGCGATTAGCCTACTTAGACCGCAATACGCGCCTATTTTGCTTGAGCCAAAGTCAAGTGTATGTGAGACATGAATACGATGTACAACTGTGAAACCACACCCCCCGCTGAGCGCATATACGGAGGAGTGAAGTATGTACAATGTGCATGAATTCGATCGGCTACGAATGGCAACCGGTCCCCCGGCACGAGCAAACGAACGGGGCTCGCCTAAGAGATAAAGCCGATGAAGGAAGACCTCAGAGGCACTGGAGTCAGGCACAATGTACTTTAGTTTCACATATGTTTCTCATCATTTTCTCACAGTCATGCAAAAGTTATAGCTCTTCTTTTGGGCGCTGTGCAAGTGACCAAGGCATGTTCACCTTTGAGAAAGCAAGAGTGGAACCTCTACGTGGCTCACGCTCCCGCGTGGCGAATAACCATGGTCGCATGATTGATGAAGAGGAATTTTATCCAATATCATCTTTAATTTGTGCATCCTCATGTGCTGGTCAGCTGACCCGCAATGAGAGCGGCCACGATAAGGCAACCGCTCCCGCGGTGCGATGAGACCTCCTCGCAAGGAATGGAGCTAAAATGCCGTTGGTATTTTGTTTTGGTTTTCGGTTTTGTCCAAGGCAACGGCTCCCGCCGTGCGAAGACCTCTCACCAGCCTCGTCGCTGATTCCAGTCGTGGTTTCCCCAGCCCCCACGGCTCCAGTCAGAATCACGCCATGAGCGATCATCCGAATGCCACCAGTCACTCGACCACCAGCTCTGTGATGAAGAAGGTTGGTCTCGTGATCCGTAGCCGCGGGATTCCCAGCGGGTGTCGTGCTGATATGCACTGTGCTGAGATTGCCGTTGAGCGAAGCTCTTGGCTGCCGTCGATCCTGCCTTTGTCTGTGGGATAATCATTGATCTCTGTTCTTTTCCAATCGTCAGAGCGTTGCCTGGAATGCGTTCGCAGTCTTCGGCCATGAAGGCGAGGAGGTCGTCGAGAATGTCCTGAGGGTCTTCGAGGTCCGACTTCCATTCATCACCGAACCCGCAAATGGGTGGACGCTTGTAGCTGTCTGCATACAGAGTTGCGAAAACTTCTGGTCGGTGGAAACGGTTGCGCCAATACACGAAGAACTCACGAGAAAGGTCTGATTCGCCAACGATGTTGGGGTCGGCGATGTAGACGATCTTCCCGGCATATCGGTGACCTTCGCCCTTCATGATCATTTCCCGCGTTCTCGGCGGGTCAGGCACGACTGCATTGGCAAGCTTGTCAATGAACCCAAGGCACAATGGTGTTAAATCTTGCGCTGCGCAGTTAAATGCGTAGAAGGGATCAATGAGTTGCCGCTGCATTACAGTGACTGACATGCGCTCTGCTTTCTTGACGTGACTCTTGGCATTGTTCTTCAAGATCGTTAAACCAGACCTCGAAGCACGAGCGATCTCGTGGCCAGGCGTCCCCGCCGGCGTGAGCCTTTCTCCTGATCCTCTGAGCTCGTCATCAGGCACCATGTCCAGCGACACATCAATTCCGAGACTAGTGGCAATTTCTTCAATCCGGATGACTTGTGCCGCCTTTCCAAGGTCAGATGACAAATGGAGGTAGGCTCCGCAATTGACGCATGCCAACATGCCGAAGGTATACAGATGCTTGCACTGTTGACACTGGCGTTCTGGCATGAGACGTTGTTCGACTACAGCCCAAAGGGTCTTGCCCAAACCTTCATTGTGGGGGTCAAAGGATCGTGTGTTGAAGCGGCGATAGTCCTCATAGTCCTCCATGATCATCGGGCTCATTTGGTTCCAGGGTGCATTGCCAAAGGGTTTTCTTGCAACGTATGACTGGATGAGCACGTCAAGATCAGGATTGTTGGGACCAGTTCGCATTTGATCCTTGACATTCATCAATGGAATTGGGTCCTCATAGTAGTATGGCCTATCGGTCTTGACAAAACCACACCACCTTTTGTAGTCCGACATGACATTCATCAACAACGTAAAGAATGTTGAGTTTTGCAGTTCATCATCTCCGGCAAGCGGTCCCCCGCTGCGATCTTTTCGAAACTGTGAAATAGCGGGATCTTTCGTCGGCATAGATGTGGTTGGCATAGACAAAAGAACCGGATGACATGTCAAAGCCGTAGATGACGAACTGATTTGGAATCCAGTCGGCACAGAGGATTGCCCCAGCTGTCGTCTCAACAATGCGCAGTCCCTCTGCAATCATCAACCTGAAGTCGAGAGCGAAGCAGAGCGGTCGGGTTGCGGCCATGGAAGCAAATTGGGTGTCTGAGATCGACCATGGGTCCTCCTTTGACAGAAAGCTGTACTTGTTCGCAGCTTTCAATCCACCCGGCAAAATGCCCATGTTGATGATGTCCATCATCACCGCATTGTGTGTATAGTGATACACAATCGAGGGCTCTACATCCATGACCTTGATAATAGAGTTGACTGGGACCTGTGGGAACTTGCCATCAATGAAACACTCTTGAGTGAACTGAGGATCCAATGTGATCAAACGAGTGATCTCAGGCATTGCGTTCTCCACATTCCTGGTCGCCCAATGGTTGTGATTGGCAATTGCTTTCAGCTTGATGGGCGTGAACCCGTACTTTCCCGCGACCAGAGTCCCCTCCGGCGGTATCTTGACCTCGACCATAAAGCGATGGTTGTTCACCACAACGAGAATCAGCTCTTCCAGTGTCAGTCGGGCGACGAACTTCTTCTTCACGTACCGGTAAACACTTGTAAAGTCCATCCATAGGCCAGGCAAGAAAGGAGGAGGCTCCACGCGGTTGTTCTTGGCGATGTGTTCCCACCCGCGGAGCAAGCTCGTCACTCTCTTCGAGATCCATTGTTGGTCTGAGCTGAGTGACATGTGCTTCACCCCGGGCAGATCTTTCGTTGGACACACAACAATTTCGCCGGGCTCGCCCAAGTAGGGATTGCCGAGAACATTAGGCTGAGGCTGATCAGTGGGCTTTGGACGCGGCTTTGCCTTGATCTTAGGTGATGCAGCTTCCTTCGGTCCCGGAAGTGGCGGAGGTTGAGACTTTGGTGCTGATGCACTGGCCTCGGCTCCCGCCGGGCGTACGGTTTGCTGCTCATCAGTCTTTTTCGATGATTTCGGGGCAGGCTCTTCGGCTTGATCATCGGCACTTGTTCGCTTCGTAGACGGCGAGAAGGTCACAGTCTTTTTGGCCGTAGGTTCCTCAGGTTTGGGTGCTGCACCCGAAACTTGCACCGGCTCAGTAACTTCTTTGAAGTGACGAAGTGCGTCACCGGTCAACTCGGGTAATGAGCTTTCATCGGTATGTAGCCTGACAATGTCCGTACCATCGGGTTCATCGGACATTTGGTAGTCCACTGCACAAACCTTGAACTCATTGCCACGCATTTCGGGCGTTAGCGCTGTGAGGATTGGCTCCTTGAAGAGGATGACTTCATCTTCGTCCTCATCCTCGTCAACATCCATGAAGCCGTCATCCACAGCCTTTTGCAGGTGAGGTTCGATGAGCTGATTCATGATGTCAGGATCATCAATCGGCTCGGTTGACACCATCTTCTCGTCTTCTTCGGTGACGGGAGCTGGGACATTCTCTGGATCACCAGCCGCCGACACGGCAATGGAACGGGTAAGAAATTCCATTCCAGGAGTCGTTGATGCTGCTTGATTGGACTGATCACGGCTCTCCGTCCCCGGAGGCGATACAGCACTATCCTCCAGAAGCTTATTGAACGTAGGCTCAACTTCTGGCGGTTGGGCTGGGTCACCCTCCATTGGAACATCAAGTGGATCAACTTCATAGCGCACCTTCCAACCCGCGGTCCCCCTGGGCGAGACATTCTTTCGCTCTCCCTTGAGGTAAGCATTCAGAGGATGGTTCAGTGCTGCTTTGATCATGTCTTCATCTGCATAGGTGACGTCTCCAAGGTCATCGAAGCGGATGATTTCGTTGGAATCAGTCAGGGTCACCACTTCATCCATAGGATTGATCGCGGTCTGCCGAGGAGGGTCATGGTCATCCCATTCATCCAGGAACAGGTAGCCCTTCATCAGTCGCTCACGACGAGTGCGTTCGCGGGCACGCTCCACGAATGACATGGCTCGAGGCTTCCCAATAAGGTTGGCCTTCTTGCGTAGAGAGTCCACCCCGGAAAGGATCCAGTAGTGGTAGATGAACAGGCCCACCGCAGAAAAGTACCGGAGGAAATAATACCTGTTTTCATCTGTGTTCTCACAATGGAGCCCATCGTATCGGGTGCACGAGCGAACGAGCGTTGTGCCGGTCACAGCTGTTACTCCGAGTTTAGTCAGAGTCTCGGCTATCAACACCATCTGTCGGGAATAGTCCTGAGGGAGGCCGTAGGACTGACCATCGCAAAAGCAAATGCAAATCACCGCAGCAACGTCTTTCCTTTTCCGGAAGTCCGCAAGTCGTCGCAGTTGTTGGGTGTGCTTTTGCGCGAGTTCAGCTTGGTAGTCAAAAGCCGCTTTCTGTTTGGCAGGATTTTTGCTGATGGCACGGCTGTCAATCCAGGAATTTCCAGTGAATCCATGGTTTCCGTAGACATCATTTCCTGCGTACGACACAACTACTACTGCAGGGGCATCACCTCCCGGTGTGCGACGATATGGGTGGTCTAGACACTCTTCAATTGCATCATTGATTTGTTGAAGACCCTTACCCCATTTCATCGCGTACTGCACCTGGCCGACGCGAGGACCAAAGATATCTTTGGCACCCGACTTGAGGTACTCGCCGACGTTCCTCTGCACTTTCTTAGGTGTACCATCTGCATACTTCTCATGACAGTCCACCAAGGCCATAGAGGAGTCACCAGCAAAAATGAAGTCGGCCACGGGCCCCCCCGCGCATGGCAATTGATGCATGATCCTGGGAGGATTGGAGGCAATAAGTTCCTTGTGCTTCTCACCGATGGCACCAAGTGATGAGAGGCACGCTTCAAATGGGTCGGCATCACACATCGCATCGACCTTCGCGCGAGCATCAGACATGTTGTTGACAGCATGTCCGAGTGTTGCAACACGTCGCAACAGATCACCCCACGTCGACAGGCTTCCCTTCTCTGTCGGTTGTGACGCGGGCGGCGCATAAGCACCGGGTTCATTGAGGAAAAACTCGAAAGTGCCCTCAGTGAACATAGTCATAGCGAATGACGAGGCAACAAAGAAAACAGCGAAGCGATGTTGTCACGTGTGACAAACCGTCCCCGGTCGCGATCTTGAGAGTTAATTGCGACGGGTCACGGACATGCTGAAGGCTTGGTGAATCAAATCAGTCATACGAAATGTGTAATCTTCCGTACGTTTGAGTGACTCTCCTCTACCCTCTGCATGTTCATGACTTCCATCACACACAAGCCCATTAAACAACTCATTAATATGAACTAAATTAGTTTGCACAGTCCATGGTTTGCGGATAGGCACCTGGTGTTTGTCAACAACGCCCAGCATACAACCATCGAACACAGGGCACAAGTGGTGTAGCTTGCAAAACTGGGTTACTTTCTCAAGCTTCCAGTAAGTGCAGTTCTTTGGCCATTCGATTGCGATGAACGGTTTTACTGCTCGGAGCGAGTTGGTTAGATCAACCATTGCTCCCCACAACCTTTTGAAAAGTTGTTGATGCTCATCAATCTTTGCCGCTGCTGATGGGATCTCTTTGTTGACGTGTGTCCAGGGTGACCCCCCCGTGCAGGGAAGGCTCACCCATACTAACAGTTTGGCATCAGGTCCTATGCTCCGCAACGACTGTAGCACGTCTTTCACAAATCGTTTTCGAGTTTCGGGGTTCGTGAGATCATCCTCTTCGGTTAGCCTAAAGGAAAGACAACCTTTAGATCTAACACGAGTTGTATCACCGAGCTTGGAATCCTTTCCACAGCAAACTTCAAGCAACACACGATCTTGAGCTCTGGACGTTGCAGGAGCCACGGGTCCCCCCGGGCGAGAAGCCGATGACTTCGGTCCTGGGCCGCTCGAACCATGAGGGGAAATGCAAAGAAGTTTGAGGAGTTGGGTCCATTTTTCGGCGTTTGTAAACGGTTTGGTGAGGATGTCCGCCGCTTGAAGCGCTGAGGCAACATACACCAGCGTGAAGTGCTTACGTTGGAATTGTTCTGCAAGCCATGCAAGGTTAAGTCTTTGGGTCTTGTCAGCGTGACGAAACGCAGGCGATCGTCCGGATTCCAATATTCGTATTGTTGCTTGGTTATCTTCCAAGACGACCATCTCGAAGGCACCTTTACCAATCAGATAAATGTCTAGTGAACCTTCGCGACCCCTTCCGACATAACATGCATCGGTAAGAGCATTCCTTATTTCACGTGATTCAACACCATAGTCGACTTCGTTGGGACCCGGAATACGGAAAACAGTCATTCCAGTCCATTCGTTCCTCATGACCCTCTGACCTTCTCTGATTGACCAATCCCAACTCACATCAACATCGAGCTCACCGTCCTGATATTGAGCGACAGTAATACGCTGAGATGAGATAAACTTGTGATCTATTGGGCAGTCTTCGGTTTCTTTGGGGTCGAACAATTGGTACCTAGGCTTGACATGTCTCCTAATCAACTGATCTCTTAAAGGATCAAATTCCCATGTGTCATGTTTCTGCTTTTGAGCACGTGTTCCCACGGCCGATTTCTCTTTCTTGCTCGAACTTTGCGATGTCACTCCCCCCGCCTGACGGATTACTTGCCACAAGCAGGAGGAAGGAAGACCAACAGTCCTCATTGCAAGGTTCGCTGCAACAACCTCTGCCTCAGTAGAACTAATGGCTGTAGAGGTTTGTTTCTTTGAGAAGGCGGTGAGAGGGAAATACGTGTTTGGTCCAACCATTGCCAAAATGCATCCAGATGTGGACCTACTATCGTGCTCACCAGCGTGATCGCTGTCGGCAAAGAGCCACAGCTTACATGAGTCAGGTGGATCACCAATGAAGCCCATTTGCACGTGGTCAATGGTGCTGTGGATGTAGCACATCAACCGGTGGAGTGCTAAATCACAATCCTTTGACCACTTTGTCACACGACTTGCAAGGCCTTGGGTTGCACGCAACAAATCGAACCGCGCCATTCTTGCTGCAAAAAGAACTTTCATCAACACGCGACTCGCGATGGCCTGGAGTTCCCCCCGGCATTCATGTTCATCCCCGATAGGTCTTGCTTGCAATTTTATCATCGTGAAACGGCGTTGACACCTTGCGGTATGTTACCGGTTTCTTGACCAAACTCTCGTACCTTTCAAGACATTGACGAAGGAAACCCCTCATATCGTACTTGACAGTAGTGACAGGCTTGGTCATGCAACCTTGTTGCTCCTCCAGTTGGTCCAAAAACGTGAAACCTTGGGCACGCGCAGCTTTCTTAGCCTTTGTCTTGTCCCTTATCCTTTTCACGGCAGCTACGGCGACTTTGGGGTCGGGTATGCACTTGTCGATGAAGTAGGTCTCCCCTGTCCACCAAAAAGGCAACCCTTGCTGTCGATCAACCTTGATGTCGTGCCAAATATGGGAGGCACCCCCCGCATTCTTGGCATCGGATCCCTCCGTGCACGGGACATACTCAGTGTATCGTAGATCACATGGATCCAAGCCAACAGCGCTGACAGGCCTGATTTCAAAGCGCCGTCGTGGTTGGACGTGATGATGTACGAAAGTTCCGCGCTCAGGGAAATGGGTCCAGTAATCCTGTGTTCGGCGGACGGGGGCCGCTGGCTTACTTGCAGGGTCACTGAGCTCATGGTCAAACACGTGAGCGAAAGGATGAACATCAACAGGCAGCTTTACATTATGGGACACGATGTGGTCGCATCCAAGATACCTACCAACATCCTCAGGTGTATCCATGTCTATGTGCGTGCCTATCAGTTGCCATCCCTTCTCGTGGTTTGAAGCGGGACCGGCTAGCTTAAAGTCATCTACATATACCGCTAGCAACAGGGACAATTCGGCGTGCCAAAAGATTGACGGCCAGCACTCGGGGTGCACGGCCCTGAAACCTACCTTGCCTAAACACTCTTCGCAATGGCGCTCCCAAAACCCACCAGAGTCAGGGTGACCGTATAGTGCAAGCACAAGCGGTATAACAGGGTCTTTGTATTTGCCGTGCCACTCTTTTGGCCAACGGTTGCGGGGCACACGAATCCATGTTGGTTTGCCCTTTAACGTGGTTTGTGTGTAGGCTTGTTTGCCATCCCCCTGGGTAATTTTGTTACCCGGTGCACTGCCGAAGCAGTCGAGGGCTTTGCCTGCCTCCATGTTCGAAGGGGCGGAGCCAAGCTCCGAGAACAAGGCCACCATATCAGACTCATCCTTGACATCATTGCCTTGGAAGACTGTACGGCCCTTGTACTTTCTCAGAGGACTTCCTTTCGGAAGCTCACTTCCTTTTTCAACGCAAAGCTCGAAGACCTTGCCGACATGGATCTTGGTCCCGGTGCGTACAGCTTCTTCAGACACATGCTGCCACTCCTGCACCTTATCATATAACCAAGCAGGCTTGGACTCCAACTTCACCCACTCAACGTCAAGCGACCGTTGAGCATCTGGGGTGTCGCGGATTTCCTTCTGGCCAACAGGCCTTGCCACGAGGGCATTGAGCCATTGATATTGTAAGATTCCCTTTTCTCGGTGAGGATGTTTCGCCGGCTCTCGAGTGGGCATAGTGGGCACGCCTTCCCAGGCGGCGTCTTGTTCAAGCTCCACGGGGACGGCACCCGACTTCTGATGACGAAGGATGCCGTCTGCCTGTGCAACGGCGGCTTTGTGCTTCGATTTCTCTGCAAGAAGCTTACGTCTTGCCTCTTCCCGCTCCCAGCGCTTGATTTCTTTCTCGCGCTCAGCTTTCGAGGCAGCTTTCCACAGAAAAGACGGAACATCAGGAGGTTTGGATGAGCCTTTGTACTTTCTGGTCTTGTAACCACTAGCACTGTAGTAGGAGGAATCGGTCTTGGGAATCATGACGGTTTCACCCGTTTTGGGATCAATAACTTCAATCATCTCTACCTCTTCCCCCCCCGGATCCTCGGCAGGATCTCCCGATCCGCGATCGTCCTCAAGTGGATCAGCTTGCTCGTCGGGCACCTCCGGGGCTTCGGACGGTTCATAACCAAACTCTTCCATGTGTTTGCCTACCTCTTGTTGCACCAGCTCCGGTATACTTGGAGCTTGCTCATCCTCAATTCTTGGGGGATTGTCTGAAATACTGATACCCGGAAAGAGTCCCTCTCGAATCATGTCCCTGATCTTCCAAAAGTCTCTATTTTAATTTAAAGGGTTTTCTATCAACCTTATTTAAGGACTATAGTCTTTAATTAATTTAAGGGGTTTTCATTTGAAAGAGTCCACATGAGTGCTTGCAATGACCTGAAATGCAGTGAGCTTCTGTGCGTGCCCACTCAGTCGCTGCCGCCTGGATATAGCATCATTTTTTTTTGAGGCAGCCATGAGCGGCGGCCGCGCGCGCAACACAGCAAGCGCAGCGGAGCTATGCAGGCTGATGCGCCTGCATGTGGGCCACTTGGACGAGGAGAAATACAGGGCGAGCAACTATGAAGATGTGGTGACAGAATACGAAGAACTCATGTTGGACATCCTTGCTTTGACAGAGCGACCCAACCGTTCAGCCTTGGAAGCTGCTGCCACACTGGAGTGCAGGCTTCTGAGAAGGCCATGTTTGCCCAGCAGTTGCACAAGGCATTCAAAGCGTGCAGGACGAAGGCCAAATCTGTGACGTCAGGGGCAAAGACCGCAGCTTCTGTTCTCCGTGTGGTGAAGCGATTGCGCGACCTGGGCAGATCCTCTGCGACACCGTTGCCGGTGGCGTCAGGAACTGCCGCGTCCTCAAGCGCAGGCGCTAGGCCAGACACAACCGGCTCGGACAATGCG
This sequence comes from Durusdinium trenchii, assembly GCA_963970005.1. Lineage (NCBI taxonomy): Eukaryota > Dinophyceae > Suessiales > Symbiodiniaceae > Durusdinium > Durusdinium trenchii. Next base: position 637,360 of record CAXAMN010002336.1, read on the forward strand.
GGCATTCTCCAACAGGATGTGTTTGCTGCCATGGGTGTGTCACCGCCAAAGAAAGTCAGGCGCTTGGCTCCACGCCCCTCCGAGGCTTTGACAGTGGCGAGCTCAGCGCCGGATTTGAAAGAGGGGGCGACTGTGGCGCATTTCTTTGAGTGGGAGAAGCGTGTGGCAGTGCGCATGCATCCGGGTGGGCGTCGGGAGGAAGCTAAGATGAGCGCTGGGAGCAATGGGTTCCTAGTGGCAACTTGGCGAGACGGCGCCCAAGAAGAAACTGAATGCCCTACTTTGTTGGAGGATTTGGCAACCCGCAAAAAGCCGGCCTCGGCCCCAAAGAAGAGACCCGCGCAGAAGCGACCCGCAGCCGCGCCTGCTGCTGCAGCCCTGGCATCTGAGGGGGAGGCCAATTCGGAGGAAAGCTTGTCGCCTCTGCCAGATTTGTACAATGAAAAGACAGGCAAAACCAGGCCCAAAGGCTGTGGAACCTGCAGAAATCGCAGGGGCTGCACTCCGTCGTGTTGGCGGAAGCGCCTTCTTTGATTGCACAGCTGCGAACCAATAGCAAAGTTTGTTTTGGGGGAGATTTGTGTTTTGTTTGGTCTTGTTGTTTGGTCTTGTCTCTTTCCCCGATTGTCGACCCCTCTGTATCTCGTCCTGTTCATGTCGCTTCCCCGCGCACAGCACAACATACGCGCGCGCGCACACGGTTCAGCAGTGCACCAGGGCAGTCACGGCATCCTTAGCTTCGTAGGGAGGTCAGGAGGCCTAGATGTATAGAGAGGCGCAAGGTCTGAAGTGAGTGAGTCGACTTGCAGCAGCTCAAAGTGTGCGATGCATGCATGCCGGGTTCAAAGGAAGCAGCGGACTTTGGACAGCTCCCCCTGGACTCTCGACCGACTTGACAGTTCTTGCAGCTATGGGTGGCCTGCTCCTTTGCCTTCTGGGTCAGGAGCAAGCCACCAAAACCAAAAACAATATATGTTTGAACTCATGTGTTTTGCGCATGATTTTGGGCCTTTGCTCTTGGGAGTCAGGCCTGAATGAATGCATGTTTGTTTGTTTCGCACACCTGACCCTGTGCAGGACAGAGCGATGAGACCTTCGAGGACATTCGGCCTGCTGCTGCTGACGCCAAGTGGGAAGTCGTTCCACACACGCAGGAGCTGGACGCGTCCCCGGATTTGAGCACCACATGCCTCATGTGGCGCCGCGCGTTGGCTGTTTTCCGCCACATCCAAGAGTGGCGCCTGAGCTCCTAGAGCCTGCACTGGAACATGTTTGGGTCTGTGGGTATAACCCCTCAAATGAATGAAGATATATATATATATAACCACCTGTTAAGTGCAAGGGTTTGTTTTTTAAGGGTTGGTATATATGTTTGGATCCCAGACCCTACCCACCAGAGGCACCTATAAGTATAGTGGGCCAGGAGATGCCCTGAATCCATACCGGTCACAGCGACCAATCCTGTAGCCAGGAAAACTATGCCAGCTGAGTGGCTTTGGATTTGGCAATGTTTCCTTTGTTAAACAAACAGATAGGAGTTCAACGGTTGTGGCTTTGGAAGCAAACTCGAGTTGTGAGTTTTGGAGCAGTTGTGCGCGCAACACCAACACACACACACGCACACCCACCAAAATTTTCAAATTTGATGTTTTTTTTCAAAAGTCTACCTTTTAATTTAATATTAAAAGGAACATTTTTGAAAAATTTTTTTCAAATTTGAAAATTTTTGCTGCGCAGGCTTTCTGCTCAATGTCTGTTTCCCAGACTTTGGAGTAGATGTTTGTTCATTGGACTGGTGGGGCTAGACCTTGGCGTCCTTTGCTCTTTGTGAGTCAGGACCTGAGGACATAACATATTGCACATCTTGTCCTTCCGGTTTGTTTCTCCTTCCTGTCCCCTTTCTTGTTCTTCTCTTGCTGGGTCGATGTGTTTGTCTGTCTTTTGCCGGTTTTTGGGAGCACCGTACAGGATGGCAAGTGCGATGCGCTCTCTCTTTTTTTTGAGACAAAGAGAGAGAGATGAGCTGCAGCTCTTGCTTGGCGCTGCTCTCAGCTTTCCCACCCCTGAGTAGCTCCCTGTCTGTGAGGCCACTTGTCTTGAGTACCACTTGTCCTTGCCATGGCTGGTGCGAGCAAGGCTGCTGCGCCCAAGAAGCCTGCTGCTGGTAAGGCTGCTGCGCCCAAAAAGCCTGCTGGCAAAGCTGCTGCTAAAGCCAAGGCCAAGGCAGAGCCTGCTGCTGGGGATAAATTTAAATTGAAAAGGGGCAAGTCGACTGAGGCCTTGGAGGTAGAAACCGTCTCCAGTGCTGCAGAGAAGATGCAGCTTCAGCAGCGTGTCTTGAACCTCATGAAGTACAGGGCCAACCACTCCAAGGATGCAGAGAAGAAGTCACAGGCTCAGCAGTTTTTGGACATGTACTGGAGCAAGACAGCGGCTGAAAAGGAGGGCCTGCTCAAAGAGTTCGAAGCTGCTGGCGGCAAGAACAATACCCAGTGGCTCATGAGTGTGGAGAACCAACACACGGATGCTACGGAGTCCCGTGACAAGCTGCGCGAAGGTTTTTTTACAAGGACTCTTTTGAAACTAAACTCCCACAGCGGTCCCCACCCCCAAGACAGAAAAGAACATTTTTTGTTTGCTGCCCTGCCAGGAACCAGATTTTGGAGATGAACGCCTTCCAGCCGGACTCGATGACCTTTGAGCGCAAGGATTCTCTGGTGCAGCACCTAATTGCTGAGTCGGTCGAGAAGTTTGCCTTCAAAGCCGAGAAGAAAGAGCACCCTGAGGAGAAAGAGTTGGATAAGTTCATGTATGTCTTCTACGGTGGCAACTTTGTGGACCACTTAAAGCGAAAGAGTTGGCCACTTTCATGAAAGAGTTGGCCACTGGCTGTTGGCCTCAGACCAGATCAGACGGAAAGCCATTTGACGACACCGATGCCTGGAGGAAGAAGGCTTTGGGCTCTGCCATGCCTTTGCCCCGTGGGGTGCTGCTGGAAATCAAAGGTGATTGGTCAGCCCTCAAGTCTGTCTTTCGCTTCCCTGGCTGGCGCGACAAAACTGGCTGCTGCTATCGATGTGATATGACGCCAGACCGCATTCGCGAAGTGGCCTCCAACTCCGACTGGCGACAGCCCAGCCACCGCCTCTGCCATGCTGATCTCTTGGTCAGGATGGTGGCTGATGGGAAATCGATTTCTCCAGCCTTCAACATTCCATTTGTCACCACCGAAACCTTCCAAATGGATTGGCTCCACACCACTGACTTGAGCATCTCCTTGGAATTCTTAGGGGGCATCTTGGCTTGGGCCTGCGATTACCTCGAGGGCAACCAAGCGCAAAAGTGCAGCGCTCTACACTTGCGTATGAAGGCCTACTACAAGAGAACCTGCAAGACTTCTTGCTTGCTGGAGCTCAAGCCCACAATGATCTGGGAGCAGCCTGGCGCCTATGCCCGCTTGCGGGCGAAAGCCGGTGAAGCTAGGGACCTCATTGATTTCGCGGTCGAGGTCACAAACGAGCTCTTCGACCACACACAGCCTGCGGCCGCCACTGCAGCAGCAGCCGCCCTGCAGTTGCAGGTCTGCTACCAGCAGCTGAGCAAAGAGGCCTTTCACAGAGAACTTCTAGAACAGGCTGCCCTGCGCTTCGCCCTTCTCTATGTCGCGCTGGGTGATTACTCCGCGGCTCATGGCTGGAAGACTTTTCCGGCCAAGCCAAAGCTGCAGGCCTTTCTCGAACTTGTCCAGACTAGCACTCCGCCGTCTGCCTTCTGGACATACACTGAGGAGTCATGGGGCGGTAGGATTGCACTCTTGGCCGAGCGCAGAGGTGGGGGAAGCACTGCAAAAGCAGTGGGGCTCTCTGTGTTTGACCGTTTTGCTGCACAGCACGATGTGCCGGAGCTCTGAAGTGGACTCTAACATGGAAAATATGTCGTTTCTCTTGCCAGTCAACATCCCTTAAATAAGGGCTTTTGGAACATCCCTTAAATAAGGACTATAGTCTCTAATTTAAAGCTTAAAGCTTTAAATAGAGGAGGTACCTTCTCTATTTTAAGGGGTTTAACCTCTAATTAGAGTCTATAGACCTTATTTAGAGGTTTTTCATTGAAAAAAATAAAGACTATAGTCTTTAAATAAGGGTGGAACCTCTAAATAGAGACTTTTGGAAGATCAGGGGTTGTATCGTCCTTTGCAGGGAAAATGCAAACCGACGTCCGGCACGGAGATCTGGTTTACACGAATTGGCTGAATCTCTGCATTGAACTCAGATTCCATGACATCTTTGAGGGAAAGCGCAAGAAACTCTTTTCTCCACACAAAATTCGATTGGATTGCATAGCCCAAAAACACACCTGGGTTTGATGTCGGCTCGAACCTCAACGATGATTTCGATTTGCTCTTCGGTCCGATCCAATAGTCAATTCTGACGCCAAAAGGCACCAGTGGACCCTTGAACTTCTCTTCAAAACGAAGGAACCAAGGTGAACTACCCTCCCGGGTGTCGAGAACATTGTGAGCCATACAAAAATGTCTTGCGGCATGAGACCAATACTGATGATGGAGACCTGCTTGTTCGAGATTGACTCTTGTCCCATCGATCACCGATCGGATGCTCCTCTCAGCGACTGCGTTTGTTTTGGACAAGTAGGCGACACTCTTCTGATGCCTCCAGGACAACCTCTCAGCGGCAGCGACAAGCTCAGGTGAATTATCTGAGTAGAACACTCCAACATCGTCCGTGGATTTGACGAAATGCTTGAAGGCCACTATGCACTCTCTAGTCGATCGACGCGCTGACGGATAGACATACGTAAAATCTGTTGCAATGTCTTTGATCACGAGTGCAGTTCGTGAACCATCGATGTCCATTTCCTCATCATCACCCAAAACAAGATGATCTGCTGTTATATGTTCTCCAAAGGTATTGGCTTCGACTTGAGTTGAACCCCCACTACGATATGATGGTCGTTTTGTCATCTTTGCACGATTGCAAACATCACAGAAAGGGTTCTTTGGAGTGTGTGTCAACAAATGTTGAATAGAAGTTGCTTCCTCCTTGAGTGCTCTAGTTCCCCGTTCCCGTTTCTCGTCCAAGGGCTTGGCAATAAGCCTTTCATCGAGAATAGCCTCATCTTCCTCCACGGTATCTTCACCAATTGGATTGTCGTCATCATCATCATCGATTGGGACAACTTCTTCAGCGGGCGCGGATGGAAGAGGAATCATGGGTACAATCCCCCCCGACCGACCAGCTGTTCCATAAGGTTGGCCGATGGCGGTCATCGCCATTCCCGTGGTGGATGGTAGATAAGGGACATAATCCTGCACCTCAAGCTTTACTTTGGTGCCATCAGGTTTCTTGAAGTATGGTCTACTGTACGCGGGCCAGTGAAAACTCCAGCCTGCGTCAATGCACCTTTGACCAACGGATACCACGGCAGGACTATCATCCAGAACGTATGGAGTGATCTGGGTTCCTAACACCGGGACATCCACTGTTGCTTGGTCAACGGCCTGAAACACACCATTTGCTGTGAGAAGGCTGACTGGTCTAGAGGATTGGGAAACCTCGCAATCATGTAGCATGTTTCTTGAAACAAGATCATGAGCACTACCAGTGTCTGCTATCCACGCGATCTCCGGCGTTGCCATGGATGGACTGTTGACAGGCTTAAAGCATTTCACGCAACCCATGACGGAATCGCACAGGTAACCACATGTTGCTGGCCTGTTGTGAAGCTCATTGTCAACAGCATTCTGAAGGTGTTGAGCTGCAATCGATGCGTCCTCCTGAGCAACTCGAAGTACGCTAGGGTCGCCACGGTAGTCGACTGGAAGGAGGCGCTTCTTCTTCTTGTGCCTGACTCCAACCGGCTTGAACCTCATATTTTGATCAACGGTATGCTCGAAAACAGTTGGGTTGTCATCAAAGTGAATTCTCGTCCTAATGACGTTTGCATTTTCATGTGTATTCAAATTATTGCTCAAAACAGGCATGGCAGGGTATGCTGGCATGACCACGCTTCCCAGCGGGCTATTAATAAATGCTGTTGATCCGTTCGAGATCGTTGCAGCAAAGACCAATGTCCGCAGGAGGCAAACGGCTGCCGGCGCATTGGAAGAAGAAGATTTTCCACCTTTCTTCCTCTGGCTTTCTGACCCAGTGGAACTGTCGGAGCCTGACCTTGAGCCACCTTTACTTCTTTTGCGTGGCTTCTCTTTCTTCTTCTTCTTCTTTCGTTTGTCTTCTTTTGCAGGCACTGTCTTCTCAGGATGCTGAAAGGCGCAATCCTTTCCACGATGACAATTGCCTGCCTTCCAGAATTTGCAAGTCTCTTTTCTGGAACCTGGAGTAAGGGATCTTGATTGTGATCTACTCCTTGACTTTCCTTTCCCCTTGCCTTTCGAATCTTCGCGGGGTTTTTCGTGCTTGAATGGGCATGAACTACCTCTCTTGCACTTTCCTGTCTTTTGAAATTCAAAGCATACACCTTTCTTGTCCAATTTGGCAGGTGCAACAGGATCTTTGCCACCAAGCGACCGCTTGGTAGCATCCCGCATCTTGTCGAGTCGCTTCCGTTCCAGGTAGGCACGGGAGGCAGCGATCAGGAAATCGTATGTCTTTTCCTTCGATCCCTCGGCGGCACGATCGTACAATGCCAGGTCATGAGTAAGAGGCCTGAAACTCTTGATAGCCATGTGGAAATATGCTTCCAACACGCTCTTTTCAGGTTCTCGTTTCATGCCGGCGAGGACCGAATCCCATTTGAGCTGTGTTGTAAACGTCTTATATCCCGGCACCAAACAAGGCAACGCTTACGCCGCGTCTTACGTTTTGCTTACGCGCGCACAGTTTTGCTTACGCGGAATAAACCGGCTTACGCAGACCTTACGCTGGACATTTTTAGTGCCCGGCCACAGCCCCAGCTTACGCGCAGCAACTTTTACCTGCAGGAACCGCAGCGTTTCTAGGCAGCATCGAGCAGTAGAAGATGATGACGTGGACGAAGAAGATGAAGCCGATGAAGACGCAGCAACAGAAGAAGCCCGCAGATGACGAAGTTGACGACGCTTCTTGGCAGCACCTCTGCTGAGCGCGTGGGCATGACAGACACTGGGCACCACTGATAGCGGACAGGCCAGGAAGGACAGATTGACATCTAGAGAAAGCCTTGTTCAGCAAGAGGTGTGCTTCATCCAGAGAAGGGCAATGTTGTTCCAAAATGTCCGAGACGGTCTTTGCGACAAGTCCCTGGCGCTCTGCACCAAGTTGCGAAAATGATTTGTGTTTGGGAGACATGGGCAACTACTGGCAAAAGCAGCTTTGGCTTACGCGCCGCTTACGCGGACCTTACGCGGACCTTACGCGGATTTTGGCTTCCAACCCGGAAACAAAGTTTGGAGGTGAAGGGCTTGAAAAAGGTATGACACTATCGGCACATACATTACAGTGTTGCTGTTTCCATCCGATAGTACAGTGCAGTTGTTGAAACTCCTTGTCTTGGTGGACAATCCTTTTCATTGCGGGCTTTATCATGATTTCGTTTTCCATGCAATTCAATCTTGCAGAATCATCAGAATCACATTCAACCTGCAGCATGGAGCTTGCCGCCACTTGAGGAAACAAATATCCAGCAACTTGACAGTGATCCCATGGATGTATGTTTAAGCTGTAAGCTTGGAATATAAAAGGTTCTTTGTCCAAAACTGCCATTTCACAAATCACGAAAAATCTCTTACGCCAACAACATTGGCTAAAATTGCTTACGCGGGCTTACGCCCACTAGTGTTTTGCTTACGCCACAGGTCCTTACAAGGATCTCCTTACTTGACATGACAACTGAGGTTTAAAACGTGGCTCATTTGCTAATGAATGACTTTAAATCGTCGTTCACTAGCTTCACTGACATAAGATCTTCCAAATCGTAAATAGCACCGTGCTTGATGCTCGTGGCAAAGTACTCATGAAATTTGAGCAACACCTGTCGACCCTTAACTGGTTTGTTCTCACGCGCTTGAAGCTCCTTAAAGGTAGCTATCTGCCGACCAAGGTCCCCCTCGGCGCAGTTTGTCAGACTTGACAAAAGCTTTGCATCGAGTGTCGGAAACCCTTCTGAATCGGCAAGTGCATCGATGTTCTGATCTTCTTGGAAGACTTTCCCGATCCACTTTCGCGCATCGTCAGGCTTTGCAGAGGCCGCGGAAACATTATCTCTGACTTTGATCTTCCAATCCCGGTACCTTTCGGGAGTCGGAAACTTCGGAATGAGCACTTTGTCCGCTTCCTTTGCACGTTGCTCTTTCTCAGGAGGACCATCCTTCTTAAGCATTTTCTTCAACTCGTTTTTGACAAGTTTGGAAATCTTGTCACGAACGGAACTCGACGATGTAGAGTCGGCGTCGCTGCTCGAGGAACCTGAAGGAGAAGGCGAAGGGGACTTCTTCTTTGTCCTCTTCTTCGTAGGAGAGCGACCTCGCTTTTGTGTTTCATCATTCTTGTGTCGATCACTCTTTTTCTTTTTCTTCTTCTTCTCTGATCTCTCGCTGTCAGCGTCGCTTTGATGAGCATTATCTGGAGGGGATGGCGGTTTCGGCATGCTCGACGTGGCTTTGCACGACCGTGCCTCCGGAGAACTGGATTTGTGCTTGGGTGCCATTTCTGACATCCGGTTCCCCGGTGCGGCGTTCATCCCTTCTCTTAGCTCTTTGATGATGCGAGCTTGTTCGGCCAGCTCAGCGCGCAAACTGTTCTCTCGCTCTTGAGCTACGGCCCTTTCCTTTAAGGCAAACTCATGTTTCTCAAGAGCCGTTTGTGTCAAGAACCTTTTACGCTCATCTTCTTGTTGCTGCTGTAGCTGTTGTTGTGCAATTCGAAGTTGTTCAAGTGTTTGTTGTTCATTTGCTCTGGATGACTCCGCGACGAAGTCTCTGGCTTGTCTCTCCACATCCTCTCTCATGCGTGTGGCTTCCTCGTTGAACCTATTCTGAGCTTCGGACATGATCGCCTGGTGCCTTAGCTCAGCGACCTGTGCCACTGCTGCCGATTGGTCCTGATTTACAATGACAGCTTGCTGGAGAGTCCTTGCATCTATCTGGTTAACCACTGATGTTGTTGGTGCGAACGGAGAAGGAGCTTCCCATGGGCCCCAGGTCCCCCTGGACAGGACTAAGTAGAGGAACACTCAACAAGTCAGGAGGTAAAGGCACTAGGATATCATGACCCTCATGCTCGGACATCAACGGGGTGGTAGGAGCATAGCCCGAACGAGATCGTTCGTCCTCCAAAGCATCCATGGCAGCTAGCCTACCGAGTGTGCGCACTACTCGTGGTGGAACCGGCTAGCTACGTCCCAAAGCACGTACCGCACTTATGGCGATACGGCTGATAACCTGTGTTAACAGGCGATTAGCCTACTTAGACCGCAATACGCGCCTATTTTGCTTGAGCCAAAGTCAAGTGTATGTGAGACATGAATACGATGTACAACTGTGAAACCACATATACATTTATAATCGTTGTGTTGTTCACGATTTATGTCGAAGTTTGCAGCGTTTGGGGGACCAAAACCCAATCAGAACGCAAGGGTAGGACTATCATGAAGACTAGCCTAGATGCAAACGACTTAACCCAAGTACCCAGTATTTGTGGACCACCAATTACCAAAATCCAGCAGTCACACCGGCTTGCTTAATGGAGGTTACGGCGCCCATTATCCACTCACTTAGGGACTAAATATCACCCGTTTGTGACCCCTGGATATGGTCTTTTCCCATCAAAACAATGCTCATGTTCTGGGCTCCCAGGTGTACGATGCAACAACACCTACAACAAAAAAGAACCTGCACGTGCTCCGGCCCACCTACTCATCAAAAGGGGAGATGTTCGAAACTGAGAGGAAAAGCCAACTCCCTTGACATTCCAAACGCAAAGAAACCAACTTGATTGGTACAATAACAGGTCCAGTGTTTCAATCGCTCGCCTCCCCGAAGGAATTACAAGAAAAGCAAAAACCCACTAAGGGAAGATCAGCTTGCGGAGCTGCGCTGCGGCCAGAAGACCCGGTAACAGAGCGTGGGCATGGTCGGGGCGAGGATCCCTTTAAAGATGATCTCCAGCGCTGTAGTCACCAGCAAGATCACCACCCACGCCTTTCAGCGCCCGGGGTTCACCAAACGGAGATCGATGGAGATCGGTGAAGCAAGCTGATCCACCTGTTGGGTGTTCAGTGGGGAAAACCCGACTCCAAAAGAGCCTTTTCAGAACCAGTGAATCCTGTTTTCAGCAGACCCAAGTGAAAAGCCATCGCTTTGAGCATACGAAATGCCTCAAGGATCTGCGGAAGACCAAAGGGAAGGGCGCCAAGACCAACTCCTTGGGTCGAGTCTTACAACTATGTTCGCTGCCGCTGCCGCTGTGACACCTCCAGCTTTTTCGCGGTCCAATCAATGATCCAATCAATGATGCCGGTCGATTTGGTACCTATCTATATTGATTGCAGTAGTTCACTGGGGGGGAATCCCCTCCATGCATCAACTAACCAATATACTAAAAGACACACGAGTTTTTTTTTGTGGCCGCTGTTCAGGCTCATCCAAAACGGCTCGGGGTACCGTGATGACGTCCCACGTCCAACGTCCGTCCAATTCGTCGCCGTCGCCGTCGTTCCGGCGCCCATCGGTGCGGCCTGAACTCCTGAAAGGCTCAAGCGCTTGAAGGCGTTCACGACCTCACGATGAGGCACGACGACGGTCCGGGCCCGGTAGACGTTGGTAGTAGAAAAGGGACGCGCGCAACCGAGGCCAGGAGGCCAGGAGCAAGTAGATTGGAGGCCATTGCAACTACGAGCAAGATATTATATAGTAACAATTAAAACCGGCTCCATGTATCATGGCCGAAAAAAGGCCAGTGGCAGCCAGTGGTGGTGCCAGGGGGGTTACATCTTGGGGTTCTGAAATTGCGTCACACCGAACATGTCCATCTGTGAAGTTGAACCTGCAAAGACTCATGGATCCCTGAGAAATGAGACATGAATCCCTTATATGGAGGGTCCACATAGCATGTGCAACCTGCCCCCCAAAAGCCACACATACAGGACATGGTGTTCTTTCGGGGAAGACACCAGGGAACACACCTGGGAAGTCCATTCCAGTGAAACTCTTTGGGATCATCCATTGAAATGCAACTAGTGACACAGAGCAAATTCCAACACCGTCAAAACTGTAAGGTGCTACTTGAGGCCAGGGGGAGGAGGTCGAAAGCTAGCCGAATCGCACCGGATGTACTACAGTAGTTACATAGTCGGCAAAGCATGTAGTGATTACATGTTTTGGGAGAAAGGTTGCTACGTACATACTTTGCGCTAAAGAATGTACATGTGACATCGCCGACTGGGAAGGGTACATTGGAACTCGTTGGCAGGCACGAAGATGCGTGATTGGCAAGTCTGGGGGTTAAATTTACCCCCCGCTTTTGTATGCCTTGAGTCGGAAAGAGGGGTAAGCATTTCTGACATCACACGGACTGTCCATACACTAGGGCGTCCGTAGTGTAGGAGAAGCACGGGTAAAAGGTATATGGAAAAGAGTGTCTTGAGGAAATAGCCGGCTTATGGTTATTGCAAATCTGGGGGTTATATTTATCCCCCGCTTATGTATGCCTTGTGCCGGAAAGAGGGGTAAGCATTTCTGGCATCACAAGGACTGTGCATACACTAGGGCGTCCGTAGTGTAGGATAATCATTGGTACAAGGTATAAGGAGTAGAGTGTCTTGAGGAAATAGCCGGTTTATGGTTATGGCAAATCTGGTGGGTAAATTTACCCCCCGCTTATGTATGCCTTGAGCCGGAACGAGGGGTAAGCATCACAAGGACTGTGCATACGCTAGGGCGTCCGTAGTGTAGGATAAGCACTGGTAAAAGGTATCAGGAATAGAGTGTCTTGAGGAAATAGCCGGTGTATGGTTATAGTTATAGCAAACCTGGGTGGTAAATATACCACCCGCTTATGCATGCATTAGGTTAGAAATAGGGGTAAAGAACTTGTAACAGTGAAGTACAAGTCCTATGCAGCAAGCAGCAGCCAGCAGCAGCCGCCAGCAGCCAGCAGCCAGCAGCAACCACCAACCAGCAGCCAGCCAGCAGCACCACGCAGCAGCAGCGCAGCACCAAGCCGCAGCAGCAGCAGCAAGCAGCAAGCAGCAAGCAGCAGCAGCAGCCGCAAGCAGCAAGCAGCAAGAAGCAGCAGCAGCAGCAGCGGCGTCGTCAGCAACAGCAGCGGCAGCACCAAGCCGCAACAAGTAGCAAAGCAGCAGCTACAAAAGCGGCAACCTCAGGCAGCAGCAAACAGCAGCAGCAAGCAGCAGAGCGGCAGCAGCAGCACCGTTTACACTAAGCCACCGTTTACACTCAACCAACCACGTTCACACGTTCAACCAACCCCAGCTACACGGCGCAACTGGGAGTCGAACCGTGGGGGGGGAGGGGGGGAGGGTTAGCGTGATATATCAAGCTTTAAGGCACACAGTTCATCCCACTACCAATTGCTAAAGCAAAGAAGAACTCAGCTAGCATGCTAGCTTTCGTGATTTTGCCAAACCACACATGTCCAAGACAGTAAAATCAAACACTTTGCTCTCAGGTAATGAAGATTCATCAACTGACGAGGCGCAGCCGAACTGTTATGTGATGCATCCACAAGAAAAAACGAGCAAATGATCATGCTTCCGACGAAGCTGACCATGCTTCCGACAAAGCTCGTCAACGAATCCTAAATACAAAAACCTAAATCAGTGGATGTTTTGCAAAAACGCATGCAAAATCCCATGAGTGTCATCTTGATTCTCCACTAATTACATGTGTTTCCGCTATCCAGGATCATCATCCAAAATTCAAGTGCATGATGTCTTTGACATCCTGGTTTTGAACGCACACCCCAAAATCCAAAATACCAAACAAAACACCAACAATTTCCAACATGTAACAACACCTCCACTAATGCCAAAACGCCTGCAGCTGGGAGTTGAACCGCGGGGGGGGGGGGG